>CM040994.1:19121841-19132969 GCA_022985145.1 Pangasius djambal
CAGGGTAATAAAGTTTTAAAGGGTTAAAAAATCAGCACACAGGTTTGTTTAGTCATCCGAGGAGCTGAAAATGCGAGTCTGGGATTTGTTTTCCTGCTATTGTTGAACTAATCTGCTTTTTCACAATGCCATTTAGTCAGATTATAAAAGGCTGGGAATAATTACAGGTAAAATGCTTTAACCTCTAATTCAACATGGTTACAGTTTAATAATTGCTATTTCCTACACACTTGTACGTAATAATAATAATAATAATAACAACTGTCTTAAATTTCACACACACACACCCTCATTACAGATTTATTTCATGACCATATTGTAACTATTCAGTTATTATATTAGACTCATTACTAAATATATGTTTATTCCTGAAATTTCCACCAACACAAGACCTTAGATTTAGCTTGACTTGTTTTCAAGTTGTTTAAATTAGGTTTAGATTAAGATAAGAAAAGATTTATTGATCTGGAACATTTTTTTGTTTCAGCATAACAAGCAAATAATGAATAAATTTGGTAGAGTATAAGATTAGATTATCGATATAAACCTATAATAGGGAATAAAATCTGGAACTATTCATTGTAACTAAGATCAGATTAGATTAAAATAAAAATCTCTGACGTAGATCTTTATCGAATAACATCGTAGCCGTAATTACGTATAAAACGACTGTACTGTCAATTAATTTTAAACTGTGAAAGCCCTAAAGTCGTATGCTGTTTATGAACTGAGCCCATGTGTCTGAAGCGATTATGTGGCGTAGGACGTAAAATGGCTTCTCATTTGCTCATTACCTCACAAACAAACTGGCAAATCCATGCAAATGTCGACTTCACCATGCGAGTACACGAGAGCTTCAGTCACTTGGGTCTATATTTGACTTCTCCTTTATTTAAATGCACAGTTTCACTTAGACTCGATCAGAAGGAGATTATTTTATTTCTTGATTACTCCTAATTCCTGTTTTTGTTGCTTTTTATAAAGCCGTTAACATAAAACGGGACACGTCTTTCTAGATTGTCTTCAGTAATATATACACCAAAGCAGTGCTCTGAGATCTTCTTTATATTTAATATGTAAAGAATAATAATGTTTAATACGTAAGGAATATTAAATCGCCCATACCACGCGATTTGCAGATGATTACAATGTGTATTAATGTACGAAACACTGTTTCGTGGAACGTCCAAGTGACAAGTTAGCTCCTGTTATCACTTACGTTATAGTTGCGGTAAACAGTCATTCCCTCACCGGCGTCACCTCTCTCTCTTTCTCTCTCTCTCTCTCTCTCTCTCTCTCTCTCTCTCTCTATGTCTCTCTCACAAAAAACACAGCTTGTCATTTTACAGAGAAACCAGAAAGCGTAAAAACACCTCTGTTCTGAAGACATTCCTGTGCTGTGAAACCTTTAATGTAACAAAGGGCTGACACTGGAGACTCCTTCCGTAAATGTTGAATAAACGTCTCCTGACTAAAAACGTCACCGCATCAGTGATTATGCTACATGTTTTACTTTGTTAAACGGTAACTCGTTTTATAAATCTGTTTATTAGTAGTCACAGATTATGTGGAGCGTACTTAACAGGCATGTAACTCGGCGTGTACGAGCCGTTACTATAGAAACGATAACGTATCAGAACAAGTGCGTTAATATAAACCTGTCATTCATGTTATAGTCAGAACTACCTGTACTCTTATATACGAAAATAATGCTCCAGCCAGATTCGAGCATTCAGCTGCGCTGTTGTATAAGTAAGGAATAAAACAATCCGTGTCGTGCTGCTACAGGAAAACAATCAACGACAAGGTGGTTTAGTGCTATAACAGCACATCCTGAAGCGTTTTATTCCTCTTATACCACATCAGTTTGTCAGTGATTACAATTTTTATTAAAGGATGTCACGTCGTACTTTTTTTTTTATCTATAGTTACGTTTAATGTTGTAGAACGTTAGTTCCTGTTCTCACTTACGTTACAGCAGCTATAAACAGTCGTTCCCTCACCAGCCTCTCTTTATTCTCTTTCTTAAAGTTAATAAGATGGAAAAAAAAAAAATTGAGAAACCACAAAGCGTAAACATCTCCGTCCTGAAGACGTCTTAAAGTTACAGAAGTTACAGCTTTACCTGACTGTTACAAAGCGCTGACACTGGAGACTCCTTCCATAAACATTTTTGTAATTGGTTTGTATGAGCCGTTACTATAGAAACGATACCTTATTAGAACGAGCGCGTTAATATAAACCTGCGCTACTGTCAGAGCTGCTGTTATTGAAAATGAATCAACCCCTTCTGACCAATCAGAATCCAGAATAAGGGACGGATGCGAGAGTTATTTCCGAATGTGCACGTTAAACAGAGTGTCTGTGTGTGGAATTAACATTCCTCCGAGAGTTTCTAGTGTCCTGGCGGTGCTAGCGTATCTGTCAGCGCCTCGCATCGCTCACCACGTGACCGTGTGATGGAGCGAACACACAAACCAGACCCTGAATATCACAGACGTGCTGTTTGCTTTCTCTACTGGAACTTCAGCGTGTCTTGTTTGTCTAGTACTGAATAAATTTGTTATGTGCTCCATAAACTGGATCACAGTTGTATGGCCGGATTTAATGGAAGTGACACACGATCAATTCTCCAGCTTGTCTTATTTTTTTTTTGTAATGAAAATATTTTTTACAATAATAGAAACTAGGGCTGAATGATATGACATGAAATAGCATGATATCTGGCCAACAAATTAGTATTAGTTGCATTAAAAAAAAGTTTAATGTCTACAAAATGCATTTTTTATTTTATGTCGCTCATACACAAGGGACTTGTACAGCAGACACTCCATAATAATCTAAGACTAATAATAAATGGATTTTAAAAATGTGTTGTCTCATTTTGAGAGAGAGAGATAAGCTGTGAGAGAATGTTTATCGCGGCTATAACATAAGTGAGAACAGGAACAAACTCTCGTACATTCCACAACGTTAAATCGAACTTTTATCGATTTAAACCGTTAAAATGTTCAACGTGTCGTTCATGAATAAATGAAACATTGTACATGTTGGCGGCTCACTGTGGTATAAAACCTGGAGGTAAAAATTGTTAAATGTTTACTTCAAGTTTTAATACTTTAGTTGTTTTTTTTTGGTGTGTGTGAGCTTTACATTAGTAAGTCGTGGCCACAAATAAATTATTTTGTTCGCTCCTTTACTAAATAGTCATCAGTTCTCATCTCTCTTTTACATCATGTACACTAAAATCAATTCTCACCTCTTTTACATCATGTACACTAAAATCAAGTCCTGGTAAATGGAGTACTTGTTGTTTAGTGATTCTGCCACATGGTGGCAGTGTAGCTTCAGTTATTCAGACACTTGCACCTAAGATCAGACATCATAAGAAGGAGGTTTATTTATTTATTTATTTCAGAAATTAAGTGCACAGATTAATAAAAGGTTGTCACGTCTCCATAGACATGCATTTGTGCACGGTTTGTGGTATAAAATAACCTTTTTAAGTTTTACCGTGTACAGTTTAAAAACATATTTGTCCTCTGATAAACCAGAGAAGGCAGTTTGTGAAATGGGCCTGTGGTGCTGTTTCGCTGCAGGTCTGCTCCCGCTGCAGAAGGTCCCGGCGCTTCAGGCGTGGCAGGAGGCAACCGAAGACTGCAGCAGACCCAGGCTCAGGTGGATGAGGTACGAAAAACAGCAACACTGAACTTCCTTGCACACTCCTGCCTACACCAGTCTGGGGAAATATAATTAAACCATGCACTAGGGGGCAGTGTCACGCTTAGAAGAAGGTCTTGGCTTTCGCTGTAGTAAAGAGAATAGATTAAAGAACTTATTACAGCTGATTTTACACCTTAAGCTTCCAGCATTCAAGAATCACTTCACTATTCGCCATCATGTTTTGAATGTGTTTGTTACTACACACCTTTTCTCCTTACCATTCTTTCCCCCAAAGCGCTCCATTTAGTTTTTCAGCTTGCTGCGTTATTAAATATTGCAGTATTACCAAAGTTACATTTATGTGCATTATGTCATAAAAAGAGTAAAAGGTGTTAATCTAGAAAATTTTGTGTGTGGCAGAAAAGCAACTACACACACACACACACGCTCTGTAAACCACAGTGTATGTGCTCATGAATACGAGGCGTCTACAAAGATACATATTTTCAAAATGGCTGACTAATCGGTCTTAAGGAAGACCTGTGTAATTACAGCAGGGCCTTCTTGACATAGACAGACGCAGTTCTTAATGCTGCAGCGTGCAGTTCTCACGTGTCGCTCACGTATCTACAGGGTGTATCTACAAGTCCGGCATCATAGGGTTAATGTCTGTTTATACAGACTGTGTCGTATCTCAGTGCAAATAATTCCACTCATAGAGAAATATATTTACATTTATAATCCATTAAGATCCTACGGGAAGTGTTTAAAACTGTAGTGAAAGTTGTGGTAATGCTATAAAAGTAATAAATATTATTTACACACACGGTTTTGACAAGCTAACGATTAGCGATCAGAGAATAGGCTACGATCGTTGCGTATCTGGCTTATTCTCAATTTAGATAATTACGGAAAAGTAATTACGTCAGCAGACAGGCATGAATAATCGTATACTAGACCTGCTTTATGTTGCAGTCATGCTTGATATAAACACAGAAATCCTGCTGCTGTGTTCCACTTTCACTCGTAGGAACTCTGAGAAACTCGTCGTGCTAGGGCCAGAGATATCGGACGCGGATGAACTGTTGATTTATTTACCAATGATTCATGTTGCCTTTAGAAAATTGTTAAAAAGATTGTTTTGCAAGACGGGGCATGTGTGTAGAGGATTTGTGAAGTGTGTTATGTAAACTTTAGTGCATGACTATAACAGTGTAACTTAGTAATTATTATTATAGAAGTGTTGATTTTTCAATGACAGCACATTGTGAAGCGGTTTATTCCTGTTAGCACAGCAGTACAGTAAACATTTAATGTTGTGGAACATCCACAAAACAAGTTCCTGTTCTCACTTACGTTATAGCAGCTATGAAAAAATTCCCTCGCCAGCGTCTCTTTTTTTTTTTTTTCTTCTCTCTCTCTCTCTCAAAGTTAATAAAACAAAAAACACAGTTTGTTGTGTTACTGAGGAAACACGACGTGTAAAATCCTGTCCTGAAGATTTCAGAAAAGTTAAAACTTTTAAGCTGTAAAAACATTACAGCTTTACCTCTGACACTGGAGACTCCTTCCATAAACGTTAAGTAAACTTACTGAAAACATGACCATGTTAACAATACTTTTCTTGTTTTAAAAAAAAAATAAACACCACCTGACCAATCAGAATCAAGAAACTCGCTATTAAATTCTTTTTTATACCACAGTTAACGTGGCCGAATGCTTGAATCTGATTGGTCAGAAGTTATTTATTTATTTATTTATTTATTTATTTATTTATTTATAGCAGTACAGGTAGTTTCAGCTGTAACACGAGCGTAACGTTACAGGACCTCGTACTGTGGACACTCCAGATAATCTAAGACTAATAATAAAAAAGTGGATTTTGTTCAACAAAGTACTTCTTATGATCGTTGATGTGGTGAAGTTTTTTTTTCGGAGAGTTTTATGTAACTCGCTGTGACAGTAGGACTGACTGTGAGAACAGGAACTAACTTGTTTCTCGGACGTTCAACAACATTAAATCTATATAAAAACTATAAACCGCTAATATGCACAAGACGACATTCATTAATACATTAAACATTATAATCGCTGGCTAAGCACTGTGGTATAAGTGGAATAGCACACTCCAGTGCTACGAAATATTTATGAGGCTGTTACAGCTCTATACGTTTTTTCTTTTTTTTTTTTTTTTTTCCTGTTGATGTCTGACAGTTTGAGGGTCCTGTGAGTCTGCTATATGTTTACCTCATGGGACATTCCTTAGGTAAATGCTTCCAGAGGACAGGAGAGAAGTCTCGGTAAAGCACAGGGGTTATAAGTAGGTCGCTGTTGGACAAGCCACAGCTGCTTATCTGTTACATGCGGGCCAGGAAGTCCAACACGCCATCAGCATGGCGTGGAATTGAATTCCTTTCACTGAGTAAATAATAGTCTCAGATCTTTTTTTTAAGCACTTGAACTGACTGTAAAATGTGCCAGTCATCAGCCTTCCTTGCAGCTTCATCGTAGTGTCGTAAGTTTTAAACATAGTAGTGCAGGTTTATATTAATGCGCTCCTTATAATACGTTATCGTTTCTATAGCAACAGCGCAGTCACAGGGAATTTGCAACAGTCAGAGGTAAAGCTATAACTTCATGTTTTCCGACGTCTTCAGGACAGAGACTTTTACTCTTTTTTTTTTTTTTTTTTTTTGTTTGTTTGTTTGTTTTTGTTTTTTTGTGGTCTTGTAACCTAAGTGAGAACAGGAACACAGTCGTTCCATGATATTAGGCGCAACTATAAATGGATAAAAACTACAGTGTTCTTTGATGAGGAGAAAACTGTAATCATTAGGAGGTTGTGATGGTATAAGAGGAAAAGAACTGCTGTTTATAGGAGAATAATCAGTGATGCAGCGCTTACCATACTGAAGTGTTTTATTCTTTACTTTAATTGTAATATTGGAGACGTGCAGTGTAGATTTTCTCCATATACAGTATTATTCACATGGAAACACGAGCAAGAATTCCCTCCTCATGGGACAGTGGTCTTCACTAACAGCCAGGTTTTTTTTTTGTTTGTTTTTATTCATTTATTTATTTTTGGAAAAACTGCCAAAAGTACAGAACCCAGTGCCTCACTAATCTGAAAAAATCTGTGCAATCATCTGACTGCTCTTGTAGCTCTCGCCATGCCCTGATTGCTGCGAGAGTGTGTGTGTGTGTGTGTGTGTGTGTGTGTGTGTGTGTGTGGGGTTCATCTCAGGACTTACTCTGCTACTTATGTAATCGCTGGTCTCCATGGTTATGTAAGGGAAGCGTGGGCCAGCTTCCAGTTTATGCTGTTTTAAAGGGGCCGCGCCCTCTCTCTCTCTCTCTCTCTCTCTCTCTCTCTCTCTCTCTCTCCCCCTCTCTCTCTCTCTCTCCCCCCCCCTTGCTCTGTGTCAGTTTGTAGATCAGTGGAGCATGTGGGTTAGGTGCCTGTTGGCCGGGATGTTTTATTAGGTTGCCATAGCGGTTGCATAATGGAAGGGTGAGGTTGTGAAGCTTTCCGTCACTGTTCAGAAAGGGGGACTTCCAGTGTTTAAGATCGAGATGCACATGTTGAAACGTTCAAACAGTTTCAGAAGTTTGCTTGTTTCAGCAGGAAAAAAACATTGTGCTGATCGAATCTAGGTCAGCTCTCTTACTCATACATGTTGCTACAAGGACCGGCTGCTCCAGTACATGCTCGAAGCATGCGGTCTGTAGATACACCTGACCCTTGACCCCAGAGTGGAGCTCACTGTTCGAACACGTTAAACCCGCGTGCCTCGTAGCCTTCCAAAATTATCACAGACACCACTAAGGCTCCTAAATTCAACTTCTCTGTCCTGAATAAAGTGTTTTTTTTGTTGATGCTATTTTCACCTGGTCATAAATTTCAGTTAAAGAGTTTAAACTTCAGTGCATAGTGGTCGTAGTGATTTAAGCATGGCTCAGATATCTGAGGAGTTCCTGATAAACGTCTAGATTTTGCAAAGATTTGGAAGGACGCTTTGAAAATGAAGGTCGTACACGGCCGTAGCGTGTGTAAAGCGCTGTCTGACGTTCCTCAGGTGGTGGACATCATGCGGGTGAATGTGGACAAAGTCCTGGAGCGAGACCAGAAGCTGTCCGAGCTGGACGACCGGGCGGACGCTCTTCAGGCCGGAGCCTCGCAGTTCGAGACCAACGCCGCCAAACTGAAGAGGAAGTACTGGTGGAAGAACTGCAAGGTAAAATTTCCTCCTCTCTGTTGGGGTGGTGAGGAATTCAGAGATTATAATGTGGAATGGGAACGTGGGACCGCGGGAACGCCGGCAGTGTAACAGTGTCCTCATACCTCACTACTCAAGACCATTTTTATTTTCATGTCTTAAAAGTTTTGACTGTTTTGTTTTATTTATTTATTTTTTTAACACGCTTGTGTGTGACCTCTATAGATGTGGGCCATTTTGATAGCTGTGCTCATAATCATCATCGTCATCATTATCAGTGAGTATCCCCACACCCAGTTCCTTTCCATTTAAGTGAGGAATTAAACACACTCTGTCATGCTGTTATAGGAAAATAATCAACTCCGCGCTGGTGTGATGAAGCGACGTCACTGTCACCTCTCTGGAGTTGATTATTTCACTATAACAGCATGTCCTGAAGTGTTTTATTCCTCTTATACCACAGCAGTATGCCAATGATTGCAGTTCTTTATGTATTAAAGAACACCGTGTCATAGTTTCTATCCCTTTATAGCTTTAGGTTTAGTAAATCCAGCGTTTTATTGGTTGTACACTATTTAACAACACGGCAAGTTTTGTTAACGTTTGTGGATGTTTTTTTTCCCCCCCTCATCATTTCAGTTTGGAGTAATTCTTAAAACAGCAGGAAAATGGCGGAATGGCCTGACGGCTGTGATGGGAGAGTGGATAAATATATATAGGAAGTATCAGCTGATACTATGAAGACGGAGAGAGCACGTTCTTCCTGACGTAAAGCTGTTCTAGCCTGCTGAGTGTCACATTTTGTATAAAGAAAAAAATCCTTAACTCTTGTTTTTGTTTTTTTTTTGTTTTGGTTTTAATAGTTGTGATTTGAATGTGCAAAGACTTACTCATCTGATGTTTGTTTTTTTTCCTCGCTTGTTAAAATTTCACGTGCACTCCATACTTTCACTATTTGTACTCCTCACAACGGCCTTAAGCAGTCAGTGGTTAAGAAGAGAGCAAAAAGAGTGCCAGTTTGTTTAAAACTTTAGGCTCCTTCATGTGCCTCTTAACCTTTTTAAGGTGAAAAGGCGGCACTGAGACCCAGTGGAGCCAGAACGTTGTGAACAAGCCTGAAATGAAGAAACTAGGTTTGCAAACATCCCACTGATTCTTACAGGGTCACACGATTGATCCGTGTACATCTATGTGTAGCTGTTTGTAGCATCGATGTTGAACTATCCTGACCAAAAAGTTGAACTTTTTGCTTACCGATCAACAGAGAGCTCCATGTATCTAAAACATGATGTAAAATGGTTGGACTGTCTTTTTTTTTTTTTTCTTTTTTTTTTTTTAAATTAGTCAGTGCCTTAACGTTTTAGTGCCAGAACAATTTAGAAGCATCCAGCGACTCGAAGGCCTCCGAACAAACACACTTGAGTGCCATTAATCAACACTGCCTGCATGATTCAAATCCCTTATAAATATATAAAATAAGCCATATAATAAAAACATTATAATTATAATTACACTTTTTATGTACACGATACTTGCACGGTTGTTTTCTTCCAGACCTTTGAGCTACTGCTATTTTATGATCTCACCCAAAATGATGATGAATTTAAATAAAATTCTTGCTACACTTTCTCTTTTTACTTTCCTTCTAACCTCAGTCACCACGCAGCAGCAGTCTCCAAGAGTTCATGTCATGTTTAATGGCACCAAAACAGGTTTGTTTATGAGTGTGTGATTGATTTATATATACAGTACTGTGCAAAAGACTTGGACCATCCGAGAAGCCGTTTATCTGCACACTGTTTGGTTTTAATACAGGATTTTTGCATAAAAAAAAAAAAGGAAAAAAAGTCCGATGGCTGGAAGAACCCGGGTTTGTTTCCCAAACCATCTAATTGTGTGTATTTATTAAAACTCCACCAGCAGCACAGCTAATACCGAGACACTGATTAGCTAAAGCAGGTTTAATTTAGCAAATACGCCAGTGTACCGGGGTAATTAGAGATACTGGAATGTTTTATCAATGAAGCCGATTCTCTGAAGCACGGATCTTGTATCATTGGGAAGACTACTGAGCCCAGCTTTAAGCTATAAAGCTCCTATAAACACGATTTAGACCTACTCAGGCTGTTATGTTATAGCTGTGTGGGAACGCCTGGACATGGAAAAGCGCTCTTCATGAAGCTCGGAATTTATAACACTACTTCCTAATACAGACTACATAAATAACTTAAAGACAAGAAACTGAAGAAAGTAAATTCTGTTATTATATTAGTGTGTCTATGTATATGATGCAAGATAAATAGTTTTACACATTTCGGTTTAAGACTTTTGCACATTACTGCTTTTTGAATGTAAACTATTACATTTCAAATAATTCAATAAAATGGCCTTCCAACCTGTTGTGCTTTTTGAATTTGCTATTGCTAATAAATATGGATCTAATAACTTCATTTGGCTAAGGCTTCTGTTTTTGGGTGCTTAAAGAACAAACTGAACATCTTCAGGGTTTCGTGAAGAAATCTGGATTGTTTAAAGGTTGATTGAGATCACTGAGTGTTTGCTCTGTTGTCTAGAGATCACAAGTTTGAATTCCAACCATGCCACAGCTATCCGTGCCCAGAAGCCAAGCGAGCAAAATTAGCTGTGCTGTCTGGGTGGATTGGCTGTAGGGGCATTCTCTCTCTCGTTAATCACAGCTGTACTGGGCAACCATGGGAGTCTGTGAGCTCATGTATGCAGAAGAGGGTAGATAGCACTTTCCTCAGAGTGTTACCCAGCAGTTTGAAAAGATGCAGCCGGCTGGCTTCACATATCTCGGAGGAAGCATGTGTTAGCCTTCACCCTCTCCGATTGTTAGCCGTTGTATGATAGAGGAGAGCTGACTCATGGGTGGGAATTGGCAGGTGACCAAAATAGGGAATAGTACAAATAAATTCTGAGGTTGTAGTAGTGCTCTGCAATACACTAGGGCTTCCACAAGATCACTCGGTAGTCTACGTTAAACCAGCAACAAAGTGAAAAATTACTCTAGACAACAAGTGATCGAACCTGATCTTTGTCCTGGTTTACACTCGGCTGCAGGAAGTAGAGGTGTGCATCAGGACTGGGATCCGGTGGGAGCCAACGAACTACATTCGTTCTTTTTTATCTTCAGTGTCTCCTTTATCCTGGTGAGAGTCGCTTTGATTTAAGTGACTAATTTGTTTATATTTTAATACAACTGCAAATAATAACTGCGGAATTGG
>CM040994.1:19138313-19160194 GCA_022985145.1 Pangasius djambal
TCTCTCTCTCTCTCTCTCTCTGTCTCTCTTTCCCTGTGTCTCTCTCGAGAGCCGGGGAATGTTTTGTTTTGTCCTCCCCGTTGTGTAACACGGCGATACACGTGAGCGCGGCAGCAGCCAGTTACACGCGCGGCGCCGTGGCCACGCCCACAGGAGTGCCTCGCGGCCAATCGCGGCGCGTGCGTGTCGGCGCCTCTGACGAATGGGCGTCAGGTGGGCGTGGCCTCGAGTGGCCGGGCTCACGTTGCAGTAATGCGTGTGCGTCTGGGCGAAAACTAAGACGAGAAACAATAACACAGAAACCGAGAAGTTGTGCGCGTGGAGCGTCAACCGAGCCCGGGTTTATGGATCGTAACCGGGAGTCTGACGACTATTTGTTTCACTTTTAGGAGTTTTAACGGCGGGGAAAAATCCAGAAATCCAGAGACAACAAATGCGTGCTCTCATTATCCGCAACTTTACATCCGCACACGTTGTTCTGCGCGCGAGGTAACGCCAAGGTGCTTCATGTGCAAGGTTTATGATCGCTGTGATGTTGTGAGATGTTGTGAGATGTAAGGTTTTGATTGTTTGAACTTCTCTGGGCCTGAAGCTTAGCACGCTGCCTGGGATTAGTTCCCCAGCACTGTAATCCAGTGGGTCCTTCTTTAATAGTTTATTAATTGATTTCTGATATAATGATGTTTTTAGACGCACTTCCGGTGTTACATAGTGATTATATCGGAATACAGCTGTACAGACTGCAGTTCAGTCATGGTCCTGTGGACTGGTCCATGTGCGCAGTGATGTAATGTGATGATCACAGAAACAGAACCAACCTGCTGCATTGTGTGTGTGTGTGTGTGAGTGTGTGTGTGAAAATATTGTCTTTATACAAATTGTATCTTAACACACTGCATTGCACATGACTGGTACACACACACATGTCTTATTCCTTGAAGGTAAAAAGACTTACCTCTCCATCAACAAGGAAACAATGTCATCATTTAGAAACTAGTTTGTCTTCAGTTTCTCTTGAGGCCTCAAATAGCTTTGTAACACTTAAAAAAAAAATTAACCCTTAATTCTAAAGTGTAATCAAAATTGTTGTTTCTTCACTGTCCCTTAGTGTTACGGACACCAATACGATACTGTATCTAGAAAAAAAAAATAGCTCGTCACTTCTGGGAAGACGATTAACACATTTTCAATGATTCATCCTGTACTAGTCTTGTGTTCATCCAATTAAAGGGTCTCTAAAACATATATGTCCCGCCCCCAGGGGCGTGTCCTGCTCTACAGTAGAAGCTCGTTAGCAGAAAACATGGTTCGTCGTTATGTTTTTGTTTTTGTGCATCTTCGCTTTTCCGGCCATCGCTTTGGTGGAGAATAAATGGTTGCTGTTTATTTATTTGGAAGAGGGGTAGAGTTTGTACAGGGAGTTATTTATTTATTTTACCAACTTGGGGCTCACCGTCACCATCTTCGATACAGTCCTGGTTAAAGTGGGCAGGTTTGGGTGAAGGCGGCGGTGAGAAATCCTCCACAGCTGATAAAAGGCTCTTCACGCTTCCCCATATTTAGCTAGTTCACTAAGCTACTGCAGGCTTGTTTAGATTCAGCAGAGGCGTGGCACAGCATATCTCAGACGCTATTGGCTGTTGTGTAAAACACTCGAGCACTTCGACACGCCATCACTCTGACTTGCTGTTTCAAAAGGAAATGCATCAACATACGGAATGGGATCGCGGCTCTCAGAACATTTCAGGCGACACTTTGTCTATTTGTGAAACTCTTAAAATAGCCTGTGCATATTATTTACTTACTTTATAGTGATTTAGCAGCACGTTTAGCCATAGATATTTATTATTATGGTCTATACATTTTTTCTGATTTTAGCTGCCTGCTGTTCCACCAACAGTGACATCGTTTTAACAACCGAGCGAATCAGTGGAAGCTTCGGTTGTCAGGCTGTGACATAGACATGACGGTGGCGTGGTTTAAGATCATTTGTGTTCATGTGCATGAGTCATGTTGAGTCAGTCAGCATGGTACAAAACACGTATGTAGTGTAGCGCTGGGCTGAGCAGGGTCAAGACCTGGTGCTTGTACAGCGACCTGCAGTGAAGAACGTCTGCTGCTCTCCTCCAGTAACCTATATTCAACTTTTAGGATCTGTTAAAACTGGAAATGAATTTGGTGCATGTGTTATAAATATAGTTTTTTTTCCTCTTACAGGGATGTAATTTCTTCCAGATAAGTTTGGTCCCTTTGTATTATGTGCGATTATCCCGCAGCGCTGTTGAATTCTCGATTCTGATTGGTCAGAAGGTGTTTTCCGTAACAGCAGCTCTGACAGTAGCGCAGCTGCAAATCACAGGTTTATATTAATGTTATCGTTTCTATGGTAACAGGGACTTAAAAAACATGTGTAATCATTGACCTGGTGAAGTTTTCTGTAAGGAGACATTTACTTAACATTGATGGAAGGAGTCTCCAGTGTCAGATGTAGAACCGTAACTGACTTTTCTGACATCTTCGGGACAGAAGGTTTTACGCTTTTTTGTGCTTTCTCTGTAACATGACAAGCTGCGATTTTTGTCTTATTGAAATGAAGAGAGAGGAAAAAGAGAGTCTGGTGAGGGAAGGACTGTTTATAGCTGCTATAATGTAAGTGATAACAGGAATTACTTTTTTTGGTGGAAGTTTCACAATATTAAATGTAACTATGAACGTTTCAAAAGTATGTGATGTTCTTTAATTTAAAAAAAAATTTGATCGTGTTGTTATTGGAAAAACAGTAACTTCATCATGCCACGCTGTCGTTGATTATTTTCCTACGACAGCATGCCTTGAAGTGTTCTGTTCCTTACTGATATTCTTCCTGAACCCGAGTTCACAATGCCAGGCTAATAATATGAGTGAGATTATAATTCCAAAGAGCTTAGTAGATGTCTTGCTTCTCTGAGGTCAGTTGATGTGGCTCTCTGAATGTTAACAGTAGGTTTCAGTGAGCGGTTATATATTATATAAGCACAAGTTATCACCCTGTCACAGAGCTGATAACAATAGCAGCCTTTGTAATCTGAGAACTCACTTCTGTGTTTGTCATGAATCACATTACAGAAGTGGGTGCATTTATTTACCAGCACATGGAAAAAGATTCTGTTTGTGTGCAGGTATTTAAGAGTGTAATAATCAGGACACAAGCACACACGTGGTCATGCAAGGTGTCAGTCGGAGGTGTTTTTATTTCAACAGCATAAGACAGCAGTAGCACAGCACTTAACAGATACCCACCTGTTTTTTCAACCTAATCTCTCTTCACTCCCTCTGTAGTGCATATATGATTATCACGAGCAATAATTTCAACACATTTCCCTGTACAGAGAAAAGACCAGAAATCTGTGTGTGAATCAAAACACAGTCTAATACAAGAATAAAGGGCACTTGTTGAATTTGGTCAGTAAATGTTTAAATATGGGTATATTCAATACTACAAGTTACAGTCTATATTAAGGGGGTAAGAGTGAGACAGACATGAGAAAAAGCCTTACAAACTTTTCTTAAAGAGTTTTGTACAACTTTCTAACAGCGGAACAATACGCTGGAAAGTAGTTCTGGTTACTTAGTGCTTAAGGGTTTGTGATGTCCGGTCACCATCGGGTGGAAGCACAGACACTTCCATGTTTGTCACAGATTCTTCCCTATCAATCTCGGAAAGAAACGAATTATATATATTATTTCTGTGCTGTGGTAATCACGCAGAGATTAGTAATCACACAGATTAGTAGACAGAGATTAGACTGAAAAATTTGGAGTATTCCTTTAAGGTCTGTGCCAATGCCTCAGCAAACTTCATGCTAGCTTCCATGAACACCATGATGTAATTGTGGAAGGCATTGGGATGGGACGTGGACGTGGACATCTACATTCCATCTTAGTTCTCACTTCCATTTCTCTTGGTAAATAAGCAGCTTTTCACAGCCCTTGTGTTCTGTCCTTGGTTTATATACTTACAGCAGTAGTTTACGCTGTCCACACTTTGCTCTGCTTCCTGTAGTTCTGGAAATTGTCAAGAAATTCGAACAGCGCCACCTGCAGTACTGGAGCTTTGATACGTGACAGCCAGTGAAAACCTGAGCTTGTGAGCTCATGAAAGTAGTTTCATCTTCATGCAACCCTCACAGATCACAGATGCCATCTTCACATTACATGTGCCGAGGCCTTTAATGACCTGAAGGTTGGGAGTTTAAATCACGGGATGTAGAACTGTGCCCTTGAGTGGAGCCTTTGGATTTATTTCTCCTCACTTTGGGTAAATGCAGTAAGTGATTATGTAAATGATAAAAAAAAAGTGCAATCCTGATCTGGTTATGGTATGCTTTTGAATATTTGTGCAGTTTTTATCCGAGTGTGGTGCATAATTTAGGGGACTTAACATTACATGTAGATGTTTTCGTTTCCGTGGAACTGCTCAGTCCCTCAGTGGTCTCAGAGGCAAACCTTGAGGTACTCGTTAGGTCATATGATCAAACCCGGACCTTATTGACTTGACAACCGCACACAGGGATCTTATTTTTCTCTGCCAGTAAGACTCTCTGAGCCAGCATGATGCAGCTGGGATATGAATATTGCCATAACAATGATGTTTAATCCCGGAGCTAGACATGGTGTGTGGGGTTTTTTAATCAGATTAGCCACCGAGGGTTTTTTATCCTTCCTGATGATCCATTAATTGAAGAAGAAATGGAAAAATGAGCACAGTGTTGTATTTTAAACGCCCAAGTAATGTTTCATCAAGGCCTCCTTTAAGGTCTGTGTAACAGTAGATGTGAGCTATAGCCAAGACCGTTTTAGATTTTAAGCGCTTGGCAGAACTTACTGATATGATTCGGCAGGTCACGTAAATTAAATCAAAATAGATTGATGACAGTAAGTCTCGCGTCCATATTTATAGCAAAAAAAAAAAAGAAAACTTAATGCGACTCTTCAGTTATTATAACTCTATATATCTGTAGCTTTATATCAATAGTGTATTTTGATCTGTTTGAATCTTTTTCTGTTCATGTTTGTAATTCTGGCATGCTCATCAGGCAGCCACCATGCAGAACCGTCAGCACACACAGTGTAGAACCCTTCGCCATTTGAGACGAGGATCTTAAGGCATGCATGAGTGCGAAGCGTAAATTTGCAGCTGTCACACCGATAAATCTAATAAACACTCCACGGTGGATCCTATATCAGAGGCATATTTATGCTTGACTTGCAGCGTAGCAGCCCTGTCTTCATCAGAGCTTCTCACACCTCCCTGAGTAATGAAAGCCGGTTATGTAACTCCACAGTGATGACTCAGACAAGGTTCTCAGCTCACGGCAGACCTTGTGAAAACCATACAGATGCGATACACAGACTCATATCTCGACTTTGACATTAATTAGAGCTGAGTAAGCTGGGGCTGTTGTGTCTTTTTCATTTGCACTCAGCAATTTTTCAACCTCTATCAACATGGTTTCGAGTGATAAAATCCCTTGGGCTATTAAAGATCTGTCAGTTAGTAAGCATTCACCAAGGCAACAGGCTGGCTGCACGATATTTACCGAGACGTTTGTCTTTTACAGAGCTAGGCTTACACTAATTTCAGTTTTCAGTGAGTCAGATCCCTTGTCTCAGCTCACTAACAAGATCAGACTCTTTCCATTTTATTCTAAACTGGACCTTTTGTGATATTTTCACTACTAAGATCTTAAAAAGAGGTTTACATTGAAGCATTTTGGATTAAATTACACCACAAGAGGAGGTACATTGCCAACACCCAAAAAAAGTAAAAAAAAAAAAAAAAAAAAAAGGTTCAGTTATGCAAGTTCACCGAAAAGAGCCGACTCCTCAAAGATTCGACTCCTTAATGACCGACACATAACTAGCGCACAATGGATAGTTCTGCTATTTGGCTAATTCTCGCTTGTTTTAATGCTTTGAAAAGAAAAGTGAAAATGTAAAAAATGCTCGTAGTGACCACACAACCTTGCGTATGTAAAAATGCTACAAATGTGACCAAGCTGTAATTTTCAAAAGATGCCCTTTATTATTATTTATTATTATTACTGAGTCAGATCTTAAGATACACATCTTCTGTTTTAGACACTAAACTAAATCCGATATTTCGCTATTTAACCAGTTTCTTCTTTTTGCAGGCATCTCAAGCCTGTTTACTCACACTAAGGACTTAACGAGGGTCCCATCCCCAGGGCTTACAGATGGATTTCTCCATAGAATAACAGTGTTGACCAGTCTAGCGACAAGAACAAACCCAAACAGCCACCAGTTGACCATTTGGTTGCGTGACCGACCAGAGCATGCCGAGTGGAGACAGCTACCAGGATGGAGAAGAGAACGGCTCTCCTGATCCGAGCTGCGTGGAGCGAGGCGCTCCGGTGGAGCGGGCCAACAGGGAGGCAGAACCAGCAGGCAGGGGGGGAGTGGCATCGGGATCCGGATCGGGTTCAGGAGAGGACGAGGAGGTGGACGAGCGGCGAGAAGGACGGCGCGTGGCTGAGGAGAGAGGCGGAGAACCTTCCAGACTAGAGCGACAGGAGGACATGGAGATGAACGGCGGTCACGATAGCATTGGAGGAATACGACGGCATTCGTCTTCTGCCGATGGGAGTCCAGGGAGCACCACGGGATCAGGCAGCACCAAGAGGTAATGATGTTATAACAACACAGGAACATAATAACACGTTAACATGTTAAAGTGTGTGCATCATTGTTAGCGTTTATGTATACGGTTTCTTTTTGTCTCTGTAAAGCTTGAAGTCTGTGACGGGCTCGTCATCCTGCAGCCTCCACAGCACGGCCTGCAGTCAGAGCAGACACCACGCAGACTGCAGGTAAGCTCTACATCAATTCAGTTTTATTCTATTCTGCTTGTATAGCGCATTAACAGGGAAGACAGACAGTACTGCGTGTGTTGAAAGTAAGCTGTTCAGTAAGAGCAGACTGTGAATAAGAGTCCTGGGACGAGGTCTTCATGATTACAGCAGCAGCTCTTAGGTTCAGATCTATACGTTACATCACACACTGTAATAGTGCTGTTTTATTAATAGGGCTGCAATATAGCAGTGATATCGTCACAAATGAGTTACAATTTATAGAGTTTATTATAATTTCAAATTATGTCACGAATCGCGATACTTACAAGCGTCCAACGTTGTTTATGTCTTTGATGAGCTTGAAGTTTCTGAAATTGGCAGTGTGTAAGGTCACGCTATAAAAAGGCAAACTCTTTTTTTTCTAGTATTGACTAGAAAGCGAATGGCGTAGTTTAATTTATTATCTGCAAGACACTATGTATTGCATTTCAATAAAATGACTAATTTCTGAGTGCAAACATCTTTCGTATTTACACTCATTCATTTACGAACTGCCCCATTTTAAGTGTGTTTGGATTATTATAGTTCTTTCTATAAAACATTCAAATGAAAGTTACGGTAAATTTGTGGTAATCACACATTCACTACAGATGCAGTAGACTGCGATTAGGGTAAAGAAACGCTTCCTTCACGGCAATGCCATGATTTATCAGAAAACTAAAAATCCGCAGAAATTGTGTCTGGAACCTCGGTGATTAGTTCAGAGGACACAAATCCGCAATATCAGTATTGCAAAAGGTGAATTTGTGATTATTTTAAATAAATTTGATATTCTGCAGGCTTCGAGTTAAGACATTTGTAGTTTAAAGTATTGTGCATACAAGCACATACAGTGGAACTTTCAAAAATACTAAACAGAATTGAAAGTAGATAAGAAATGTTAATATGTGAAATCAGTAATGACAGATCTTACGGAATAATAATGTTTAGGATGTTTTAGGAAGATTTGTCTCAGATGTCTTGACACCAGGCTGCCGTAATGGTGTGTTAGCATTGCTGTGATGTGTGTGATTGGTTTGTGTGTGTGTGTGTGTGTGTGTGTCAGCGAGCAAGCAGAGCAGGGCCGAGACCACGCCCACCAGGAGATGATGCAGACGGTGCAAGAGATGAAGAAGAGGCTGCCGTCGGAGAAGAGGAGCCGCAGCAAACCCAGCACTGTGGAGGCTCTGCACTACGCCCTTAACTGTGTCAAACAAGTGCAAGGTAGAAACGCGCACACACACACACACACACAGGTCTCTGTAATTGTAATTGCTTAATAGTGAAGACTCATGTCTAACCCTTTTCTTAGAATTGAATTCTAATTGGCTAAGTGCATCAGCCAATCAAAACAGAGATCACTCCAGCCTAACCCTTTTCTTAGTAATGAACTCAGACTGGTTCACTCAGCTGACTGTGTGTGTATACAGATAGATAGATAGATAGATAGATAGATAGTTAGATATATTTGCATATTTGACTGTATATTAATACACTGATGTTTAATTTAGTGTATATGAATTGAACAAGGTAACAAAACACATTTTTTATATCCACATAATTGTGATTTTGCTTAAGTAATAAAAATTACAGTTATACATAAAACTTTATTTCTATGGCCCTGGAAGCTGGACTTTCCCAGCCGAGGTGTTTTTAAGGTTCTACACTCTGTCTCTCTCTCTAGTTGGTTTATAGGAGAGCAATTTTGAATTCAGGTTTAATCCCATTCACTGTTAGCGACTGTGTAAAGATAATGGAAGAATGCTGAATAAAAAGCAAAAATTCCCACAGCAGCATGTCCGCCGCCTTCAGGACGGAGTCAGGGATTCGATTCGTGACTCTCTTACGGAGAACAGGCGCTGATTATGTAACAGTGTGAGCGCTGGACTGTATGAAAAAGGCGTCGGCTCGTAAAAAACGGCCAAAGTAAACGTCAGCTTGCAAAATGTGCACAGTCCCTCGTGACTCGGAGATAAAATATGTGATAAAGTCCAGTTTACGAGCGATTATTGAACTGCGTGAGGTGAAATATGAGTACTGCTCACACTTCTCAACCATATGCTCCTCAGTGTTTGTCATACGGTTGTGTCTCGTGTTATAACATCTGTTATGTCACTCCAGCCGTATGCTCATGAGCCCACAGTCTGACTCACACGCTGACACGTTGCTGGTATGTCACCGCTCACGCCAGCTTTTATTCTTTTTTTCATTGCTGTGACTCCCCCTGCAGCAAACAGCGAGTACTACAAGTTACTGATGTGCAACGGACTGGAGGAGAGAAAAGACGCTACGGTGTGCAGCCTGGAGCAGCTGGAGAGCATCACGTCTGAACACACACTCAAAAATACGGTAAGGCCACTTTACGATGAAGCAGCCAGTGTGCACTTCAGAGTCCTCAGAATTTGGGTGAATTCACAAACCTGGCAACCTGTTTCACTCCAATACAGGCGTTTAGGAATAAGAAAATCAGCCTCCAGCCTGACCTGTTTGTTCTTCTTCTTCATATTGACACGCTTTCATGGTTTTTGGAAAGTCATCAGGTTAAACTTAAGAAATTTCTGGCCCAGATGAATAAAGTCTAATCTTTTATAAATCTGTTGTTAGTAGATGTAAATCTATTATTTTAAATGTAAAATGAACCACTGGCAGGAGCTACGAGGGGAAAAAAAGAGTTTTTTTTTTTAAGGAATCTTTGACCAACAAGCATTTAAATGAATAATGTCTGCAAAGCTTGCACAGTCCGTGCATTTCAGAGATTCAGTCATTCATGTGCTGCACTGTACTATTTAAGAATAATAATGTTTTAATAACTTACTGCATCAACAGAGTTCTCTATATGCTCTGTATGTGTGCTCTATATTCATGTCATGACTGCTGTTTTTCTTTCTCTTCCTCACCCAGGACACGTTCGTGGTGGTGTTCTCGCTGGCTACGGGCCGAGTGGTGTACGCGTCGGAGCAGGCCTCCAGCATCCTCAACTGCAAGCGCAAGTTCCTCGACTCGGCCAAGTTTGTAGAACTGCTGTTTCACCAAGACGTCAATGTGTTCTACTCTCACACCGCACAGCCACACCTGCCGCCCTGGAACGTGGGGACAGACAGCGGTGAGTACGGACACGGGATAACGCACGGCAGCGATTTTTCTCTGCAAGATGGTCTCTTCTGTCAGAAAATTTCTGTGTGAGGTTATGTGCAGTTTTTTGCCTTTCGCTAATGTTAGTTTGTTTAACAAGCAAAAATCAGAACAAATAAATCTGACGAACTTTTTTTTTTAGATATAAACCGTGTAAATAGCATCTAAAACCCAAAAAACAAAAGTGCTATTATAAGTATATTTTTAAAAACATGTTCAAAATGGTTTAGAGATGTAATAACCACATAATCGGTGATCAATAAATTGTACAGAACTTTAAAATATATATATATATATATTTATGTGTATATAAAGCAGGTTTATATTATTCTGGATTCTGATTGGTCAGAAGGTGTTAATAATATTTCTACTAGAAGGGCAGCTGCAAATCGCAGGTTTATATTAACACTCGTTCTAATACGCTGTCGTTTCTATAGCAACAGCTCTTTCACAGCACATGAACGGGTGTAATTGTTGATAAGGTGAAGTTTTCTGTAAGGAGATGTTTACTTAACATTTATGGAAGGAGTCTCCAGTGTCAGAGGTAAAGCTGGGACAGAGAACTTCTGCAGTTTCTCGGTGAAATGACCAGGAAAAGGGAAAAGGAAAAAGGAAAAGGAAAAAGAGAGGCTGGTGAGGGAGTGGCATTTTATAGCTGCTATAATGTACATGAGAACAGTATAAAGTGTTAAAGTATTTGACGGGATAAAAAGAGGGATAAAACAGTTCAGGAAATGCTTTAATAGGAAAATAATCTACTTCCACTTAATCACACCACACTGTCACTGATTATTTTCCTATAACAGCATGACTCAGTGTTTTATTGCTTAGTTCACATGTGACCCTTGTTGTATTGGATGTGCTGTATCAACAGTATACTTTCACCATATCCAAATGAAATAATAAGTATTTGGCAAACACAAATATGGTATATATTTAAAAAAAAAAATTTTTTGAATGTGCAGCAATTTCAAAATAATGCCCTCACCTGTTTGTGCCAGGTACACACTAGAAATAATTATTTAGAATTTCACTATGTGTTGTTACTGGAAATTGTGACTCCCAAATTGCTAAAGATATTTCCTAATTTTACACATGCCTTGCTCTCTCTCTCTCTCTCTCTCTCTCTCTTCCTGTAGCTGCAGTCCTTTTTGAATGTGCCCAAGTCAAGTCCTTCTTCTGCAGAATCAGGTCAGAGTCCAAACACCACTTCACAAGCCTTTAACACAAGCCTCCTTGTATTACCTTTACAGCCTTATCAGCGTGACTCATAACCAAGGGTTGTGTTCATCCAGAGTCGGCCTCTTAATCTCATTAGATATCCAGGAAATCTTTTTTGTTGCACATTGCAACTTTTGCCAAACACGTGTTTGATTAGATTTTCCTCGTGACTTGTATAGATTCACATCCTCGAGGTTGCCAGGTTGCTCTTGTTTCATCTGATGCGCTCCTTTCAAGGGAAGAACTTTAAACTGGAAGAATAAACTGACATAATCCCATGGTTTGTGTGAAAATATGCCATCAATAACATAAGAGTAATAAAAAAATCGAGAAATTACATTTAGATTAACATCACAACATGATAAAATGAGATATATGTAACTTTCCTCTTGTAGCCAGTTATACTGAGAACAGTATTGTATTGATGTTGATTATTGAATGTTAATTCTAGACATGATAATAGTGTTTATAATTTTTCATTTCTACAAATTTGTCTTACTTTTGGATTATTAAAAGGCTAACTAACTGGAGTGGTGCCAATATTTACAGCGTAGCTGTAGCATTTATGATTTGTGACCACTTCCTATGATGATATGAAAGACACCCCGAAAACGTTCTGTCTACGTGAATATACGATTTCATGAACCTCCATTTTATGAGCCAATAGAAAAAAAGGGCGGGACTTTGGCCTCTAGTTGGTAAAATCTGCTGCTTCTCATTTAATGTTTTTGTGGTAAAATTCAGGGTTTTTTCTCTCATTTGTAGTTGGCACGAGAAAAGAGCACTTTTCTTATAGCAGATTATTTTCCTTTGAGTCTCAAAAGCAGAATACTCAGACCTGTCTCTTTATTTTAAGCTAACGGCACATGCGTCTGTTTAAGCATCACTTTAGTTTTATATAATTCTGTGGTCTAAACAAGACTGCACAATATCAGTATTAATTATTTAAGATTAATAATACATTTAATAAATTAGTTAATCTTATCTAGAACTAATCTTGAGCTTTATTTTCTCTTGGAGTGAAATGTTTCTTTAATAACTTTTTTGATTTTTAATGTTAGATTGGTGTTTTTTTGCTGAAATTGGTGTGTGTGTGTGTGTGTGTGTGTGTGTGTGTGTCTACGTGCGTGGGCAGAGGAGGGAAGGACCGTGATGGTGAGATGCGCTACAACCCGTTTCGTATCACGCCGTACCTGCTGAAAGTGCAGGGCGTGGGCAGAGAGGAGGAACATCCGTGCTGCTTGGCTCTGGCTGAACGCATCATCTCAGGATACGAGGGTGAGGCGGTCGTGACCTTTCACCTTTATGAAAACAATGACAGATTCGTTTCAATAACGTCATTCGGTTTTTAAAACGAGTCCCTGTTGCTCCGCAGCTCCCCGGATTCCGACAGACAAGCGAATCTTCACTACAACACACTCTCCAGGGTGTGTGTTCTTAGAAGTAGACGACCGGTGAGTGTTTCCTGTAGGACGTGAGACGTTTAGGCACAATTTAAACGTTTAAACAGAATATTAGTTTAACACTGAGGAACAAGATCATTGTGATCAGTGCTTTGTGTGTGTGTGTGTGTGTGTGTGTGTGTGCGTGCGTGTGTGTGTTTCCAGTGCTGTGCCTTTGCTTGGCTACCTCCCGCAGGACCTGATAGGCACGTCGGTGTTGACCTGCCTCCACCCTGAGGACCGCACCCTCATGCTGGCCATGCATCGAAAAAGTATACACATTTTTACCTCGTACTATCGCACTACCCCAGATTACACTAGAATATTAATACGCCTTTAATATTACAGTGCTATTCATTTTACAGTTGATTTACAATCACTGATTGCCATTTTTCTACATCAAGAGTTATTTAGTCAAGAAGTTGAAAAGACCATGTTCTGAGTAGAGCAGGGATTTTAATTGCTTGCTGAACTGTTTCTTTTTTTTGCCTTTGATTACATAACTCTTATTATCTCAATATTCAAAAGTGAAGCTCATTCTAACAGACCCACGTTAGACGGATATAGAGACACAAATAGACACACATTTCATCTTCTAAAGCTTTTTGCTCCAGATCAGTCCTAAGCTTTATAATTCAGGGATGCTTTTCTCTAGTCCACTGTCTGTTTCAGTCATTCAGGAAGAACTAACACAACTTGTGCTCTTGTATACGTCTCTAGTCCATTTTTGAGTATTAACACCAACTTATTTCCTTGTTGCTACTGAAAAATCTTCAAATCAGGAAATATTCTTAACTTTAAGGTCATAGTTTTCGATTTGAGATGCAGCTCATGACAGCAATCATGACGACAGCGAGAAACAAACAAAGCTTGACCGTGTGTTTAGACAAATACGATATCATGTGACTTGTGGAAGTTTCTTTTAATCCTCTAGAAGTACAAAAGGTATGCAGACGAGTATGTGAGCAATTCTACTGCACGTCAAGTATAAACCAGGCCTAAGATGAACTTACTCTCGTGCTCTTTTGTTTTGACGATCGAAATGTTTATTGTCGTTTGTATAGTGAGCGATTTTTGGTGTTTTGCTCCTGTTGCAGTTCTGAAATACGCAGGCCAGCCACCATTTGAACATTCCCCGATCCGCTTCCGCTGTCAAAACGGAGACTACGTCACGCTGGACACCAGCTGGTCCAGCTTTGTCAACCCCTGGAGCCGCAAGGTGGCCTTCATCATCGGCAGGCACAAAGTCCGCACGTAAGCGAGGAAACACTCAGAGACTTTCACATAAGTATTAAGGCAATAATTGTTTCTTCGTTAAAAAAAAAAAAAAAAAAACAATTGGAAAGGCTGTTTTTTTAAGAATTCAGCAGCAGAGACATCTATACGTGTGTGTGTGTGTGTGTGTGGTGTGCAGAGGGCCTCTGAACGAGGATGTGTTTGCTTCACGGAATAATGCAGAGCTTCCTGTTATGAATGAAGCTGTCAAAGAATTGCAGGCCATGATCTACAAGCTCTTCCTACAGGTGAGACACTACACACACACACACACACACACACACACACACACACACATACATATATTACAAAATAAAGGGACACCATTGAAGATGCGCAAGTTTTTCAGGATGGATTTTTCCTTTAAGAGGAACAAAATATTGATATATGACAAAGCATATGCACAAATTTCAGCCCAGATTTACAGAATGGGATTAAATCTGTAATCTGTACTGCACTGTAATCTGATATGGTAAATCCACTTCATTCTCTTCTTTTAGCCGGTCCACAATAACGGCTCGAGTGGTTACAGCAGCCTGGGCAGTAACGGTTCCCACGAGCACTACATCAGCGTGGCCTCATCCAGCGACAGCAACGGGAACCTGTGGGAAGATTCACACCGAGAGCCGGTGAGCCCATCTTCACCCCACTGTCGTTTCATTTTATTTCTATAGCTCTTTGAACAATACACATTGTCACAGAGCAGCTTTTTTACGGAAATCTGGAGTTATATTTAGATCCCTAATGAGCAAGCCAGAGGCGACAGTAATGAGGAAAAACTCCCTGAGATTGTTTACTACCAATGCAATGTTGTTGAGCTGGTGTTTTTTTTTATAGGTTACCCTCCAGCAGATATGTGCTAATGTTAATAAAGTGAAGAGAGGAGGTCAGCAGGCGTATCTGGACTCCCGGAGAAAAGTCACGGCAGAGGGGAAATTCAGCAAAAGTAAAAAGCAAACCCACACACACTGTATGTTCATGCTTTAGAATAAAACTGCATACACTATATTTTATAATCAGGTAATGATCTATGAGTGATGAGTTCCGGTCCTCCATACTGAGCTGTTCAGTAGTGTGAAAGCATCTAAACGCCAGCAGAAATCATTTCTGTTGCCTCCTGTCTGTCTGTCTGTGTGTGTGTGTGTGTGTGTGTGTGTGTGTGTGTGTGTGTGTGTGTGTGCACACTCTAACCCTCCTCCTGTGCGCTGCAGAAACTCCAGCTCCCATCCTTCATGGCGGTCAGCGTTTAGAGGTTCAGCGTCTCCGAAGCTCCCTTGAGGACTCGCACAGGAAGCAGCTGCACATTCCGTCTTACCAGCAGATTAACTGTGTGGACAGCATCATTAGGTGAGACGCCTTTAAGAGCAGTGATTCTGTTGATTGGTCGGAAGGTGTTGATTAATTTTCTAGAACAGCAGCTCTGACAGTAATGCGGCTACAAATCACAGGTTTATATTAAAACGCTCGTTCTAATACCTTGTAATTTCTGTAGTAATAGCGCATTCACTTGTACAGCAGACGCTCCGGCATAATCCAAGACTACTAATAAACAGATTTTTAAAATTTGTTATGGTGAGGTTTTCTGTAAGGAGACATTTGTTAAACATTTACGGAAGGAGTCTCCAGTGTCAGTGCTTTGTAACAGTTAGAAGTAAAGCTGTAACTTCAAGTTTTCTGACGTCTTCAGGACAGAGGAGTTTACGCTTTACGGTTTCTTGGTTTTGTGTCTTATTACCTCAGCATAATGATGTTATTAAATGACGACTGGAAATAACTTTCCATTTAATGTAACTATAAATGCATAAAAAATATGATGTGTCATTCTTTAAGTAATAAAAAAAAATAACTGTTGGCAAATTGCTGTGGTATAAGAGGAATAATACACTTTGGGATGTGCTTTTATAGTGAAATCAAGTTTGGTGTGGAAACAGTTATTCCGCTTCAACTCCTGAAGTGTTTTATTCCTCTTCATTGCCATTATTTAAAGAATGACACTATACTTTTTATTAGTTGTGTTATGTCTTTCTATGTATGCAATATATGTGGCAAAGTGCATCAAAAATGGCCTCTTTCATATATTTCACAAATATTAGATTTTCAGATCTCTTCTAGACTTTGCTTGGAGGTTTTTTTTAACTAACAATGTCTCCTTCACTTTCTGCAGATACTTGGAGAGCTGCAGTGGCCCTGCCCTGAAGCGGAAAAGCGAATCCTTATCCATTGCTACCTCCTCTTCTTCTACCACATCCGAGGAAGACAAGACCCCTGCGGCCCCACTGGAGGACAGAACTAATGCTGATGGTAAAGAACCGTGCATTTAACGGCAGGAACTCCATGTTATATCATTTCCACTGTATTATTATTAATTAAACCTCTTTCCTATAGAAGGAACCATGGAAGCAAGTGCTGGTCTGGGGAGCCAGGTGTCAGCCGGATCTGCGGTGACCGTAGCACACACGACAGCCGCCGTGGTTGGGGCTCCGCTAACTGACATCGCTCTGTCCACTAAAGCTATGAGCGTTGTGTCGGTGACCAGCCAGTGCAGCTACAGCAGCACCATTGTGCACGTTCCCCAGCCTGAATCTGGTTAGTAGCCATGAAAGCACTTTAATCTGACCTACTAAACGCAGATGGAGTTGTTCATGTTTTCCCTGTCTGTTTATTTCAGAAGTGACGGCTCTAGAGGACGCACCAATGGGAAGCGAGCCAGCCGACCCAGCTCCTGCGCCATCACGGCCAGCCCCCAGCTCCTCCTCCACGGCTCCAGAGGAGTTCCAAGTGGTGGGGCTGACCAAGGAGGTGCTGTCCGCACACACACAGAAAGAGGAGCAGGAGTACGTGGACCGATTCAAACATCGCATCCTGGAGAGCCCATATAGCTCCTACCTCCAACAGGACAACAGCAGCATGGCTCACTCCAACCACAGAGGTGTTTATATGTTCAGAATGGATTCTTACATAAATTGGATTTATTGGATTACTAGAAAAAAAAGTTTCTCACATTGTTCGTTAGGTTTTAAGCCAATATGATACAAAGCCATGAGAGAAATCAGCCCTTTGAACAATCCCAAGCCCCGCCCATGCTTGGTTACTGTTGTTATGTAGGTCAAAGCTTGGAGAAATGTTTCGCTTGATGTTCATAAATGTTTTAGGCCAATATAGCAGAAAATAATTTGATAGAAAATTGCTTAAAAAGTAGTAAAATCCTTTAATTAATGTTATAGAATGCTTTGTTACTGAAGCTGTAGGTCATAAATTGAAGGCAATTAGTTTCCTAATTAAGCAGCTATGACTAGAGATGCTACATAGATACATAGATAATGACGGCAAAATGAATAATAAATTTCTTTTGAAAGCCAATTTTAAAGGTTTAGCTTTACATTAACACCCAATAAAAGTGAATAAAGATTTGGCTAGTTCAGCTAACATTTAGCTTGCCATACAGGCTAGCGAGTGCTATTTTAAGGAAATCACACTAACCCCACACTGTCTCTTTCTCTTTTAGGTGATTATGCGATGAGGCCTCTGAGCACGGGAGATTGGAACAGATCTCACTCAGGCAAACCCAGACACAAGCGTGCAAAGCCTCAGGCCTCGTCCGACAGTGACGGCTCGCGGCCTGGACACTTCCTGCCGATGACCTCATCTGCTCCCAATAACTCCTCGTCCGAATCTTCCCAACCCAAACCCAACTTTTTCTCGCCCATGCTGATGTCCGTTCAGCCACCTTTCTACCCCGTCCCACCTCAACCCACTGCCATGCAGGCACATGACATTCCTATGGTGGTGCAGCCCGAACAGACGCAGCCGGTCATGCAGGTCATGAATCCTTTCATGTCCCCCGTCATGGCCGTCATCATGCCCTACCCCACTAATTACACTGTCTATCCCCAGGCAGTACCGGGCATGCCAGGTGTACCAGGTGTACATAGTGTAACTCAACCTGGATTAGTGCCTCCTCCATATCCCCATCCTTCCTTCATGTCCCTGATGAACAGTCCACCTGCTCAGAGTGGCCCCAGCTCAAGGCCCTCAGCCCCTGGAGCGTTGCTGGCTTCACCGATCTCGTCTCCGTGGCCGGATGAGGATGTGGATGGCGCTCAGCCCACAGTGCTGTTTTCCAGTTCCAGGTCCAGCAGTCCGCTACAGCTCAATCTGCTGCAGGAGGAGCTGCCCAAACCGAACGCCCCGCAGAGCAACACTGGCCGAGCCGAAAGCCTGCACGAGCAGCATGCCAAGGTGTTTAGACTTTACATTAGGGATGGGCAATATGATGATATGGTACCAAGGTTTACAGTCAGCTCTGCATTATTTATTATGTTAGTAGTAGTAAAACTAGTAACCAGCTATGATCAGGAGTTTGATCTGATTATAACTCTCTGCTGTCTGTTATTATCTTTAAAGGGGGATGCTCCCAGCGACTCAGGTAATCAGGACGCTCAGTCCACCTCCAGTGTACTGCTGGACCTGCTGCTGCATGAGGACGCTCGCTCCGGAACCGGCTCCAATGCTTCGGGTAGTGGATCTGGAGAATCCGGGGGTTCTCTGGGTTCGGGTTCAGGCCTGGGCTCCAATGGTACCTCCACCAGCCACACAGGTACAGAATGAAATCACATACAAATGCGGAAAAAGACGTCCAAGTCAAGGGGTAGAGTTTTTATTCATTAAGACATTTTCTTGAGCAGCTCTTAATAAAGCTACGGTCAGCCATTTTAAAGTCAGTACACTTTTTGAAAAAAGTTAAATATCTGCTGAAAGGAGATGATGTTGGAACACTAACATCCAACCTATCAGGGTAAGGTGGTGTCTTCTTATCATGATTGTCATTTTGGAAGGCTCCTGCTGTGCTGTCAGTGAGGTGCATATGATTCGGGGGCGTGGGTTAGGGGCAAACACTGAAGTGGAGGCGCTGTAGCTCCTGATGTTATTCCAGCTTCATGCTGTGCTGTTGTTGTGCTTGTTTTAACTGACCCACACCTCCTGCTCCAACAGGCAGCAGCAACAGCAGCAAGTACTTTGCCAGCAATGACTCGTCAGACACGTCCCACAAGGCCAGAAAGAGCCAGGACGCACCAGAGCGTTCCAGCTTCGACAAGTGTGTGGAGGACTCGCTGTGGACCATGATTCAGCACACACCAGAGCCAGTCATGATGACCTATCAGATCCATCCCAGGTACCCGAGCCCAGGCAGGCCTGTAGGGTGTGTCTCCGTCAGTTGGAGCACCTTGTCACTCCTGTGAGAACATGAGAGGAACGTTACTGTCTGGGTCATCTCTGTCCACAGGGGAAAGAGTTTAGCGTGGCCAGTCACACTCGCCGTGGTAGTTCTCTCCAAGGTAGTTGTCTCATTGCACTGTCCACCCTGTTTCCCCTGAGGTAGGTGAATCCAGGTGATGGTTTTCAGTGAGACCACTGCTAATCAGCTGGCTGAGGTGACTTAACACACGTAGCGCAGTTTGTGGATGGAGAAGTAGACCGAACCGAGGCTGAAGCGCACTGAGCACCTTCCTATTCTGACTCTCTAAATTGGAAGTCGCATCTCACTAGTTGCCTTATGCAGACAAAAAGCGTGTGTGGCTGTATGTGTAGGGGTGTGTGTGCAAGTGTTTGTGGGACCACGGGCATTATTTTATGTGTCTATGCCTGTGTACAGGGACCAGGCACAGGTTCTGAAGGAGGACCGGGAGAAGCTGCTCCTCCTGCAGCCCATGCAGCCATGGTTCACTCAGGAGCAGAAGGAGGAGCTGGCCGAGGTACATTCCTGGATCCACCACCACAGTGTACCAGAGGAGATAAACACACAAGTAAGCACAGCTCCATAAACATGTACATATCGGTTTCTGACGCGAAAGAAAACATAAATTAAGACAACTAAGATTAGCCGTTCAATTATGATAAAAGTAATGATGCCCTATAAAAGGAGGGAGAGTTCGTGTGTGTGTGTGTGTGTATGTGTGTGTGTGTGTGTATGTGGTAGCCAATGCGCTAAAACAGCTGAATTTTACTCAATGATTTATATAAAGGATGATTTTTTTAAAAAGGGTGCCAGTACTTCGGGGAGTTTTGATTGAGCAGGTTATTTTCACAGTAAATAAACATATATTCTCGTGTTTTTCAGGGATGCGTGAGCTGTATCCCTACTGCTTTGGAAGGAAGTGACGCGGCGGCCCGCTCTCCCAACCCGCCCACTCCAGACAGCTCAACCGCTCAGGATCGCCCCACGGAGGACGTCAGCCCCGCCTCTGACACCTGAAGCCACTTTCCTTAGCACTTCAGGTTAAAAACCCCGCCCCCTTTTCACTGAGCCGGACCCTCTTTATGCCTCACCCAATCATGTCTGCACACTCGGTAAGAGGGGGAGGATGGAGGTGGAGGTTGTGTCACGGTGCCGTTAGAGGACGTGACGTAACGTGACGTGACGATATGTCAGGAGTCTCTTCATTACAGGAACAAAACTGAGAACCTGCTCGAACCACCACGACAGACTGACCTTCGCTTGTTCCAAACGTTGGAACCACACAACTGTGAATCTTTTACGCTCTGTTAGCAAAACTGTAATTTATATCAGTATTGATTTCTTCTGTTCGTATTTTTGTATGGTTACAGCGCTAGATTGGGTTTCACTGTGTTTTATATGAAGACGCGGCCCTCAGAGCCTGACGTGCATCGGCTGGCGTTGACCGGTGTGTCTTTCGTGACGATTTTGCTCGCTGTGATGGCTGTTCTCATCGAACAAAATGAGCATCCTGTGTCCCAAAATCCAGTTGCACTGTATATTGATGCTTTAAGCTGTGATTATATTTCTATCCTTTTGTCGGGTGTCTCGATTGTAAACAGTGGTATGTATACAATGTCCTGCGTGTTTTATCCTTAAAGTGCACCAGTCATGCGCATATATACTTTCGTCTTGCTTTCTTACTTGGGGGAATTTGTCTTTTTTAAAAGCAGATCGTCCACGTCATGGCTCGGCTCCTTTTGCACGGCTTTTCCACTCTACGTTCTGTCATTATTAACCCGAATCCAAATTAAGGAATAAGCAGCGCTTTCTCCCCATACATGCACTCACACTGAGATTCAGCACTGTTTTTAAATATAGTGAGTATTTTAGATAGTTTAGACATATTCCACTTGTTTTCTAATTTAATCTCAGGTCCTTTTTTTTAATCTCCAAAAGAGCTGGTAGAGAGAGCGTTCAAAGTGATGCTCGTTCGCCCAACATTTCAAAATCATGTAGTCTCTCCCTGCTGAAAAAAATAGTTCTAGCAGAAGGAAATATGGATTTTACCATCAATTTTTCTGTCACCAGTTTTTTTTTTTCCTGAGCTCACGGCTTTTGTTAAATATTTTAAGGAGCTCTTGGTGAATGTGTAGTGCTGCATAAAGTCACTGAGAACATTATTGAGAAGATGTCGTGCACAGACGACGCGTGAGCCACGTGGGATTTAAAGCTAGCACTTTAACTGGTCAGTTTAATTTAATCCTTTGCAGCCGATCCATAAAAATCCAGCCGAATGGTCATAGAAGCGTCACCTCGTTACAGCCGTGTTATGATTTAACCTGATCCTGGTCGCTCCTGTTTTTCCTTATTTATTAACATTACGCCAAAAACATCGTCTCTTCTCTGGTGACATTTTTATTTTTTTTTTCCTTCGTATGAGAAGTTAGTGTTTAATTAGAGTTGCCATGATTTGTTGCTCATGTTGTGACACGGCCTTGGTGTTGAAAGTGTGAAACCAGAGGGGGCGGCTCGGCTCAGCGCTCTGAAGGACGAACTCTGTCAAGCACAAATGATGTTTTTTACGGTCTTGCGGACAGAAAAACAGGGTATTTTGTACAGTTTTTAGCCACAATGTATGTACATATCATGCTATGTATTTTGCAAAAAAAAAAAAAAAAAAAAAAAAAAAAAAAAAAAAAAAAA
>CM040994.1:19160294-19176846 GCA_022985145.1 Pangasius djambal
ATAGTCTACTTATACAGTCTTTTCTAGGTCACTGTAAATGCAGGCATGTGTGACAGCCTGTAAGCATGCATGTGCAGCGTGTGTGTGGTGTGTGTGTGTGTGTTTATTTTCAGACACAGTATTTCCAGAAGCACTCAGAGTTTCCTCCTCGCTTCCTGTACTGTTTCCTGCCACCCAGGAAATGGCTGAGTGGGTTCAACCACGGCTTTTCTATCAGCGCCTATACAACAAGACGAGATGAGAAAAGTAAGATCAGGTTTTTAAAAAAAAAAAAAAAAAGAATTTGTCACTTGTCAAAATCTAATTTTATGTACCTCTTTCACGACTTGGCTGGGAATAAAGCCGGCTGTTCTGAGAGCTGTCAGAAAAAGAGCGGACATGTTACGTTACTGTGATGCACAGAAACAGCAGATGAGTTAAACAGGCCTAAATATTTTCCCAAAACAATTTCATTTGGAAGTAAATGATTTATTTTGTAAATGTCGTTCTCAGTTATTTCTGATTATCATCAGGGTAACATGAAGCACCAGATAGGTGGCGCTGTTATGCTGACTGTCATTAACCAAAAATTAATATTTTCTAACAAACTAGCTTGTATCGTTATTCCTGATAAATCACACAGGAAAAACCCTCCTCCTTTCCTTCCTTTTGGCCGTAACTCTTTCTATTTCCACATGTTCATTTTTCATAAATGAATCAGCGATTGTATCGTTACTCATCCGATCATATAACAAGAACCGGCAATATTGTTGCATGTGAACGTCAAGAATATTTGATATATTCAATAAAATTGACCGTGAATAATAGGACGGCTAACGTTATTTAATAAACTTATTTAATTATCATGAATCCTGTGTTATCCTGTGTTATAGGTTATTTTAAAGCAACTTTCTGAACTGTTTAACATCTTTCTGATTCTTGCTGTTATTACCGTTATTTTGGAAGGATGAGTCGGGAAACTTTAAAACGTGTTACATTCAGAGAAAGTGCCATAAATACAAAATCCAAATGATGCCGAAACTGCGTCCTGGAATGAATGCGAGAGGTTTTTTTTGGGTGAGGGCAAAACAAACGTAAAAATGTTGCTTAAAAAAAAAATTCATGTTTTGGGTATAAAGGGAGTTAATGATTCATGCAGAGATTGAATGGTAAGGAGATGGAGGCAGAGATGGATATATTCAGGTTTTTTGTTATGGCTTGTTAATACACTGTGCAGTTTCTGAGGAATATTTAAGCTAGACCCTGTGGGTGTTAATACAGTAATCTGAATTTGAACTTGTTAAGTTTTGAAAAGCCGTCATGGCCGCTTGCGTTCGTATTTACATACAACTGAGGTCTTGTGCGTTCTTCATGGTGTACAAAATCATTAAAAGCGCTAAATTGTTTTCTCCTGATACGCTTCACATGTAGAATAACACACAATATAGATTTTACACAAACATCCAAGCAAGTCCAAACAGTCCACTCGAACAGCATGAATAAATGATGCGATAAGTGAGTAATAGCAGTGTTATAACACTGATAATAGCAGCTCACCTTCTCTGCTGTTGTCTCCTGTGAGGAAGGAAGGGAAGCCGATTCCCGCTGACCCCTGCGACAGAAACGCCTGCTCAGAGTACGACATCTCGTCTGGACTCATCACCTGCTCCTCCTCTGATACTGACACAACCATTCCCTTTATTAGGCACAGCGTAATACCTGCTTATCAGTTGCGTGTGTGTGTGTGTGTGTGTAGGACTCACCAGGCCCCGTGTAGGACATGCCAGCCAGCTGTGTGATGGGGTGTGCGAGAAGAGGCTCCAGAGCTGCGAGGAGCAGAGCGCAGGAGAGGACTGCTTTACACAGCATCACGTCAGCTGATGATCCACACTCTCTGTCTTTCTCCGCTAATAGACGCAAGGCCTTATATACGCCACGAGGTGTCAGATCACCTGTCCATCCCTAACATCACCTCTCCCTCCCTCTCTGTCGCTCTTTTTTTTTTTTTTTTTTTTTTATCTTATCATGTGTCACTGCTGGCTCCCGGTGCACACTGTAAATCCTCAGCCGTGTGAGTGAATAGAGTAATAAAAACGGGGCGTGTGCGTCGCTGCACGCGTCAGGGCCGGGCCGCTGATTGTCAGGACGTTCAGCCTCGGTCATAAATCCGCCGTGCTCAGGTGTGAATGCGTGCGCTGTGTATCGCGAGTGGGAGGGGTCGTGGGTCGGCAGATTGCCCACTTAATTAATTTCCTTAAGAGGCAGGGGCGGTTTATTGGTTGAGATGGTGGCAGCACTTGATCAGCGCTGTCATTCAGCAAGCTCTGACGCCTCAGAAGGTCAGTAATGCCGACGCGAGGAAGTCTCGTATTCTTAACGAGAGCGAAGAAGCTACATGGGAGCTGCCTCTGTGGCCTTATAACTATATTATGCAGAATTTACACCTACAGCGCTAAATTAACCCTTAAAGTGTTTCGGTGAAGTCTCCCAACACCCTGAGCGCTTTGGAGCTCGAGCACTCCCAGTATGCCCAGTAAAAAGGTGTATATTTAGTGTCTGGATAAAATAATTAGCTAGATGTTATAACATACAGCAGATTAGTTGTTTACTCCAGAAGCCAAGCTTGTATTTAAAAAGGGTTCTTTCAGGGTCCATCAGATAATTAAAGGTTCTTAAAAAAATTTCTACTTTCCGTGATATGGAAACATTAAAACAATTTCGCTTGTGTTTTACAGTCTTACGTACGCTCTAAGACAAAATGAGTTCTAAACTGTACTGTAACTTGTCACTTGGTCAGGTACCTTTTGTACCTTTAATATGTTTATCTTTCACCCAGAAATGTGCTGTACCTTTAAAAAAGAGATTTAAGGTACATAAATGCACGCTACTGACATTTTAAGGTAAAGTATTAAAGGTAAACTACATGCATCTTTCTTTCTATGTAAAGGTCCTAAAGGTGTATGCTTGAAGGTACCACCCCAGTGACATGGTAAGGTGCAGTTTAGTACCTTTTTTACATTTGGATTAAGAGGAATATTGTGTACATTTTATTTTTAGCCTAACTGGTTCTCTGTGTAACGTATTGCTCGTGCAGTATCAGGGTAATGTAGCAGTGATGAGTAGAATAAGTCCTCAGTCCACAGGTTAGTCATCAGTAATATTTAGAGACGGCATTTCAGTCACTACTTGTACAGGATCCGATATCTGATATGATTCCTCCGATATCTGATCCACCATTTTTATTTTTTGCTGGATTGGATCGGTGTCGTCTCTATTTTAAAGAGAAATAATGTCTGGCCTAATTATGCTTTGGTTATTCTGCTAAATGCAACTCATTCATTCATCCTCAATTATCTGCTTTATCCTGGTCAGCTTATCCTGGGAAGACTGGGTGAACACACACCCTGGACGTCCTGTCAGTCCATCTCAACTCCTACAATCCTTTAAACTTCTTTCTTTAATTCCAACCTTTTTTTTTTTTTTTTTTTTTTAAACATTTGACTCTAGACTGGAAGCTGAACATCCATCCATAACCAGAATAACTCGTGTTCGCTACACTGCGTCTCGGACCTGCTGGATCACTTCGAGTCTGTCACTTGTCACTTTTAAATATACGACCCTGACCAAATGTTTAAGTGATTCACAACCTTTGGCCGCTTTAATATCCACAGACGGGAGCTGTAAACAGGAATTTATGTCCTGTCAGTGTAGCAGGAATCAAACGAGAGGCAGCTCCGACAGCTCACACACACACACACACACACACACACACACACCTCGGTGTTACTGCACATGCACGACTCATTCCCTTCACAACCTGCGTCAGTGTAGTTACACCTTTTTTTGCTTTAGATTTGGACCAACACACAACAACTGTACTTACAAAACACTTGTGTTATATATTTATTAAGTTAAGTTATATATTTATTTTCCACATGCTGTATAAAGTGCATATTTGCTACAGTGACAGCTGTGACAGTGGCGTGGGTCAGTTAAAACGCTCATTTGCTATTTATTTTTTTTTTATTTTTTGTTATTAATTTAAAGAAAAAACTCTATCCAATAATATCTGAAGTATCCGAGAAATATAATGTGCCATGTTTCTGTGTGTAACACCGTTTGTGTTGCTGATCATATTTCCATTAAAGTTTCCTAAATGAACATTATTGACTGCTTCAAGAACTTTACGGTCATGAGCTTTCATGCACAATGAAATTCTTAGTTTGCACACTCGTGGATTGTGAATAAAAGATAAATAATAATAAGATAAAATAATAACACTGATAAACAGCATAAAAGATTTGTCATGGTCATCTTTAATGTTAGACTGAGACTGTACAGGGTGGTGTGAGGAATTTGTGCAACACTGAAAAAAATTAAAAAAAAAAACAATACAGCCTAAAAATAGGAGCTATGGTTAAAGTTAATATTAACAAACAACAGTGTTAATAACTAATCATTAATAAGTAATGTTTGTTTAAATCTTAATGAAAAACACCTTTGAAAAATGTGTTTTGACTTATAATTCATTTGAAACAAATTATTTTGTTGCTCTTACTTACACTTTATTAATGCTGAAGTTCATATCTCATAACGTTAAGAATTATTATTATTAATACTGTAAATAATTGTAATTATTTATATGATACATATATGTTATATTCCTGTTTAATGTTTAATATTTCATCTGTATTTAATTTGTTTATTTAAATGAATAGTCACTTTGTCAATGTCTTTTATACTCCATAAGATGCAAGTTTTATTTTAGATATTTGTTATAAATATTTTAAAAAGGAAATGCTGCTATTTAGTTAGTTTGAAAATGTTCGTTTTCAGAGAGAAAAGAGGAAATAAAATCAAGCATGAATGAAAATACTGCTATGTGATCCATAAAAAATATGATATTTTAAATATATACCTTTGAAGCAGCCTATTTGGAGAGTCTATTTTAAATACTATTTAGGCATGTTATTTATTTATTTTTATTATTAATTTGAAATATATTTGAAAATAAAAAGAATTACTGCTATTTCTGTATGAAAGTGTTTATTTTTAGAGGAAATGTAATCAGCCTATTTGAGGAGGGATTTTCAGCATGGCATTTTATTTGCATTTATTTTAAATATTATTTGGGGTATCAGTAATTTTATTATTAATATTTTAAAGGGAATTACTGCTATTTAGTCTGTACGAAAGTGCTTATTTTTAGAGGGAATATTTCCTTAGCCTGCTTCAAGAGTTTTTATAAGCATGACATTTGATCTGTGTTTACGTTTCTAAAATATTTTAGGGGTGTCAATATTTTTTTTTGTTAGTTTTTAAAAGGAATTAGTGCTGTTCATGAAATATAGGGTGAATATTGGTAAAGTGTCACTAAGTGGGACGTTTTAAGCTTGATCGTCTGTATATACATCAGTGAACAAATTATAAAAAAAAAAAAATTCAGTTTAAAAAAAAATGAAAGTTCACACCTTCGTTGTATTTTTTTTTTAAAGTGCCATTCTTGGTGTTTCTTGGTTTTTGCTTTTAGTGTAATTTTTATATATATATATGTATGTATGTATGTATGTATGTGTGTGTGTGTGTGTGTGTGTGTGTGTCCCACTTTAGCAATATTCACCCCAAGTAGGCTATTTGTTTTTATTTTTTAGCTGTTTAGTAGAAAGTGCGTGTAAATGAGTTTATGTAAAGGAATTGGTGTCGTTTGAGGGTGCCAATATTTTCTTCCTTGACACACTCCCAAGCAAGCTCACCACGCAGCTGGCTGTCATTTCCTTAATGACCAGCAGGTGGAGCGCATGCGCAGTGTTTGTGTGTGTGTGTGTGTGTGTGTGTGTGTGTGTGTGTGTGTGTGTGTTATTACACTCCTATCCGTTGCTTTTGGTAAGAACTTGCAGAAACAAAAGCGCAAACGCCTGGAAGTCTCAGCTGTGACATTGCTTGTCTGCCTTTTGCATCAGGAGTGTGTGAATGTTACTTGTGTATCAGGTGTGTGTGAGTTGTCTGGCGGTGTGTGTGTGAGTGTGTGGTGTGTTTTACTGTATTTCTGAAAGGATTTGTACTGAAAGCAGAGCCTGGGAGCGACAGAAGAGTCTGGAGAAGGTGAAAACCATGCCTTTTTTTCTTTTCTTACAATTTACTCCACTTTATTGTCACTTAGTTTGTGTTGTCATTGTCAGTGCACATGACTTCATTTGAATGACTAATGTGTTAGTTTTAGGTTAATATCATACTGGATTCATTAGAAATGATTGTTTTTGTTTCTTTTTTGTTCTGTTTATTTATTTATTTAGTGTAGAGTGACTTTACTCACTGTCCTGATTTTACACATTGCCAATACAGACTTAATTAAGGGTTTATAGTGGAGCCTAATTAGGCAATTCAGTCTGAATTATTCATTTATTTGTTAATGTGAAAATGTTATGATCTTCCTTAGATTTTACTGCGTACTGTTTTCCTAATGTGGTGCACCATGGAGGTGTGACTGATCCTGAATGCTGCCATGACCCAGATTGGGATTGACAAGTCTCACCTGCCGCACATCTACGACGGTGAACATCTCAATATTTAGATCATTTCTTTCTGTTAAAATTGTGAAATGTTGACATTTATCTTTCATAAAACACAGCAGTGACCGCACAGCTTTATTAAAATTCACTTTCATAAGCACTAATGTGAAATAGGGGGACATTTTTGGAAAGAGCTGTGTGTGTGTGTGTGTGTGTGTGTGTGTGAGACACGCCTAGCTTCAGTATCGGAGTAGAGGAGGGGGAGGTTAGGGGGGTGAAGGCAGATAAGGCTTCAAGAATGTCCGCACTTTCCCTCTAATTACTCTGGACAAGCGTACACCCAGTGAACATCCTCACAGTCAGTTGAGAGTTGGGAAGAAAGTTTTTTTTTTTGTCTCCTGTGGATTTTTAAAACAAATGTACGATGGTGTGGTGCCCTCAACAGTACCTCTAATAAACATCTTTCACCAGGAAACATGGATATAAAATGCACCTTTAAAAATGATTTGAGGCAAATAAATGGACCTTAAGGTTTTCTTCTCTTTTTTTTTTTTAGAGTAAAGCTTTAAATGCAGCTTTCTGGGTAAAAGATACATACTAAAGGTACAAAAGATGTACTGAGACATGGAATGGTACCGTTTAGTACCCTTTTGTTTGAGTGTAGTCTCAGGGTCAGTTGTGTGTAGTATATAGTGTGAAAATAAAAAGTTTATATGATTTCAGTACTCCAGAACAGACATACAAGTTACAAACAGAGAAACCGAACGTTGGAGCTACATACACACCAAGTTGCTTTTTAGGATGTTTGTGTGTGTGTGTGTGTGTGTGTGTGTGTGTGTGTGTGTGTGTGTGTGTGTGTAGCACTCTGTCCTCCTCTCAGTCAGATATTTATATAATCTCTTCTACTTCACTCCCTCCCAGTGCCAAATATAGACAGCACTAGGCTAGAGAAAGGAGAAGGACTGTGCTAAAGGAAAAGTGCATGCATGACAATTTTCTAAACAGAGACCACAGTCTCTCTCTCTCTCTCTCTCTCTCTCTCTCTTTCTCTTTCTCTTTGCCCCCGTCATTCCCTTCCTCCCTCATTCCACTGGCCTTCTTGTGTCTCACTTTAAGCACTACCATCTGTGCACCCTCAGGTTATAGGTCATCTGGCGAAATCAAGTAAATGAAATAGAGATGAAATCGGGTCACATAGCAAAGCAAAACCTCAAATAGCTCCGCCCACACTGACACCCCCGCCCGCCCGCCCGCATCCCAGCATCTCTAAATCAGCTTTCAGAGCACAGCACTGTTATTTATGTATGTGAAGGGAAATTTATCAGAATTATAGCAACAGTGTCCACTTTTCAAAGTCCATCTTTTGGCGCCACTCACATTCAAAGTTAGTCAAGACATCTTTATTTATAAAACACATTTAAAAGACAACAAGTGTCGTCTGAAGTGCCGTACATTATCTTCAGCTAAATCCAAGTGGTGATGAAATAAAATATAAATAGAATGAAATAAAAGGAAAAAACTAAAGCATTAAATCGTTAAAACGGAATCATTAAGTGACAAAACCACAGATATAGTCAGCCAGAGGTTGTGGAGAAATCACTAAATAATCAAATTAATGATCAAGTAACATGTAAGGAATAAAGCACTGTGTGTTGTGCAGTTATAGGAAAATAATCAATGACAGGATGGAGTGATGAAGTGGAGTTGCTGTTACCACTGCAAAGTTGCTTATTTTCCTATAACTGCATGCCCCGAAGTGTTTAATTCCTCTTACTCTACACCAATTTGCCAACACTTATTTTTAGTTATTAATTATGAACGTCACATCATACTTTTTAATCCATTTATAATTACGGTTAATGTTATTGAACATCCACGAAACAAGCTCCTGTTTGCACTTATGTTATAGCAGCTACAGCTTTGGTACTCTCACCAGCCTCTCTTTTCTCTCGCTCGTGAAGTTAATAAGACAGAAGAACTCCACGAAACCGCAAAGCCCTGTCCTGAAGATGTCGGAAAGGTTGAAGTTACAGCTTTACCTCTGACACTGGAGACTCCTTCCATAAATGCTAAATAAATGTCTCCTTACAGGAAATTGCACCATAACAACGATCACCTGTTTTTCTTTGTGAAATAATGGCATGTGTTTGAAATTATTATTTATAAATAAATTATTTATTAGTAGTCTTCTATAAACCTGTGATTTGTGGCTGCGCTACTGTCAGAGCTGCTCGTGAAGAAAAGGTGTGTTACTGTGAACCTCAGTCCTCGTTTACAATTTATCCCACACAGGAAGTGCCAGTACCAGTCCGAGTTTTTAATCCGTGTGTAATTACGGTTGTGTCAGTCACGTTTGAAACGGGCCTCTGTCCTCAGGACAGGCGTGTCAGCTTTTCCGTCTGAGCTCATAGAGCACGCAGTTGGGGAGCGGGCTGGAGGGCACAGTGGCTACTTTTCCGTCTCCACTGCTATTGCTCCTGCGCCTTGTAATCCATGTTTTCCAGTCTACAGACTGGTCCCTTGGATCCTCAGAGCGTTCAGTGGTTTATATTTGACATCTGGTTTGGGTGTTTTTCACTGTTGGGTGTTAATCACTGTGTTCTTGTGTTTAAATGAAAGAAAGTTAATCTAAGCTCTTCATTGTGTTAGTGTAGTGTTATTTATCAGAACGCTTTCCTCACCAGTCACTGTTGCTTGGTGCTTCCATTTAATTGGAGCCTATTTAGGTAAGGAATTTGACTGGCTCAGTTACACACACACACACACACACACACACACACGGCTGCCTGCATTAACCGACTATCCTGTCTTACTGACCCACTTGGCCAGTTTTCCTGTTATAGCTGTCATGGCTGCAGCTCTGCAAGATGAGACATACACATTGCACTGATACACACTCACATCTCACACTGTGTGTGTGTGTGTGTGTGTGTGAGAGAGAGAGAGAGAGAGAGAGAGAGGGAGAAGTATCATATTATATTAAACCATCTTTCCTGCACACACTCATTGCGTCTGCTTTGTGTCTGGCTTTGTTTCTCTCGCAGCGTGTCAGTGTTTCTCGATGCTGGAAGACGGAGCTCTGGCTCACAGCCTTCAGGAGCAGGAGAGTGAGTAAACACACTCCATCACACTCCGCCTCGTCAAAATAATGATGTAAGAGCAGAGCCACACTGATGATCGTAAAGCTGGAAAGGGATGACGGGACGTTCCGACACGTTCTGAAAGCTGACACGTCTGAAACTTATACATTTATATCCTGAATTTTTTATATTTCTGTAAAGCTGCTTTGTGAAAATGGGCCTTGTTAAAAGCGCTATACAAATAAAATTGAATTGAGTTAAATTGAATTTCCCTTATATTGAATTCCTCTCCCACGTCTTAGTCGAGCAGTTCTACAGCTCCAACGTGCAGAAGAACCAGGCGGCGCAGAATGATGTGCGCTTGGCTCGCAGGATGCAGGACGAGGAGGAGGAGAGGGTCCGTCTCACACACCAGCTCCAGCAGCTGTAAGACTCTGTGCGTGCGTGTGTGTGTGTGTGTGTGTCTGCTAGGCAGAATTTTAAAGAGTAAATGTAATAATCAACAAAAATGCCCCATTTGAAATCAGCTAAACGTCCTAACATTAGAAAAGAAAAATAATTGACCAGACAGCAGTATTGTGTTTCAGTGTATTTTAAAAAATATCAAAAACAAGCATCATTATTACATCAGTATTCTAAAATACTATTAAACATGCTAATGAACTGCTTTAAGTCAGCAATCCTGAAATAATAATTTCACTGTCAGAGCCGTCAAATCTTTACATTTTTATGATTCGGTTTTCATACGCCATCTCTGATACGTCACATCATCGATAACAAACCTTATAAAAAGGTCCGTAACGCTAGCTAGTTATCAAAACGACCAGATAACAAAATACTTAGCGCACACCCGGGGGTCAGGTAATAAACAAAAGTCACACGGCGTAAGCGACCAGGCATGAGAGTTGTTCTCTACGCTGACTTTTCACTAGCGAATAAACTGATAACTGTCACATTAAAGGTGCAGTAAGTGATCATTTTTAAGTCAGAAATCTGGCAGGAAACGCTTGAAGTGTGCCACGTGTAGAAGAGTTCAGCTACCTTGACTTTCATTTGTGTGTCCGAATTCTCAGTGCTGTTTTGGATTAAAGGTGCGGTCAGTGATTTTAATCAAGAATATCTTGTAATATTTGGTAACGTTCTCTTCACATTCTGGTAGGTGTCAATAAAAATATCTGCTCAGGGGGGAAACCCTGGGCTCCGTAGCATCCCAGTTTCTGTAAACAAGTGAAAAAACAAATGATGTGACATTGGAGAGAAGAAAAGTATTGTTAAAGGTGCAGTCAGTAATTTTAGCTGACGCTATGTAAAACAGCCCATCCTTTCAGTGGTCCCTGAAACACTAAGCTAAAATGCTAACGAGCAAGATCGTAAGAACGTATTCTACAATCTTAAAGTTGAGTGTCAGGGAAATGGCTCTTTGTGGGTGTGTTTGTGTTAGGTAGCTAAAATTACTGACTGCACCTTTAACTATACTTTGTTCCTGATTGCTGATAACTATCTGAGCGTTTTTAGAAGGTTTTCCGCTGAACTGTGAATGAACTGGCTGGTATTTCCGTCTCTGTGGCTCGTTTGCAGGGAGGAGCAGGACTGCGAGTACGCGAGGGTGATTCAGGAAGAGCTGCGGCAATGCGACGAAGAAGCTCAGAGGAGGGAGGAAGAGGACGAGGTACTATTCATATGGCTGTGTGCGAAAACAAAAGAAAACGATACGGTTCTCTAAGTCTTTAAGTAAGTTCAGTTTGCGTGCTCCGTGTTCAATAACAGCAGTGTGTGTGTGTTGTCGTGGCTCTGAGCGTGTGGTCTCACACAGCACTCACTGTCCAGCAGTCTGCAGTCTCGCACTTTCATGCTCATTACTGAGCACTTGGACAGAGTGGCCGCTTGTTCGCAACAGTGAAGGGATCGGGGACGAAAAAGGAAAATCGGAGCGAGAGAATGAGGCTCCTGTTTTCCCGAGACGGCTCTCTTGCTCAGCAGAACACTTCACGAGAGCCTCAAGTGCTCCTTTATTTCCTCGCTCCTTCAACCAGTCCTCTTCTAAAACTCAGACTTTAAAAATGCCAGCTTTGTTGTTGATGAGCTCGAGCTGGCACCACCGGCTTCGTAACCGTCTCCATAGCAACGCCTGAAGTTTTATTTTCAGCACAGGGTCATCACAGAGGTTTGGTTAGACACGAATGGTGAGGCCACAGATTGAGCACTGACGTTCGCAAACGTTAAAGGAATAGTTTGGCTAAAAATCAGATTTACACAACTTTAGATCTTATGTTATTCATGTCTGAATTTTGCTCCTGTATTTTTTTTTTTTACTGTAGCTACAGCGCTAACAACAGAAGAGTAGAAGGATGTAAACTACTGTTTTATTTTTCACCATGGGTGGCATTCATACTGTTTCTTTTCTCAAATTACACATACAAATGGTATTATTTAGGTTAGCGCTTCACACGATGCTAATGTCGTAGCTAAAAGCTCCATAACTGTTAGCTTTATAGCTTAAGTATGAAAGTATTATTTGGACACCAGACACGTCTTGGCTGATTGTCTCCATTTGGGGAATTTTTTTTTGCAGAGTACTATAGACTACTATAGCTCCTGTTTCTAAAAACAGTAAAGTCCTTCAATTAAAGTGTGTGTACTCGGCGGCCATCTTGGCGCTGCTCCCGGGTGGTTATTTCTGGTCATACAAGAGCAGGCTGCTATGTATTCGAATGGAGAGAGAGCCATAAACCAGACTGACGTTTCAATCATGGATTTGAACATTTTAGACAAAATGGTCAATAATAAACGAACATATTTTTTTCAGGTTACTCCATCTGTGTGTGCCTTTTCTCCATAAATAAGAGAGCAAAGCATCGTAAATCTGCGCATGCATCAGTGTAAGACTCAGATAGGCAAGGTATTTTCAGGTAACGTCTATACCAGCAAAGTGATTGGCTCTCTTTAGTAAGGGGCGTGATTTACGCTTCTTTTGTGGGCGTGGCCTCTCCGATAGTACTCCAGATGTATATAACCTACAGTCTGCTATACACACCAGTTTTCTTTAAATTGCATTTATGTTTGATTAACATGTTACATTCTAGGCTTCATACTGGCTTTGTTGGCAGATTAGCAAAACAAGCTAACTGTACTAGCCATGTACAATGACCGAAGGCACCAATAATCTCTTCCACTTCCTTCCTAGCTTTATTTTTCTTCCTTTCTTCCTGGTGTTGATTTTATTCCGTCCAGCCAGATGGCCACGAACGCTAGCTCAGTAATGACCGTGCAGTGTGTGTGCACTAGAGTGTATTATAGCAGGGAAAGATGTGTACACTGAGAACACAAGCTCATTCGCAATGCATCAGCTACACTAGTTGGAGTCATTGTCCCTCCTTATAGTGGTCTCCACAGGATGAGTCAAGCTTTAAAGAAAAAGGAAATAAATTACAGGCTTCCGCTCGGCCCCGGTTTATCGCATTGTTTACGTTTTAAAAAGCCAAAGCTCTCAGAATAAAGCCTTTGATCAGACGGCGGTTCGGAGCGTCCTGCATCGCTATGTCAACTATTTAAACAAGATGTCACTGTGTTAGTCACTGTGTGGTTGTTGACAAAGGGAGGCCTTGTTGTGTGTGTGTGTGTGTGTGTGTGTTTGTGTGTAAGCAAAAGCTGACTCCTGTCTGAGAAAGAAAAGGCTTTTTAGAGCCTCCATTCACCACACAGATGTTTCAGCACAGAGTGAGCAAGACACGCCACATGTGCACCTGGCTTATTATTACACATGAAGTGTGTGTGTGTGTGTGTGTGTGTGTGTGTGTTGCGTGGGCCATCAGGAGGCCTTGGATGGGCTGAGAGGGGCCCTACACCCCCTCTAACTCACTGCTAACTGTATACAGATGAATTTTACCACATTGGGGTGAACGCTTTGTTAGACGGTGTGAAATATCTCACCGTGATGCTGATGAGCACTAAAGAGCGTCAGGAAGCTTTATACAGTACAGTGCTGTCGAGTGCAAAAGTTTGTACCCCCTCTGCGCTCTAGTCATTTATTTATATATTTTTAAATGATGTATTTAATGATCTTTCAAAGAACATCTTGTATGCAAGACATATCACAAAAGATTTAAAAGGCACCATAACACACACAAACAAAAATAAAACTCATCTCACTGTAACCTTAAAAATATTATCCACATTCTGTATTTTTAAAGGATTATTAACGGTACGTCTCTGGGATTTCTGTCCGAAACGATCCTTCTACTGGGGAGATTGCGCTCTTTTCATATGATTTAATCAGGTTCCTTTTTTTAACAGCCTAAACATTACAGTTATCTTTATTATCAAAAGTCTCGCCCCAGCTGACGTGCGCCAGTCAGCGGATTTGGATGTGCCTCATTAATGCGTAATGACTTCACACAGTCAAAACATGTTAGTTTTATTTAAGTACAAACAGGATCAAGCTCTCGAGCTGTTTGCTGTGAGCTGTCGAGTTAGGTGCAAGTGCGAAACTGGAGAACAGCTGTCATACAAGCTGAACCAGAAAACATTGACCTTGAAGAAAGTTGGAGAAGCAGATGAGAAGATGTAAAGTGTTTAGGCAGACAATTTCAAACAGTGAGGACAAGCCAAAAAAAAGAGTAAAAATCCTAAACAAACAGCAGCAGGCTTGAATAATTTATATATATTTATATTTCATAACAATTTTATATCATCTTAACATACACTTTTATTACTTGTGGTAATAAACTGCATTAACTGTAACATTACGACTAAGCCTTACCATTTGTGATTTATTATTTTAGGAATCCAAAAATAGTGCTCTTTGGACTTTATACCCGAAAAACTTTTTTTTTTTTTTTGGAAAAAAAAGACAACTCTCTTTTTAGAGTAATCTTTAGCGCCCTCTGCTGCCATGAGGCTTGTAAAGCTTTCTCTGAAACCTGACACAACACCACCTTTCTTCTGTTAAGTGAAGTGACGTGTGGTGACCCATACTCAGAATTTGTGCTGTGCATTTAACCCATCCAAGTGCGCGCACACACACACCATGAACACACACCCGGAGCATTGAGTAGCCTTTTTTGCTGCAGCGCCCAGGGAGCAGTTGGGGGTTCAAGGGTCTCACCTCAGTTGTGGTATTGAGGGTGGAGGAGAGCGCTGGTCATTCACTCCCCCCCCCCTACAATCCCTGCCGGACCTGAGACTCGAACTCACGACCTTCAGGTTACAAGGCCGAGACTCTAACCATTAGGCCACATGCTCCTGCAAACAATGGTTAAATAAATTCATTTGTATCCAGTGTGATAAATGAGGCCCACTGTTTTAGCATTATTTACCACTCAGGACTTTTTCCTGGTTTTCTGTTAACTCACATATGTTCTTTCTAAGCTTTATAAACTCCTACCTGCGCTGGATTGCAGTGAACTGTTTGCACAGTCAGTTTGCTCAGACAGGCAGGATTATGGCGTGCAGTTTATTCTGAAGCTGTTACTCTGTGCAGTCGCTGTAGCTCTGTGGGTTGGTTAGATGTCTTACAAAAGATTTTTCTCCACCGAATACAGTAAAAGGATAATGATGGAGGTGAGAAACATTTGATATGGGGGGGAAAAACATCTGACATGACGAATAAGACTACAAAAGATGTAAAGGTGATATAAGCAAAGAATTCAGCACATATTGTTATGCTGTCCTCTGTTGGTGCAAAGTGTTTATTGCATTATTCAAAAAATACTCTCTAAGGCCATTGTTCTCAAAGTGGGGTTTAGAGCAATTCTACTTACAATTCTATTTTTATAGAATTATATTATACTTAATAGTTTATTTGACTGGTTACTTGAATTAAACGGGTTTAAGTCTAAACCTTAATTAGTCAGAGGAAGGAAGGCATATAAATAATGTCAGCTAAAAATCATTTTAAAAAATAAAATAAAAATGGATTCTGTGAGTGGAAAGTTCAGGAATGAAAAATTCTCAAATAAACAAAATATTATACTTTTAAAAAAAAAATTTGTGAACATTTTTGAACAATTGGATTATGTTTGTATGTTTCTCAGTAAATTTGTACTGAGAGAATCTGTGGTGTTTATTTTATATATATACACACACACACACACATTTATTTATTAATTTATTTATTTTACAGTTACAGGGGCTTGAGCTCCAGTCAACTCTTTCCCTCTTTCCGCTTGATTTCTCTTTTTATTTCTTTTCTTTTGGAGTTTAATTCTGTTTTCCGCGGAGGTTTTGCCTCCCAGTGCTGTCTTTTTGCACTGAGTATTTTATCTTATATTATAACTGTGTGTGCAGTGGAATAAAAGAGTGAACAGTGTCTCACTGTTTTTAAATGCGTCGTCTCTGCATCACAGTGCAATAATACAGAACTCCCATGATGTCACACTTATAGAACTGCAACAGAAACTAAGACACACGCCCACACACACACACACACACACACGCTCACGCACACACGCACGGTGTACGTTAAAAGCATCATTATAGAAATCACTTTCAGAATCCAAACCTCAACAAATGCTAAGATGTTGTTGCTCAGCCTGCGCGTGTGTGTGAGTGTGTGTGTATGTGTGTGTGGGGGGCGTGTGTGGGTTTATATTGAGCTGTACTTTCCTCTGCTCGGTCGTTTGTGATGTGTGTGGAAACTTCTCAGCCCACTCTGTCAGCCTCTACACTCTACACTGAGCTGAAAACTAGACCGAGGGACAGGAGCGGCTGCTTGTGATTACGCTGCAGTACACAGCCAAATGTCATTTTACACACGGAGCTGCCCATGTCAGATTTCCTGGGCCAGTAAAATCACACTCTGGTCCCAATTCAAATGTCAAATTCACAGTGTAAACCTTGCCCTTTTTGTAATATGCTCAAGAGCTATAGTTGTAGCTATGTCTACATTTGTAAAATTATAAGCAGCACTGTTGAATTCTGGATTCTGATTGGTCAGAAGGTGTTGATTACTTTTCTAGAACAGCAGCTCTGACAGCAGTAATCACA
>CM040994.1:19186832-19218611 GCA_022985145.1 Pangasius djambal
CAAAATTTGAGTATTTTTCTATGTTATGTTCATGTTTATGTTCATAAACCTTTTATTTAATAAAATATGTTTTCATAGTTTGTGTTGTCCCTTATTATCAATGCAAAATGGTCACTAACTAAAGAGGATTTATGCTGATATTGCCCAAAAACCCTATTTTGTTCAGGCGTTTCCAAACTTTTGGAGGGCAGTGTACATATTTTGTGTAGGAGCTTTGCATTTTAAAATCAGACTTCAAAAATATGCCAAAAGGGCAGTCTTACTTTTTTTTCCATAAAAAGCCGTCAGATGAGTCACTCGACACGAGTCCCGAATGCTCTGCGCTCGAAAACTGTGTTGATGTGATATGGCGCTCTCGCTTTCTGTCACAGCAAATGGAGATTTTTTTTTTTCAGCCAATTCATGTGAAATAAAAGTCTTTCAGTGTGTGTCTGAATATTTAACTAGCGCTAAATAATTACGTACCATCAGTTAACTGTACTATGTGTTAGGGATAGCACAGAAATAGGTTACGGTCGAAAGTAATCAAAAACGGCACGTTTGGTTTCGGCTGAAAAAAAAGTCTGAAAATTTTGACTACATTGAATAGACCTACAGTGACACTTCAAATCTAACACTTTACAAATAATGTTAATGGTACTTTAACTGGACTGTGACTTTAAGCGCTGTTTGTTTCCTTTGCTCTTGTGCGGCCGTCAGAAGCCATTCAGGGTCTCAGGAGGGACATCTGACCGTTAGACAAGTGATTCGTAAGAAGATCGTATGGAAAATGTATTGTGTTATATCTTTGCTGTTCATTACGTTCACCACTCTCTTCTGCTGTCTTATAAGACTGTGGCTTTGTTTTATTTCATTTTATTTTCCAGTTAATAATAGGCAGTAATCTGGCAATGTTCAATGGAGGGGCGCGAGTTCTCAAGAAACTGGGAAGTGGGGCTCATGGGGAAAAAGTTTGACTACGTCTGCCATAGAGAGCATCATATTCATCTGCAGACCATTTAAATGACAACAGTATTTATGACCACATTTTGGTTAAACTGGGATAATTTTGATAATTTTTATATTGTTTTTGATATTGGCTGAAATATCTTTGAATACATTTTTTTTTTAATAAAAAAAATAAGCTTGTTTGGATTTCTGAGGCCTATAGGACATAAACGAATAACAAAAACAAATAAAGAATAATAAATATATAATAATAATAAATAATAATAACAATAAAAATTAATCGAAAAGCACATTAGATTCATGCACAATCAGTAAAATGTGTTTTATAAATGAGAGACTATTGATATTGCAGTATACAGTGTGTCTTTGGGATTTTTTTTGTTAGGATAGTCAGCTAATGCCTTGGCGTATTTTGCGCACACCATCCAATTTTTATGTTATTTTTTAATTATCTTAACAAACTTGCACTGTACACTAAGTACGTACAGATTACATTTCACTTTTAGCTATGTAGTAGTTGTAGCGAAGCTCTGAATAAAGCTGTGTTGTTTTAAACGACAGTAATGTACACACAACACAACCCGCGACTGACGCAAGTCTCTGAATGAATCGATGTTTCAGCTATTTGTGTGCACTTTGTTTCGGATCACATGCAGGGGAATTCTTGTCATGTTGGATTGTTTTATGTGTCAAGCTGCGTCAGAATTATAGCCCTGCTTAGCTACAGACTCACTCCACCCACAGACCCGCATAAACCCACACACCCACACACGCACACACACACACTCTTCACCTTAAATGTGGTCACACTGCTTCTGCTACTTTAACCCACATTTGGTGTATTTCTAATTCGCCTGTGGTAAATTTAGTCATGGTAGGAACAAGGCATAATTTAAATAATAGACTTTATTACCTATAAATGTACTATTCTAATAAGAAGAAGAATACAAATAATAATGATAATAATAAACTTTATTTTATATAGCATCTATCATACATTTAAAATGCGACTCAAAGTGCTTCACAATTCTGAAGAAAAACAGAAATAAAGAAACGGAAAAAGTAGTAAAAAATAAAATAGCCAAACAATTCTAATAAAGAAATAAATTATAGCAGTGACAGAAAGAAGAAATAATAATAATATAACATATAAAAATGCAAACTATTCATTACAACCTATTTTTTAGATACACATAAATAATCCTGCACCAGGCAGATTCAAATTTCTAATCAGTGAAGCAAAAAACCTCTGTTTCAGAAAGAACTATTTATAAAAATGAGGAAATCTTGTTTCACACGACCAGCTCAAAGGGCTTGTCGTCCAAGAGCAGAGAAGAATGACTGCCGCGTTCCTCCTGCGGAAAACAGAAACTGCATTGCTCAGGTTCAGGCGCCAGCCTCCGCCCTGCTGAACACACACACACACACACACACACACACACACACACACACACACACACACACACACACACACACACACACACACACACACACACACACACACAGAGCAATAGTGTGGTTAATCATTTATAGTTGATTGTTGAGCTCATAATATTGACAGTTTGTTTAGTAAGGTGTGTATACTTTACATCATGCCCCTCTGACAAAATGAACAAATTCAACGCATTTTAAAACCTTAATCTGGTCATAAGTTTTGGGACACTTTTGGCCGCATTCTTTCAGACTCTGGTGAAGCTAAAATACTTTGAGTTTAAGCTACGGTTATGTTGCAAAACAAAACAAAAATTCGAACAGATTGTAAAACGATGGGTCATTACACATACCGACTGTTTTTTTTGTTTGTTTTTTTTATGCTGACTGAAAAAGACACACTAAATGACGGAATCACTGCATGACAGTAATCACAGTAATGGAGGGAATCACACACTAAACAGTGAGTCACACATTAAACAACTGGGAATCACATACTACATGATAGAATCACAGACGAACTGGTGAGAAGGGGAAGCGCACACTGAATAACTGGGAATCACACTAAATCATGGGAATTACAGTAAACAACTGGGAATCTTACACTAAATGTTGCGAATCACAATAAACGACTGGAATTCACACTAAACATCTCGGAATCTTACACTAAACAACTGGGAATTACACCAAACAGCTAGGAATTACACTAAACAACTAGGATTCTTACACTAAACAACTGGGAATTACACCAAACAGCTAGGAATTACACTAAACAACTAGGATTCTTACACTAAACAACTGGGAATTACACCAAACAGCTAGGAATTACACTAAACAACTAGGATTCTTACACTAATCAACTGGGAATTACACTAAATAACTGGGAATCTCTCACTAAAGATGGGAATCACACACTGAACAACTGGGAATTGCACAAATCATCTGGGAATCTTACACTAAATGATTGGATGTACACTAAACAACTGGGAATCACACACTACATGGTAAAATGTCGGGTGGGAATCACACACTAAATCATGGGAGTCACTAAACAACTGGGAATCACACGATAAACAACTGGTAATTATATAATAAACACCTAAGAATCACACTGAACAACGGGGAATCGCACACTAAATGATGGGAATCTTACAGTGTATGTGATAGTGATTACACACTAAACAACTGGGAATCGCACACTAAATGATAATCACACATTAAAACATGGAAATCTTGCATTAATCAATTGATAAATTGATTATCAATTAGTCACAAACTATGGGAAACATTAAGCACTATATGATAGAACTCATCCAGTAAATGATGGAAATCATCCAGTAAATGATGGGAAGGGGCACATTAGAGTGGGAGGGGGAGATTTCATCTGCATATTCATTAGATTTGTTTAGTGTTTCTGGAAAGTCCAGGGAGGAATTGTTAAATATTAAAACATTTTCTAGTCTCCATTTTGTCTGAAGGGTGACTTCATCTGTCCTTCACTCTGACATCTTTTACCATCTACAACACGAGAACCCTCACCAACTGGAGTTTCCACAGGCCTGGGTGGCTTTTTCTCTGTCTTCTCCTTTTTAAAATGCATGGCCACGCACAGCGGCATTGCTGAACTGATGATCAAACAGACACAGATTATAGCCATGACCAGCATCATCCCCGGTTCTACACAAATTCACACAGAAACACAATCACAAACACATTATTATCCATAGCATAATAGCATACTGAAATAATGAAGTGTCATTTTTATGTACGGGAATCTTTGCTGTCAGTCTTTGGTGGAATCTCATTTGGTGTAACAGTCTCATCTGGTGAAATCTCACTTGGTTTAACATCTGGCGTTGGCATGGTGGGTTTTAGATCAGCACAGACGATGTCACTGACGGCCGTCCCCGCAGCCACGATCTGCTGATCCGGTGATGGACAGCTAAGGAAGAAATCAGACAACTGGTCACACAAATGACAAACATGTCACAGATGCAGTGAAGCTTGTGTTAGAGGCTCGTCTTACCTGCTGCTCCAATTAACACAGTGATGATGGATCTGACTGCTGAATGTTCCTGCAGGGCAAGGCCGGCAACCTCCTGTCATTATAGAAATGTGGGTCATTACTGCTATGAAAAGCTTTCACAATGACATGTTTATTAGCAGCACACACGGTGTTATTAACTGTGCCAGTAACATAATGCACAAGCCACGAACTTGCTCTTACATCTTATTTATTTCGTTATGTACTTACCTGATTTATTCAGGGTTTAGACAAGAATTGAGTAGTGATGTTCGCGAAAGAGTCGGTTCCTTGAATCGGCTCTTTTAGAGTAGAGTCTGTTTTTCCCTCTTTAGGCAATACCGTGTACTCTGGAGGTGTAATTTAATAAATCCTCTTCCACAGAAACGTAATATTTCACAAAACTGCTTATAATACCTCTAATTTCGTTTCAGATTTTTTTAAAAAGGCAATGGGTTGTTTGGTAGCCGAAATACTCGGCTCTTATTGGTGAGCTGAGCCAAATAATCTGACTCACTGAGTTCTCTGAAATCTCATGGCTAGTTTCAAGAAAACCAGAAACTCACGCCACAATAAAAACAACGCTGTCGAAAGGCGGGAGTGAGACTTCGCAAAGAGCTGCGAGGATTATTTACAGTGTGTGTGTGTGTGTGTGTGTTTGAGAGCAGGTGTGTTTGACCAGAATTGCAATGTGTCGTTCATAAACGAGTCAGTTCTTTGAGTCTATTAGATGAGCGCTGAGAGCCCACTCGCATGTGAGGGCTGTTTATTTTCTTTCTTTCTTTTTCTTTTTCAAAATCTGACCAAGTGTGTATGGATAAGGCGACCAGTTATCAGGATAAATAGAAGTAAACCTTCTTAATGAGGAACAATAACGATTAGTTAATTACAGTTTATAAAATGCAGAGCAAAGTAATGTTATTTTTGTTAAGTAGAAGGTTGAGTAAGATTTCATGAAACAGTTCAAGCTACAGTTACAGTTACAGTAAAGAAGAGCAGTCACTGGTCACATTATCGCAGACTTTGCCTGGCAAAGAGTTCGACTCTGATGTCACATGACTCGCTGAAAAGAGCCAGAATTCCCATCACTAATAAATGTCATGTGATCGGAGCTGCTAGTGCTGGAAGAACAGATAGGAATGATAAAGTGGAGTGTGTGCACGTATTCCTCAGAGCCAGAGTGTGCTGCTGTAATTTAGGCACAAAATGTTTTTAAATTATAACTCATGAGGCAGAATTACTCTCCCTGAGCACATACTGCGCTGAACACGGTGCCTTTCTTTCTTTCTTTCTTTCTTTCTGTTCTCTGTCTGCCTGCCTCTCTTTTTCAGTCTGTCTGCCCCCCCCACACACACACTCCCTCTCTCAGACGCTCTCTCTCCCTTCTTTCTTTCTTTCTTTCTTTCTTTCTTTCTTTCTTTCTTTTACTTTTTCCTCTTTACTTTCTTTCTCTCACACACTCTCTCTGTCGCTCTCTGTCTCTCACTACTTGTCTGCCTTTCTTTCTTTCTTTCTTTCTTTCTTTCTTTCTTTCTTTCTTTCTTTCTTTCACTTTCTGTCTCTCTGTCTGCCTGCCTCTCTTTTTCTGTCTGTCTCTCTCATTCAGACTCTCTCTTTCTATTTTTTTCTTTGTCTGTCTGTCTTTTTCTTTCTCTCAGTTATTCTTTCTTTCTTTCTTTCTTTCTTTCTTTCTTTCTTTCTTTCTTTCTTTCTTTCTTTCACTTCTTCCTCTTTCCTTTCTTTCTCACACTCTTACTTTCTCTCTCTCTCTTTCTCTCTGTCTCTCTCTGTTTTTTTCTCTCACTACTTGTCTTTCTTTCACTTTCTGTCTCTCTGTCTGCCCGCCTCTCTTTTCTGTCTGTCTCTCTCTCTCAGACTCTCTCTCTCTATTTCTTTCTTTGTCTGTCTCTTTTTCTTTCTCTCAATTATCTTCTCTTTCTTTCTTTCTTTCTTTCTTTCTTTCTTTCTTTCTTTCTTTCTTTCTTTCACTGGGTGTCTGTGTGTTTATTACAGAAGCATTAGGAATTAGGAATAGGTTGAGTGAGGTAAGGTACTCACTGTTTTCTGTAGGTTCTTCTCCTTTGCCACACTGCTGGACGCAGAAGGAGCAGGATTCATCTCCACACAGAAATCCCTGAGCACACTCACACACTGTATCAGTGGAAGCAGTGCAGGGCTTCTTCATCCTCAGTGGACCTGCAGCGAACCAGATATTCGAGTTTTCTAACTGAATTCATCACCAGTCGTCTCTGCTGGCGTAAAAGGCTTGAGGAATGGCACATGGGTATGAGTGAGAGCCTGGTGTGTGTAAGTGTGATGTGCGTACTTATGCACTCGGTGCATCTTTTGCAGAACATGGCAGCAACGGTAGCAGTGTATGTTCCGTTCTCACATGGCTCGCACAGCGCCTTCACATCTGAACCACACTGAGACACCAGACGGTTTCCTGCAGAAGAAAAACTTCATCATATACTGCTGGGGTGCCGTGTGTGTGTGCGTGTGTGTGTGCGTGTGTGCATGTGTATGCAGGCAGGTTTGTGTGTTGCCACTTTCACGGAACACTTCACATGTTTGTGCCGTGTCATGTTGCGTTGCATGGTTTAAGCTCTTTTTTCTTGCTTCCTTTCTTGCTTTCTGTCTGTTTTTCTGTGCATCTGCTCTCTCTCTCTCTCTCTCTCTCTCTCTCTCTCTCTCTCTCTTTTTCTCTATCTCATTCTATCTGTCCCTGTCTCTCTGTCTGTCTGCCTGCCTCTCCTTTGCTCTCTGTCTGTCTCTCTGTCTCTCTCTCTTTCTCTAAGTGTAGTTAGTGGTGAAGTAGTGTAACAAAACATCAGTTAAGACAACTGCAGGTTATATTCATTAAAATGTGAATCATACGGAATTATGAAAAAATAGCAAAATTAATGTGTGTGTGTGTGTGTGTGTTAGAGTTGAATCTAGTCACACACACTGCCTGTATTTTGTATTTTGTAATAGTTTTGTGTTTATTTAGTCATTGTCACTTACCTGGCTTACATCTCTTACAGCAAACTTGGCTGGGGGACGAGGAGTCAAGTGTCCAGTCATCACATCCCGGTTCCACCGTGTATCCCAGAGACAGAGACAGAGACAGCAACAGAGTCAGAACGAGCCACATCACTCAGGGTGTATAACACACACACAACACACACACAGTTGATGATCAGAGTGGTTTAGAGCTCTTTAGACAGCCTGTATATCACTGACAGTGCAGGTAGAGTTGTCACACATGATGTCACAGATATAACTTCCCAAATGTCACAGTGATGTACTCACTACGGCGACTCCCTCCTTCTTATTGCCCACACACTCACACATCAGCAAACACGCACACACACACACGCACGCATGAGTGCTATAGTCCGTTTATGAGTCAGTATCAAAATCTCCTACTGTATATGCACGTGTCTGTGTATGTGTGTGTGTGTGTGTGTGTGTGTGTGTGTGTGTGTGTGTGTGTGTGTGTGCGTGTGTGTTTCCCATAAAGACACATGGGCAATTCCTTAAAAAGGAGAACAGTAAATACACCAAAGGGAAATTTTCAAGAAGGCCGTAGAAAATAACGTTGTTAAATCTGGAATGTGGTTCTTTCCCCTTAAGACAACATGGAGGGAGTTAACGGAAGAACGTTTAAGGGTTATATGTTGTTTGTTTCCACAAGTAGAGCTCTTTTAGAGGCTAAGAACCCTTAAAGAACCACTGGAGAACCCTTTCTAAATAATAGACATTTTAGCTTTTAATTTTAAATGGGTTCTATGCACTTTTAGAAAAAAAAAAAGTTTCAAGGCTTTCTCTCTTTGATTAGAACACTACAACAGGTAAGAGTTTTTCTCTTTTAAACTTGCACCCATTTAGATGGCAAGAGCCTTTAACTATCCAAAGAATCCCGAGGAACAGTTTTTTCTATTAGTTACATAGTGATTTTTAACCAGTGGGTTGTTCTGGTATTACACATGGCTTTGAGGATTATATACAAATTCTGTTTTGTAATTATTTTTTGCAAAAAAATGTGAATCATTCTTTGAATCAGAAAGATTTGAGATTGTCAGACCTGATGTTGGATTGTGACTGGTCAGAAGGTGTTGATTACTTCTCTATAACAGCAGCTCTACATTTTAAAATGTGATGATTAAATTCAATATTTCCTCTTTTGACCCAGTATTCTTCCAGCACTATGACACCAATTCTTCTCTTTATTACTTTTTGTCGTACCATAATTTTCAATCTCAAATACTACTGAGACATTACAATCACTTCATCTTTAGCCAACGTGATTTATAAACACGTCTCCTCAATCATTTAGTGACATGAAAGGTCCTTTCTTAGTGCTCAGTCGACTAAATCCACACAATGCCATTGTGAATTAGCCTTCAAGCTTGTCCAAATCGGAGAACAGCATTTATCTTCTGCGTTACGTTGTGCTCGTCTGGTCAGGATTTCTTCACTTGTCCTCCTCATTATTCTGTTCTCTGAGGAAAGCAGATTTCCACGTGTCTCTCTTGAGGCCTAAACTGAAACTGCGCTGTCTGGGTAGTGGCTGGAAATCCTTCTGGCCCCTCAGAAATGAAGATTTGACCTCATTGTTGCGCTTTTTCATCAGGGCTAGAGCCGGAGTTATCGGGAAGCTGTCGTATAACTAAAGCAAAGAAAGACATTTCAGAATTCAATTAATACTGTAGCTATTGAAAATGTCTATTTGTATTACACACACGAGTTACCACAATACACACGTAGAAATAAAGGTTACATTTAGAACCTTTTAAGAGTTATCCATTTTGTCCCTCTGGAGGAAACTTTAAATGTGCTACGTAGGTACTAGGTTTTGCTTTCTTATCAGAGTCTCTTTAATCAGCTTAGAAGCTTATTCAAATTATCCTTACAGGACTTCCTTTCTAAGAGTGTACTAATAATGCCACTAATACAGTTAACTATGCAGGAACTAGAACCGGGTCTGACGCACATTGGCCTGACTCTGGCTCCTCTGCAGTGTCGCGGTCCCCGGTGAACTCAGGTCCAGAGTAGATTTGCTGATTGTGTTTTTGCCCATTTTTGTCTGCAGGCCCTTGGTGCTGTGATCAGTGCTGATCTTTTTCAGGATGTCACCCAGACTCCAAGAGTTGTCGGCCTGAGGAATGCTCACAATAATGGGTTTCTGAAAAAAGAAAGAGTTCTCATATTTACATACTTTAATTGAAGTTGAATTTTCCTACTTCCTGTATGGAAAAGCAATATACTTTAAAATATATTCTGTGAATATTCTTCCTTCATAGTAAAGTATGCCAAGGTATACTCTATGGCCAAAAGTATATGGACACCTGACTGTGAAGGGAAATTGTAATGCTACACAAAGACATTCTATACAATTGTGTGCTTCTAACTTTGTGTCGGCAGTTTGGGGAAGAACCACATACGGGTGTGATGGTCAGGTGTCCACACACTTTCTGCCATATAGTGTACCAAGACAGATGAGCTACATTATAAATGCCTAAAATAATAAGAAAATAATTTACCAATAATTTGCAGTTTGTAATACACACATGCCCAGTTTAGAACTGCCACAACTGTGTCCTGTTTTAAAAATGAGCTTCCTTTTTACTCAGGACTTCGGCTGTATGCCTTGTAATATGCTGTTTTATCTAATATGTTAATTTTTTACTTACACATTTTAGATTTTTACATAATATTTTGTTCATAGGACAAAGTTTATGGTTTCTTTTATCTCATAATATTTTGTATATATTATTATTATAACATACTTTGAAATAAACGTTCTTCAAGGGGGTTTTCAAGGGTTCATTATATAATTAAGGTTTCTTAAGAGTTCCCCCAGAGAGACAGCTGAAGAACCCTTAATTCAGAATGTATCATTTATAAAAGACTTTCAGAAAGAAATTCAGCAACTAAATGCACCATTATCAAGCAGTTTAGGGCAAAATGAATGAAATGAAAACACTTCAGGTCCAGGTCTGTCTGTCCAGGCATGTTGCGTGTTATAGCACCTTATGATGGCTTGGAGCTGCAGCTGACTCGGGTGTCGTCTCCTCCAGGATAGTATTTTCCCCCCAACTCCTGTCCAGACTTGGTAGACAGTCCTGTCTGTGAGCGCGTGAGAAGGGCACAATGTCTTCCATCAGATTCCTCTCCAGCCTGAAGTCTCGGTGCCTGAACATGGCTGCTCCCTCGTCACGTTCTGTCAGAAACCCATGCTGAAACCTCTCTGGTTTTTGCGTGTTCCTTTTACGAAAGCAGATATATAAAGTGATGTAAGCCGTAAAACACTGTGTTGTGCTGTTTTTAGACAATAATCAGAAATGTCAGAAAACCTGACTTGACTGTTACAAAGCGCTGGCACTGGAGACTCCTTCCACTCCTTCTTTGTTAAGTAACAGCACATTTTTTAATCAGTGTACCAGTAGACTTAGATTATGTGGAACATCTGCCATATGTTGTATTAGAATGAGGGCATGAATATAAACTATGGTTTGAAGCTGCACAACTAACAGAGATGACCAATCAGAATCAAGAATTGCTGTGCTGTGGTATAGTGATACATGCAATTGTATACAAACTAGGAATCCAAGAATAAGCACAAATAGTGTTAAAGAAACACAGAAAAGTTTCTGGCTCACCAAAACATCGCTTGATGATCTGGAACATGCCTCGGCTCGGCTGTAACACGATATAACCTGTGTAATAGACAAACGATAGCATGAGACATGCACAGTACTGATGCTCAGATGGAAGAGATAAGAGAGCCGCAGGGGTTTTCTTTGCTCGCCTTTGTGGATATTTGGCACAAGGCCAAATTTAGAACTGTATTGTCTGGAGTTCATGAAGTGCACAATGTTCCTTTTAGGAAACTAAGAGGGCAATATCACACCCTTAATGAAGTGTCATATGAACCACACCACTGGATCTTATAACCTAAAGAAAAAGAAAGGCCAGAAATCCTAAACTTGATCCACTCACTTGCTTTCATCCTGCCATTCAGCGATATGAAGATCTATTACACCTGCTCCAGGAGCCCCAGTATGCCAGTCAGGTCCTGTTCTGAGAAACTTTGGCGGTTCTTCAGAAAACTCGGGCAACACCTGGTCTTCTGGGGAGTCTTGACTCTTCTGAAAGACTCCGAGAGCATTCCAGTCTATAGGAGAGTCAGCAATGGGTGGCGGAGGGCTGGAAGGGCAATTGAGCAGCACTGGTTTTTGGGTATTTGGTTCTGGTTGGTAAAGAGTTCTTTCAATCGTGGGAAGCTCCATGGGTCTGGCAGCTTTCCACGAGTCAGGAACGGGTTGTGAGGCGGCGTAGAGGATGCGGAACTCCCGGTCGAATAACTCCACCACCGGGCCACTCATCACAGTGATGAGCTGCCGGTGTAGATGAGCGTCAGTCCAGGTCAGGCTGGAAAACAAGAAGTGAATCAGGTTTCCGGGCAAAACATTTTACCTTGTGCAGTACAACGGGTTAAACCATGATATTTGTATTTATGTATACTTTTATTTAGTTGCCCTTCTGAGGAAACCATTAAAGGTTCTTTGCAGAACCCTTCGACAAAGCGTTTCCTTATTTGAAAAGGTTAAAAGTAGAACCTTTTCGGATGAAAAGAACCCTTAATTATCCAATGAATCCTTAAAGAGCCCTTCAAGAACCTTTTTTTCTTAAGAGAGTACCAAGTATCAAGATGGTTTACCAAGACAGGTTCTAGCTATTAAGAAGAAATTAACTCTTGGTAAAAAGTTCTCTTAAGGGTTTCCTAAGGGTTTGGTTGAATAATTGAGGATTCTTAGCTTTAAAAATTGTAGTACTTTTAAGAGACTGTGTATTAACTAGGTAACTGAGGGGTACAAACTCCAAATTATTGGTCACTGTTTTCTTCTAAATATCTAGAAACTGTCAGGCATTTAACATTTAGCTCTTGGTACACTCTTAGAAAATGTTTTTTAAGGGTTCATTGGATGATAAAGGTTTCTCTAAAATGGTTCTGCTTGGAATCCATAATGATTAGTCCAGATGGGCCACTGAAGATCCCTTAAGCTAAATCTTGAGCAAATGTTCCTTCTTTATTGTAAATGTCTTTAAAAATATCTCTCATGCAGTTAATTTTTTTTTTATTATTGTTATTATTTATACCAAATTGTTCCCAATTTCCAAACGCTAGATTGGAAGTTTGACACATGCTTAAATTTGAAGTCACCTCAGAAGATCTCTCTTACCTGTAGCTGCCCAGAGCCACTGTCTCCAGATCCACCAGGACAAAGTTCTCCTTCAGCTCTCCCACCACCATCTTCCTATCCCCAGACATGAACGTCTTTCCACCCAAAATACGAACTATTATGTTCTGTCAAAAGGGCAGATAACAAGATATTGCTAGTATGTTGTTGAAATGGCATTTGGAGAATAAAACCAATACGTTCCATGCAATAAGGTTCCATCTAGCATCCTAAAGGGTTCTTTGGTTTATCCACGTGGGGGAACACTTAAAGATCCTAAGTAAAACTCTACAATAACGAGTGTCTCTTCAAGAAGCTGGAAAGCTTAAACAATAGCGTGGAGAGAAATGTAGGTGTGTTAGCGGAAGGCTGATTGGAATTCCAGCTCATTTCAGTGAGTCCATCAGCTCAGCTCACACATACCAAACAGCTACTTTAAACCAAAGTTTTAAAAAAAAAACGTCTGCTTAGCTTTTGCCTAAATTGTGAAGTGTAATTTCTGAAAAACATTATCTTTTGCATTGTGTTTGTTTTAAAATCTAATTTAATAAATATAAGACCAGTATTTTATACCACACAGCACTGACAGACACAGTAAGCATTCTGGTGGTAATATTATTATGTTCTTGTGTCCACTATGTCTGTGCTTAACTTTCATTAAAAGTAAAAGCTGAAAAAGAGTGTACGTGCTTAGGAAAAGGATTTTTCAGTAGTTATTTAAATGGTTCTTTAGGTAGTTAGGGTTCTTAGCTTCCTGAAAGCCGTTTTGGTAAAGAAACACTCTGGCGTGGAGTCCTACATAGAGTCTTTAACAGTTATATGTACTTTCTTAGAAATGGTCCTTCAAGTGGCCTTTAAAGGGTTCTTTGGATAGTTAAGGTGCTTCGCTTCCCAAGTGCTTGATTGAAACCTTTTTGGTAAAGAAACACTGTTGTAGGGTTCTACACAAACTCTTTAAGGGTTTCCCAAATGGACAACTGAAGAACCTTTAATGCTTCCAAACGGTGTGAACACACCTGGAAAATTGGTTCTTCAGGTTTTCTTAAAGGGTACTATGGATAGTTAAAGTTTGCCGCTTCTTAAAAGGGTTCTACTTACAAACCTTTCTGATAGGAAAACACGTTGTAGTGTTCTACCAGACGGACAACTGAATCAGAGCTACATTTTTTAAGAGCGTACACATTTAGAAAAAGGGTTCTTCAAAAGTTATTTAAGGGGTTCTTTGGATAGTTAAGGTTCTTAGATTCGTAAAAACCTGTCTGATAATGAAAACCTCTGTTGAAGGGTTCTACATAGTCCAATTCGTCAATTTGGACCTCAAAATGAGCTGACCATTGACCAACATTAGGAAATCTTTATACCTGGAGCTCAACTTTGTCTAGAGATGAGGCTAATATTACTGTTATAAAGTTTAAAACCAAACCATAGTACTGTTTATTTATTTCTTTTTTAATCAGGCACGCATTAGGGCACCTCAGCTGCAGATGTAGGTGGCACAGTCACACCCTGGCACTTCCATGACTACACCAGCGTCCACAGAACCCTTAAGGAACCTTTTTGGATGTTTGTTTACTTCACAAACCTCTGATGTTGCAGCTCTTGTTACTTCCAGTGAATAGAGACATTAACATTTTAAGCATTCTTAAATATGTTTAACAGTAACAGAGTCTCAATCTGCAGTTCCACGAAGCATAATTTTTTCAGCTAAACTCTAATTCTGACTTTATGAATGCAGTGTAACCTGTTACTTGTGGCTTTGTATGAAGTCACTGACATTCCGTTCTTTGACACTTGAAGGGGAAAAAGAATGCTGTATGGGTTACTACAACAGAGCTGCAAGGAGTGCCGAGCTGTTTATTTATGAAAAACAGGGTTTAAATTGGGAAGTGGCCCATCATGACTAATGAGATATGTTGAAAAACCAGAGTGATTGTTGCAATGGGGAATTGTTCATCACAGAGTTGCTGATGTTCAGATTTTTGGACTAACCGGGTGCTTGAGCTGGTTTGGCGTCAGGTTAACTTGTGCAGGTCTTCGGTTCAGGATGATGTAGACAACAACGCCTCGTGATGCAGCCGAGTGCAGATCCCTGATCACGGTGCTGTCTGTGACTCTGTCTGCTACGATAGCGATCAGCTGCTCGACAAAAACAAACACAGTGAAGACATGTAGCGTAGAAGGTGCTGGAATGCAAATTATGGTTCCCTCTGGTGCTTAAAGTCAAAACCAGCATGTGCTGGGTAACAGCGGGAATAAACCAACAGTGCTGGGTTAATCTATAGTTACAAGCACAATTTGTCTAGACTTTATCACTTATTAACTCAGATTAATTCTTGATTGTTGGAAATTAAAAGTGTAAAATGTATTTAAAAACTCATCATCAGTTATTAGAACAATAAACCACATTTATGGAAATGCACAGATTTACAGATGACTTTTCTGCTGCTACTGATGGAAAATGCAAATTACAGATGATCACAATCTCTTTTTATAAAATTTTCTTTTTATATTTCCAAAAATGAGTCGGTTTTCTGTACTAATACTTCGCCTTGTTGCTCTCAGATCAAAATGAACCCCATATCTGTCGTATAAATGCAATTTTTCATTAGAGAAATTGAGCTAAACCTCATTCATAATGTTTCATGTTGGAAAGATATTACTGTTACAGTTGCAGTATAATAGTTTGACTTGAAGATAACATGAGGGTTAAAGGAATCATAAAACGAAAATCACACCACATTTTACTTATGTATTGGAAGTAAAATATGACACGACCTATATTGCAGATGACACGGATGATCAGGAATTGGCATTTTAGAGAGTGAACCAGAGATATGAGCAAATCCCATCCAAAAGGTCATTTCTGATTTCAGATTTTCATCATGAGGACCTTCGTACCTACCATGGTGGCTCCCTGCAGCAGCCTCCTGATCACCTCACGGATGTGAGGAGCCTGCTCCACCGGAGGATTGGTGTAGACCATGGCTCGCGCCACACCGTCCCATCTGTTCTTCTCCGGCCATCCAAGCTCCAGACATGGAGCCGGTGTGTCTGAAAGCGTGGGGAAATACTGATCCGATAAGCCCTGCACGTCTGAGCTGCTTTCACTCCCAACGTCCCCGTTTTCCACGACCTCCACGTGATGATCCTCCACCCAGCTGGAGACCTGGTTCACCTCCTCTGGGGAGAGAAAGGGTTCGAGTCGATGTGCGCTCAGTGTGGTGTAGAAAGCTCCAGGACCTTCTCTAAGCAGGGATTCCAGGGCGCTGCGTTCCACCTCTGAATGGAGGAACTCCGGGGTGGACTCATTTGCTGGTAGGAAGACCACATCCTCATTTAGGCTCTGCTCCTGAGATTTGGACATCATGGATAGATGTAACAGCAGAAGTCCTTTTATGTGGTAGTGGTAGTGGTGGTGGTGGTGGTACTGGTGATGTCTCTCATGGTGTTATAATAATAAGCGATGTCTTGTGGACGTCATCCAAAAAGTTTCTTCTTCATTCCTCCTCTCTGTAGCAGCACTAGACCTGTATTGCAATGAACATTGTTCTTCATGAGTGAAAAAGCTTGTGCTGGAGTCAGCAAGAGAAAGCTCAGCGTGAATAATGTTCTCTGCCTATCTCAAACACGTCATCTATGCCTTGTGTACACAAGTTGTGCAATTTGGAAGTAATACTGAAAAGCTAGACTTGGGTTGATAAGACACATGGCTTAGTTTAACATTTAACTTTTCTTAAACTTTACTTAAACTCCATGTCCTTAAACTTTTCCATTCATTTATTTATTGTAGTTCTACCCAAAAGAGACGTGACCTACTTGAACAGTGTGGTCTTTCAGCCTTCACCCATGTTCATCCTCACTGTAAGCAGACAGTCAGCATTAATTGGTCATCGCTGATCTGAGGAAAGCTGCACTTTCTCCTTTTTTAATCTTCGCTCTATGAGGCGTATCCTAATATTGTATTTCCATCTGTATTGTGTCCGTTCCCCTCTCCAGCTGACACAAAGTGCTTCTTTCTCTCTGTGCTCTCAGACTATACAAATCATGACTGGTTCTACCAGATGAGCAGGTCTCAGTTACGGAGCCAGAGATCCACTGACAGGAGCATCAACAGTCCAGAGGTACACCTCATGCTTCTCATATCGGAAGGTCAGATTAAATAATAGGAACCGCATGATGACGTTTGTTGGACTGAATAATATTAAATCAGTTCCTACTGAACATTAATACAGGCCCTAGCCCCAAAAATGGGTTAAAAATGAGCAGTGTGTGATAATCGCCAGTCTTACAGGAGAACCAGCGACGACACACTCATTGTTTTTAGTGGTATTTCACAAATGAAGAGTGTCTGGGAATTGAAATCTTTCTTGCTTAAAATGTAGAAAATCCACCAAAACAGGTTCAGTAAACAAATTTTGTAACGTAGTCTTGTGCAAAACTTGTTTGCATACCCTAACTAACTAATAAATAAAGAAGACAAAGAAATGTCATTTATACCATTTAATATGTTAGGTTTTTACAGATGTTCCTATATCACATGTAACAAAAATGTTCATATAGTTTATGATAATGCATTAATAATGTCAAATATATATATATATATATATATATATATATAAAAAAAAGCTTTTAGATCCTTTAATAATAGCATATTGTATAGTAAACTCTATATAAAAATATTTCAAGAAAGAAAACTGACAGTATGAAAAGAAATAAAAGTGCAAGTGTACAAATAATGAACATTTCTCTTATTAAAAGTAATACTGTAACAATTAATACATGTATTAATATAAATGACATTCCAAAACATGCCACAAAGCTCTATACTGTATATTGCCAATGGGACATTTTTTAGAAACACTTTCATCCATTTCAGTCCAGTTACAATAATAATAATAATAATAATAATAATAATAAAGGTCAAATAATACTTCTGCAATGATTTTGATATTCCAATGTGCATAAATGTGCACTAAACGTAAATGTAAATATTTTGTGAGAATAATACGTGTGCTGCCATTTCTATTTTTGGTCATAATACTTATAATAATAAAATATTTATTTTTTTAATTATTTCAAATGATCAAATCACAGAGAGCCCATAAGAAACTTCAGCCTGGTCGACAGCGCCATCTATGGGCAGATGGGAAACTGTGTGACGACTTAAAACAATATTCTTAAAGAAATTCATCTTTTTTATTTTTATTTTTTAAATTTAACAGTAATTTGGGCCGAATGGAAGCTACAGGATCCGGGATGAGAAGCAAATGCTCTCTGACTATACTGACTGTTGATTTTTTTGTTTGCCTAAAGCAAAATTTAACCTCTGACTAAGCGTAATTAATATTTGGTTATGAAAATACTTTAGGTTAATGATGGGAATTCTGGCTCTTTTTAGTGAGTCTGATCGTTTGATTCACATCTGACTCACTAATAAGAGTCGACTCTTTCGGCTCCCAAACGGCTCGTTGCCTTTTTTTATCATCATCGTCATCATCATCATCATCATCATTATTATTATTATTTATTTATTTATTTTTTAAAGCTGTGCAATGTTTTCGACATTTTGACCAGTGATTGTCCTTCTTTGCCTAGATATGACTAATCCTACTCTACTTTTTACTTAACAAAATATTGCATTTTTATGAAATCTATTTAAATATTGAACAAAGCGATCAAACACACGTCTCATCATTCACACTAACAAACAGGTCAGATGTTGAAAAACTGTTTTCATGGAAGCATTTGGATTAGAATACACTGGCATTGCCTACACCTACAGAGCAAACAGGGGGAAAAACAAACAAACTAAAGCTCGTACAGGTGAGTCGACTCTCAAAGTTCACCTAAAAGTGTCGATTCAAAGAACCGACTCGTTCCCAAGAGACATATCATTCATTCAGGCTGCAGTGTGTGTTTTCTTGCGCAGGTGGACGTAGAGAACCCCGCTGCTGAGCAGCAGGGGGACACACACCCAGGCCAGGATGAAGCAGTAGCCGAAATGGCCCTCACTCAGCTCCCGAGGGTCCTGTAGGATCTCCTTTCTTTGGAAAGTGTAGATCAGGACTGCTGCAAACGTCGCCAGACCTGACCGGGACAAGAACGTGGGAGAAAATGTGCTTAAAATGAGATTTGGTTTGATTACTGAAAGAATAAAAAACCCAAGAGGATATCTGTTATTGCCAAACGTATTGTTCACAGCACAACAAACAGAAAAGCGTTGCATTAATTAAGCATTGTTAATGCAGGAAATGAACTACGTGGGGATTTTTAATTTTTTTTTTATTTTGGGGGGAGCCGGATGTGTGTGCCTCTCCAAAATAAGACTTTCTCTCCCTAAAGTAAAATAAAAACACAAAGGGTCCCGTAAAGTTTTTGTTCCTACGTATTTCTAGTCAACGTTAAACACATTTCCGTAGAAATCTGTCAGAAAGACATGTCATGTATGCGTAAACACCCCTACAAAGGACCATACCATGTATTATTAGTTTCAGTTGCCTCACTCATTTAAATATCTATGCTAATTTTTCTTGCTAGCTAGCTGGTTGTTTGCTAGGTATAATATGCGTTCTAATGCAGTATTCGAGACAAATCTTGGACTTGGTCTTAAAATAAATATGTAGTTAATAGTTTTATGTATTAAATCGTTTTAAAAGTTAACGTCAAAATTCATTTGTTTCCACAGACATGTTTGAAAGACATAAATCATACTTTCAAACACCCCTACAACGGACCATACCATTATACATTAATTCATTGTCAACAGAAACCTGTTAGTATCTGGGAATTAGAAAGATAGCTTAGTCTTGTAATATAAATATAACTATGCTAGCTGCACTGTGAATTAATTTCACACCAGTTGATTCATGAAATATTGATTGCATGAATATACGGCTGGTTAATTTAGTTTGCTAGCTAGCTAATCACCCCTACAACGGACCGTACCATCTCTTAATTAAGCAGATTGTCTGAAGCTGATTCTCGTGCTCATTCATTGTGAAAGAAAACTGTAAGTATATATCAAAACGTTTTGTAAATTATGTATCCAAATTAGTCTTGTAATTTAGAAGGAGGATGCCAGCTATGTTGTGAATTTAGTTACACTTCAGTCGACTTCTGAAGTTGTGTAAAGTGTTGAATATACATATGATGCTAGTTATATGCTAATTTGTCTTGCTAGGTAAGTTAGATATATGAGTCAAGACTCATACTTGAATTAATGATACTTAGACTTCACTTTAAATTCTGCATATTCTGTTATGTCCGTAGGCTATGTAAATAATTGTTTATTCGGTATTAAATAACGTCATTCAATCTTCAATACTACTACTAGAGATGTGTTTGGGAACGAGTCGACTCTCAACATTCACCTAAAAGATCCGACTCCACATTGAGTCTTGAGTTTATGAAAATCAGACTTTGACCCAGATTTATTACTGAATTCTATATATTGTCGTATTTAAAACGCTTAAATAATCGGTTTTTTAGTATTAAATAACAATGTAATTCCAACTACAGTACTTCCAGTAATGTGTCGTTTGCGACACAACGAGTCGACTCTTTGCAACTTTTAAATGGAGTTAAATTTTTTTTTTTTTTTGTTAATCAGAAGTTAGATGTGATGAAAGAATATTAGTCATATTTAGGCAAAGAACAACCACCACTGGGCATAAAATGGCAAATTATTTGGTTTAGGAAAAAATGGCAGTGAGCCAGTTGGGAGCCGAAAGAGTCGACTCTTATTGATGAACTGAACCAAATGATCTGACTCACTGAAAAGAACCGGATTTCCCATTTGTTTTATCTATGAATAGACTGTCAGCCTTGAAACTAAAGAGACTTTGATCCAGAACTCTTCATCTGTAGTTTTGTTTAAGCATGAAGAAACAATTATTTAAATAATCATTATTCAACATATATAAGATAAGTAATTATTACATATTATATATATTTTACCTGCTAAGATCTGGGAAAGCCCACTGAAGTAGAAGAGGCCCCTCCTCGACGTGGTGAAGAGCTGGCAAACGAACACGATGAAGGAGAGGGAGGAGAGGATCACGGACAGGACCATGAGCGCCTGCACCGACTGCAACCAATCTGCGACAGCGGATACACGTGAGACCTCCGTCACCCACCCACGAGCAGACAGTGAGAGAAATTATCATTCACTTCTGTTCATATCTACTCGGAGAGCATGAGTGTGTGTACCGTTCTCAGAAGCAGAGGCGCACATCAAGGTGCCTGTGTTGTTGTCATAGATGCACTTATGCCAAAGGTCCGCTTGCTCCACGTTATCCCATGTCCACCAGGACTGTAACGTAGTGAAGGATCATGAGATTAATAAATTTGATGTAATCTGGACGTGTCATATGATCTCATGTGCAGGTTTCTACAGCATTTACACTCATAAACCAGAGCACTACTTACAATTCCTCCATATTCACTGTGACCAATGAGAATAGATGTTCTACTGACTCTGTAAATAATGCTGTAAATATTTTCTCAGAGCAGAAATGATCGTACCTTCTCCATAGTGGCGATGAACACCATGGCCAGCGTGACCAAATGCAGCAGCGTCACGAACATCAACAAGAAGGCCATCGTGACTGGTTCTGTGAAATCCAGTAGGCAGAAAAAAAAACTAAATAAAATAAAAAGCCACTGGGCATTTTCTTTTTCCATCTAACTTCTCTCTCTGATCCTCTCCCAGAGGGGAGAGGAGAGGAGTGAGTCCACCCTCACGTTCCCCTACATATCTATCACGAATCTTCTCTGCACCAGCCGAATAGGATCTTTGGCCCGTGAGAGTTGAACCGTCTGAAGGAGCATGCCTTCAGGAGCGCCGTGTAAACACTAGCGAGTGTTCTCACTGCTTTGATCTTCAGTTAAACCCATACGTAGAAGCATGCATTATGTCAATTATCCGCTTTTGAAGTAGGGCTGTGAGGCAACTTAAATCTGCACACGTGTCTGCGAAGTCATTTCCCAGTTTCGGATCCTCTTCTCTGTTTTCTGTCTTTCTTTTTTTTTTTGGCACAGCTCAGCATTTTATCATGTATGTGTGAAAGTAAATGAACAGCTTACGCACTGGTTCCACTGTGATCATGTCTAAATAAAAATCTCACTTCCCTAGATACCGTGGTGAGATACAAAACAGTGTAGAGAAGACTACAGACCCCAGAAGCTTGAATATAAAGAACGTGGTTCATTTGTATTCTACGGAAAGTGTTTAAATTTAGCCTGAAGTTTGCAGAGCATATGAGCGTATTCGTGACAGAGAGCCCATTCAGAGCCTCGCTCGGCCTTGCTTTAATAAACCGGCCGAAAAGTGACTCATGACAGTTTAACGCTTTGTGTTCAAATGCACACATACACACACAAAACCATCATATGACATTTGTTACATAATCCTTACTGATATGGGGTATTTGTCATTCCTTTTTTTTTTTTTTTTTATGCAGGAGCAGGAAGTAAGTATCCCTAAGCTCTCATTTATTCACTCCTGTTTGGATACCTGGCACAGACTCCGGTCTTCCCGTTTCTGTGACACTCCTCTCAACTCTCTGTTTTTTTTTTTTTTTATGTCATGCAGTTTGGAAAACAGAACAATCCCTATGTAGAGAGCAACTTTTAAACCGGGCAGAATCAATCAGTGTTGCTATGCCAAAAACATTCGCTATAATAAAGATGATGGAACGTAATAAAGATTAAAAATTGCGTGATCGACTGACACAAATAACGTCAGCTGTAATCCGCTCTAATTACATCACTGACTATACACATGGATGTTCCTGATGTCTAAGAAGCTTTCGAAAACAGACTTCAAAACGAGGTGAAAACTTGCTTAGACGTTCTCTAAACATTCCCCAGACAATCCTAGCTGTTAAAAAAAAAATCTCACCTCCTCAAAATGAAATCAATCTGACTTTACCTTGTGAAGCTCAAGAAACAAGAAGTCTTCAAACTGTATCCCTCTTTCCTCGCCTCGCCTCTCCTCTCCTGGTCATCTCACTCTCCCTTTCCCTCCCTCACACACTCTCTCTCTCTCTCTCTCTCTCTCTCTCTCCCCCTCCCTCTTTCTCCACCCCCTTCTTACTCACTCTATCCGCTCCCCTTTTTTCAGGGGGGGGAAAAAAACCAAGAGATGTTAGAGGAATGTAGGCCTGGTTTGTAAAGGGAAGTTCTTGCCACCCATTTCCTCCACAGCCCAACTGACTGCCTTTCACTGCAAATCTTTTCTTGGTTCTGGGATTTTGTGAACTAAAAATGGGTCAGGATGATGACCGCCCCAAAACCAGAATCAGAGCGAGGCACATTTTACAGTCCTGTAACATCTGCTGCTCATGAAGTGAACTCTAAGTATGTGGTGTGTGTGTGTGTGTGTGTGTGTGTGTGTGTGTGTGCATATATATATATATATATATATAGGGGGGGTTGGAAAAGTTTGGTAACTAAGTTTTGCCATCAGGTTCTTTACTTAATCTGAAAATGTAGCCATGCGTCTAAATATAACCTGCTCCATTTCCGAGCAGTGTTTCATTCATTCGTTCATCTTGACGATGTGAAATTGCTGCAATTACATCTGTCCTATCTCTTCCTGCTGGAGGAAATGCAGACCACCAACGCAACAAAGGAGCAGCCATAAATTCACACTCAGCAATCTTATTCTATTAGTTCCTCTCAAAAGATAAAAAAAAAAAAGACGCTTTTATTTGCATCGGTTCGAAATGCGTTCATCGCAAAGAGTAAATAAAGACGCAATCACTTCTTGTTTGCTGTCATAGGAAAATAAACAACAATGGGATGGAGTCTTGTGTTTTATTCCATTTATACCCCAGCAATTTTCCAACAATTACAGTTATTTACTTATTGAAAAATGATGTCATACTTTTTATCCATTTATAGTTGCATTTAATGTTGTGGAGTCAGTTCCTGTTCTCACTTACGTTATAGAAGCTATAAACAGTCGTTCCCTTTGGCTGTAAGTGCTGTTTTTGTACTTTTAGCTACCTGTCTAGGAGAATGAGGGCCGTGTTATTCCTCCAAGGCATGCATCTTTTTTTGAACTGGTGCTTATGCTGCGTCACGGGACAGTGACGGTGTCCACTGTTAAAAGCGCTATACAAATAAAACGGAATTGATTTGAATTAGCGTTCTGTATAAAGAAGTGATCCTAGCTCGCTCTGTAAGTGTCTCCACCTTTGTTAGATATTACAGGCACAGACCTGGTGTGTGTGTATTCAGTCCTTCAGCAAGTATTACTTATAATTATTATGATTTTGACACAAGTAATCATTTTGAAAGCAGAAAAAAAACTTGCATTGCTCATGAAATAGGAATTTTTAATCTTTTTTTTGGGGGGGGGATTGTTAAAGGCCAGTAAACTGCGCCCCCAAGCGGCCAATATAATCCATTGCGTGTGTTATTCAGTGACGAATAGCAACAATTCTGGAGTGAAGTGCAGAAGTACATTTTACATACATGCGATTGCAAAGTAATAATTTTAACACTTCTTATGCTATATAATCTTTATGCTTGGCACACACAGGGCTGCAGTTTGGCCTAGCTCAGCTCCTAACAGCCAGCAGAACCAGCTGTAAAGAGTTCTTTCTCCTTCCTCTTGTCCTTTCAGGGAGTGTTGGGGAGGCGCAGAGGAGCTCCAGTCCCTCTCCCTGCACACACACACACGGAGGAGACACACTGCTTTCCTGACTCTCATTTCTGATTGATTAGTAGCGGGATGAAGGCTGTAAAGTTCGGTTGCTTGGCAACGCGGTGATTTATTATTATTTTTTTACATGGATGATTTGTAAAGTTTACAGCTCAGACTGACGGCGAGAAACTGCGACTTTTACTCAAGCCGCTTTTATTCCTCCTTTCCGGAGAGGTAGTGATTTTAATATCGTTTCCTCCTCATAGTGCAGGTCGTGTACGAGTTATCTCGTGCTAGTGGTGAATATGAAACCAGAAGAGGTAAACCTTTTTATTTTTAAAGACTTTTATAGTTCGCTAAAGTAAAAGACGCAAGTTCTGATGATTTAAAGTTTTAGCTCAGGGTTTTAAATGAACTGCTTTATACTAACATTCAGTAAAAACTCGGTATATTCAGTGGAAACTCGGTATATTCAGTGGAAACTCGGTATATTCAGTGGAAACTCAGTGTATTCAGTAGAAACTCAGTGTATTCAGTAGAAACTCAGTGTATTCAAAACTGAGTAATGCGACCAAAATCATTATAAACACGTGTAGTCCTTTTAACAGCCTAGTGAATTTAATGAATGTTTATTTCATCCATGAGTAAAAAAAGTTAAAAAAATAAACTAATACAAGATTCATAAGTGAGCTTGAGTGCTGAATGCTTTTTTACACTCAGGAGTTTACTGTAAATTAATTGATGCTAATTTATTCAGACTTGGTCCTTTAGCAAAGATGGAACGATCCAGTGATTTGGATAAACCGGTTTAAAAGGCAACAATCATAAACTGTTATTGAAAAAGGACAAAAAAAAAAAAAAAAAACCTGGTGTGTAAAAAATATTTTTAAACTGATGTGTAGATACTTTACTAGCCTAGCAAGGTTTGATGCTTTTTAAATAGTCCTCCTATACATCATAACACTTCTTGAATTAATGGTAGGCCTACTCCAGATTCTGAATAAATTAGCCACATGTTGATGAAAAACTGCTAAATCGAATCATGTAGTATCGTAGCAGATTCAGTGGCATCATCAAATATCCAGTTGTTGCCTAAAAATCGAAATCGCATTGTAGCGGATTATCGTCAAATGTCGAATCATTGCCTTACAAATTCAAATCGTATTGAATCTTTTGGAATCCTAAGGTTTATACCCATAATTCTTAGATGTCAGTATTGGCCTAATAATAATCATTACTTAACATATTAGTTAATCATCAGTTAATAAGCCTACATGTTACTGTTACATTGTTTTAGTAATGCTAAAGGTCATGGTTTGTTATAACGTTAGTTAAGGGAACTTTACTGTAAAATATTTCCTGCTGTGGTCAGTTTACACATCGCTGAATATCGATGCTTCAGTTCTAAACTGAATGTATGTCGTACGTATGTCTGTACGCCATGTAGATTACCTTACAGGACACTTTATAAACGTCAAGTCAGCCTTATTGTCGTGTGTGTTTAGGAAACAGAGTGTAAGTGCATCAACGTACAGAGACAACATAACAACAGCGCAACAACATAAGAAGGCAGTTGCATGTGTGAGCAGTGTATCTTTTAGTTACATTGAGTGGTTCTGTGACGTGAGGTAGGGAAAGCCAGCATCCCTTAACCATTCAGACTTGTTCATGTGTTTACAAAGCCGCAAGAAGTGAATCTGTGGTTGCATCCCAATCTGCACACCACTGCACTAAATATTAAACTTGCTGTTGCAGTGACTGAATACTTCTCATAGTGAACTGGATGGCTGTAGGACTGTGCTGATGTATTGTGGAGTGTAACTCGTATTCTGCACCTTCTGTCTCCTTTAGATGTTAGAGATGGAGACACGACTGCAGCAGGAGGGTCTGTGTTCGGAGGTCTCCTCCGACTCGGAGCGACTGGACCGTCTGTGGCGTCTCTTTGTCAAGAAGGAGAACAGTGTGAGGATGCTCACGGGGGAACTTGAGGAACTGCGAGCTAAACACGCCGCTGAAATCGACACGGTAAGTCCCGAGTAAACGAGTGAGGAGCTAGCCTAACTCAGCTAGAAAATCTCGTGCTGGACTCTGGACCCGCACTGAGAATACCATTAAGCTAAAACCCTGCTGGGGGGAGGTTAGTACTTTCGATACTTTTGACAACAAAAAATGTTCTCCATCTTTCATAAATCTCAGGTGATATGATTAAAATTGTCACATATTACATACATATTTTCTGTTGTTTCCCAAACATTTCTCAAACATTATGTACATGGTCTGTAATGCTGTGTGTGTGTGTGTGTGTGTGTGTGTGTGTGTGTGTGTGTGTGTGTGATCACGCCCTCACAGGTTCAGCTGTACATCCAGAACATCCGAAGTCTCTCCAAGACACGGGACTCGATAGCACAGGAGCTCGAGCGGGAAAACGAAACGCTCCGCTCCGACCTGACGGAGCTCGATCTGCAGCAAGGTTCGCTCTCTTTACAGCATGCAACAGAAAGGCCTTGTTATACTGTTCCAGTAAATTCTCATCTGCTTCCGTTTGTGTACACAGAGGCTCAGAAGAGTGAGATAGCGGAGATGTTGGTGCAGGAGGGCCTGGCTGAGATCATGACCAGCAGCCTGAGCGAGCAGGTGGCGTACCTCCTCGCAGACCGAGCTGCTCTCATGGAAAAGATCCAAGCCCTGGAAGATGGGGACTCGAAGACCCTAAACGTAATGTGCACTCAGAAGCAAAGAACTCCTGATGAAAATGTGAGATTACTCAGAAATGTGTGTTATTTTAGTATTTGGGTTTTAAAGCGATGTGACATTAAAACATCCTGGCCCTGAGAACCTCCAAACTATATTCTCCACTAGGTGGCACCACTGCCAGCTCAGAGCCCTTGGAAGAGGTTGCTTGGGTTCAGGAAGGCTGCCGGGGCCAAGCAGGGGTTTACACATGTATGTCCCATTTAGAGAAAATGTTTGCATGTCAATCTCCCTCTACACTCTTCTACAGATCATGTGTCTCCAGCATGAGTTTAACTTTCCTCATCGCATTTCCTGCTTTAACAACACTCACTCACACAGCATGCGTATCATCATAGAGGACCAGGAAGAATGTTCACTTCCTTTGACGAGCCAAAAACAATAACACGATCTACGTGTGGTCCGATTAAGACCTGATCTGTCGCCGTGTTAGGATGATAACCAAGCCAATGAGGACAATACGTCTAAAGACAGAGAGCGGAGTTTGCTGGAGAGGGACCTGGACGAGGCCTCCACCAGGCTGAACCTGGCTCACAAGGAGATCCGGCGCCTCACCGATGAGCTTGAGTCGGCTCACCTGACCAAGCGTACCTACGGTTAGAGCTTCCGAGATATTCTAGGATATCTGTGTGTGTGTGTGTTTCTGATATACGTATACTGAGAAGAATATCATATTTTTCTTTCAGAGTCAGAGCTCCATGGCGTGCAGGTGGAAGCTGAGCAGCTCAGGCATGAGGTGGAGAAGCTGAAACGCAGTGGTAACACACCATCCTCACACAGCTCTTGTGCTCTTATGATTTATACAGACCTGACAATCTTAACTCATTGTGCATGGGAGCTTTGCATTTAAACATCACTGCAATGACTTATCAGCAGAAAATACACAAAAAGCTGCCTTCCCTGATCAAAATGGCAGATGAGCCAGTCAACCTGGGAATCCGTTCACAGCGAAACCCCGCCTTAATTATTTCATCGGCAGCTTAGTGAATTTATCAGGAGCAGCTTGGTCTTGACTTTATTGCCGCTGTAATGAGCAAGATGTCGCCGTTTCTGATACTTCAAGACTTCAGAGCATTTCGCAGCACAATCATTTCCTCTTTAAGGTTGTCAGGTTTGTTTTATATTCATAATATACATGATATTTAAAAAATAATTTTAAAAAATCTGTAAATCTTGTCCTGTTGTGTCGTCAGATTTGGCCGAGGTTCAGGTGGCAAAGGAGATGAAGGAGGTCCTGGATGCGGAGGTCGGTCATCTGAGGGACAGTGTTCACACCATGCGTGCTGAACGTGCACAACTCCTAGAGCTGGTATAAAATCATTTATACAGAGTTTTCTTATGTGAAGAGAACATGTTAGTATTGTTACATTCAACACATTAAAAAAATGTTAATCATCAGATTGATAGAAACTGTAAGGAGTTGGACAGTGAGGATGAGGACTTTATCTGTGCTTTGACCCGGAACCTGACGCCGGTAAACAAACACGTCCCCTTGTTCTCTTAGCCATGTCAGTTCAGGATCATGTTTGAAAAGTCCAGTTTCATTTTTCTTTTCCACGTCAGACCCGTCGCACTCGCTCTATGCCCAAAGGCAAGAACAAGAAACAAAAGGACGCCCATAAAAGGTACCATTTCTAACAAAAGTGTCCTCATTATTAGTATTATTATTACTATTATTATTATTTATTTATTTATTTATTTTTTTGATGAAGCGGACATCCTGATTCCCACCAGTTTGAGACGTTCTGCTTTTCCAGGTGCCCAGAGGAGCTAGAGGAAGGGCTCAGCAGCCTGCAGGAGCTAAATCAGGTTGTCGTGAAGCTCGAGCAGGAGACGGAGCTGAGAGATGAGGTCGAGGCGGAGGAGTGCGATGATGAGACGAGGAGGAAGGAGGCAGAACAGCGGACTCTGAAGCCTCAGGACAAAGACCACAACGCCAAAGTGCAGCATCTTCAGCAAAAGGCGAGGGCTGAGTCAGAACCCGTAAACATCTCATGCAGTCCTCATGTAACAGGGGTGGAAGGAACCAAAATGCTGAAAATGGATCTGATGATAAAGTGCAGTGCATTCAGAAGGTATTCAGACTCACACTTTATATTTATATGTGATCCAGAGAAATGGGGTGCACCTGAGCTAAGTTTCAAGCGTCATAGCAAAGGGGCTGAATACATAAGTCACTGTGATATTTCAGTCTTTTTCTTTTTAATGAATTTGCAGAGTTATCACAAATCTAGCTTTTACTTTGTCATTATGGGGTACGGAGTGTAGATTAATGTGAAAAAATTTATTCAAAGCATTTTAGCATAAGGCTGCAATATAATGTGGAAAAATGAAGGGGTCTGAATACTTTCTGAATGCACCGTAATTCTGCTGTTTAAAGATGAACCATGACTTCATTCCTTATGATAAAAAGATTTACATTTATTTGGGAAATGTCACTAAAAAGGTGATGTGTTAATGATTATCATTTTTATTGTGTCATTTGTTACCTGCACCTTTTGCTTCATTATCATCGGCGTGGGACATTGCTGTTTTTTCTGCCTTATTTATCTCTTGTGGGTCATTTTTGTGATTAGTGATTTGAGTAGATCAGAAGCTGATCGCACGTGTGCACGTCGCTCTTCGCGTTTTAAACTAATTCACGCGCTCTCTGTGATGTTCGTAGCTGGTGGCTGTACACCCGGAACTGGAACGGCTAAAATCTGTACTCCCTGTGGAGCAGCAACAGGACCTGGCCAAGAAGGTGCAGAATAACATGCAGGTGAGAAACATCTTCAATTATAAGAGCAGATTTCTCACAAGAGCATCGCTTCGGAGCAAACCTGAGCTCTTTTCTTCTCTGCAGAACGCCCAGGACGTCCTCAAGACCACGCTCCAGGAGCAAGAGAACCTGAAGGTATCTAGCATGGCTTGTGAAAACCATGTAAAATCAACATGGACTGTAGAGCATCTGGAGAAGTAAGCTGTTTTAATGACCTGTGTGTGTGTGTGTGTGTGTGCACTTTTACAGCTCAGACAGGACACTGAGAAGCTGGAGGAGTTCTGTGAGAAACTCGAGACTGAGCTGCAGCAGGTCCACAGTAACCTTCACGCTCACGTCAGGTACGAAACACACACACACACACACACACACACACACACACACCCTTCCCCCTCAGGCATGACTGTCAGCATGAGCTCCAGCTTTTTTTTAGACAACTCAAACATGAGCAGTCAGGATTTCTGAGAGAATTTTGTCATTCATTCAGAATTTCTGAGACGACTTTCAAAAACGCCTGTTTTAACGTTACATTGTAAAATGAAAGAAAAGACATGTTTATAATTGTTTGTAATCTTAACTGCTAACGCTATCCAGATTTATGAGAGGAAATTTTCAGCATCTTCTCTGCTAACGCTGATTTGAGTTAACCCGACAAGTTGTGAGATGATTTTTAAGTCGCATTCGTACATGTTCATCATCATCATCACTACGAACATCCAACATGAGCTAACCTAAAACCTGACAGGATTAGTGAACGTGTTTGTAAACATAAATCGCTAAAACCTCTTTTGAGTCTGATACGTACGATAAAAACTATGATTCCTCAGGAACGTCAGTCTGAATCTATAAACCTGCCATCCTACCTGTTTTTTTTGTTTTTTTTTTAAAATAGAAAATATGATGAGCTGAAGATGCGCCACCGAGAAAAACTTGCAGAAGTTAAACAGGTGTATCTCCGAGAGATGGCGTGGCGCGATCAGAAGATGAAGGAGCAGGAGGGAGAGCTGGACATCCTCACAAAGCGACTTAAGAAGGCAAATTGATGGTTGTTGATGATTAAGATGATGGCGAGACTAGAAGACGGGGTACGTAATTATCATTATAAATGAGACTTAATGTTTCAGGAGAGTGAGATGGTGAAAACGGTGACGGCTGAGAACGAAGCTCTGCTTCACACCAAGAAAACGCTGCTGTGTCAGCTGAACGAAGCAGAAGAGAACCGGAAAAACGCAGCAGCCAAAAGTTCTGCTCTGCAGCGAAGGTAACGAATATCCAGCAGCTCATCCTGTACTTTCGAAATGAACATAAATCGGATGAAACTGCACAGGCAGCTATGTTTAAACTTGTATTTGAGGTTTGTTTTGTTTGTTTTTTCAGGGTCGACTTCCTGGAGAAGGACAGCATGCAGCAGTGGGAGATGAACATGGAGAAGTCCACGCAGATCGCCAAGCTCGAGAGACGGCTGTGGGACGTGGAATCTCTAAAAAGCACTGAGGTAGACATTCGATTGGCGTTACTAGGAGAAACTGCAGAAGGTTTTCACGTCATACACAAGGCTGTTTTAACCTGCTACCTCTGCTGCTACTAGCATGTTCCTAATGCTAACTTTATTATCCACGATGGCTTTTCAAACAGGAAATACCAAGATATTACTAAACCAAACAACACTCCATTTTTAGCTAAGCTGCGTTACACACAGCTTACTAGCTAATGCTAGTTAGATTTTAATCGTTTGGCTCGGCACGCTGCCATTCCATACCGTCAACATCATAAATACTTCAGAGCATAAAAGATTTTACGGGAGAGTCATGTTCAAAATGTTCAAAAAGTAGCCAAAAGTCTGTGGACACCTGACCATCACACCCATATGTATATACTGAACATCTCAATCCAGATTTATTCCCCTGTGTTTGCTGTTATAATGAGCTCCACTCTTCTGCGAAGGCTTTCCACTAGATGTTGGAGCGTGGCTGTGAGGATTTGT
>CM040994.1:19218711-19259855 GCA_022985145.1 Pangasius djambal
ACTTTTGTGGCAAAAGTTTGAGGAAGAAGCGCACATGGGTGTGATGGTCAGGGGTGCACATACTTTTGCCTGTGTGGTGTATGGAGGTTGGAGCTTGGAGCTTGTCGTGTTTAATGTGAAGGTTTCTCCAACATTGTAATTCTTCTTTCGTACAGTACCTGAAGAAACATCATGGGAATCGCATGCTGGGGGGCAGAAAGGAAGCAGGTTTGAGGTAAAACCCGGCTCACGGATCACTGCGCAGAATCCCGCTTTCACACATCAGCCCGAACTCTTCTTATGCAGACACGTCAGACTGCGTGAGAACCGGGTAGCCTTGAGCACAGGTTGTGTTTGTATAGTGTGACATGAATACACAACTACATCGAATCAACTCCGGAATTATTGGCACCCTTTTGAGAATGAGGAAAATGATAGCTTTAAAATATTAAAGTAAAAAAATTTCTTAATGTAACTTAGGTTTTCCGACAATCTTCAGGACAGAGGAGTTTGTCCTTTGAGGTTTCTCAGTAACATTACCAAGTACTCCTCACTGCAGAGCAAAAAGTCCAGGGGGTGGAGTGTGTTTCAGGCTGGATGAGTGTGTGTAACTGTTAGAACAATGTTTATAGAAGGAGTTGGATCCGATCTGGACTTTTGGTTCTGCAGCAAGGACTCTCTCAACAAGACAAACTGCGTTTTTTACTGTCTCATTAGCATCTTATTAACTTGTTCATTAATTAATAAATAAAGAAATAAAGAGCATTTGGCAAACTGCTGTGGTATAAGAGGAATAAAACACTTAGAGACGTGCTGTTACAGGAAAATAATCCACTGCAGGGTGGCAACAGTAACGCTGCTTCTTTACACAAGCCTGTTGTTGATTGTTTTCCTGTAACAGCATGAGTGTCTGATGCTAAATTTTCTTCGTCTACAGTGAAAGTGGATTTGAAACGTCCATCATCCCGAAGACAAAAGACGAACATGCGGAGAAAGTCGGACACACTGCGTCTCCAAGTCCGAGCGGTGGTTCGGAGATGGGCTACATGAACATCCTTACACACGACCTGGTGTGACGTAAAGGCGGCGTTAACGGTAAAAAACACTTTATTTATTCCATTATCAAGATTAAAATTGCTCGTAGTGCTTTTTTTTTTTTTATATATATAAATAAGGGTGATGTACATAGTCATTCAGCTACATCTCACTGCTGCTATTTATACGTATAAAATATACTTTATCAGATACAAGCTTATAAAACATTTGTGCCGTTTCAGGAAGTGAAAGTAAACTACATTATACTAGCCATGATACAGAAATATTTTCTCTTATACCACAATGCGATTAAATGCTCGAATCTGATCGGTCAGAAGGTGCGTGTTATTTTCGTACAACAGCTAGGAAAGTAGTTCCAGTGAAAGATAGATGGGTTTATATTAATGCACTCTTTCTAATACGTTTTCGTTTCTATAGTAACAGCCCGTACACAGGGACTTGTAAAAGCGGACGCTCCATGTAATCTAAGACTGATACAGATTTATAAAACGTGGTGGTGTTTAGTAGAACGTATAATCGTTGACGTGGTGACTTTTCGCAGACTAAACCAAGGAGTATCAAACACAACGAAACACAAACCTTCAATGCAGATTTTTCAGATTTATTTTTCTTATAAGTCCATTCTAAGTCTCGACTTTGCATATTATAGCAGCCGAGACAAACTTTTCAGAGTACCACAATGCAAGACAAATAAAAAAAAAAAATTTGTAATAACTATTTTTTTTTTTTTTTAATATAAAGGGGTTAACACAAGTATTTTATAGTTTATTTACAGGATAATCATGCTAGGAAATTTAAAAAAAAAAAACAGGGCATACAGTACTGAGTACAATGAGAACACCAATATGGTAGACGTGAATAAGAGAAACAATTAGTGATAAAATATTTAAGGCTTGACTGTATAGAAAAATAATATAATGGTAATTATTAATACTTAGACGTGGTGATAATATGTGGAAGAGGATGAAACCAGGCGCACTTTAAACATAAACGTATGTATATACACACACACACGAGACGCGACACGGTTACATGAACTGTAGAGTACTGTGCAAAAGTTTTAGCCCACCTGAGCAAAATGTGTTTAAAGCTATTTATCTGGGACAGATGATTATTTGTGGTTTAAAACGGGGGGAAAAAAGTATACGCGTGTTTGTGTGATGTACGTTAAAGTCGCTCTATAAACTTTCATGCAGCTTCAGTGATATTTACATCATGGGCTGGATGATGAACGATTTTAAACCGTAATTTTTTCTAAGTGCCAGATTTAACTTTAATAAATTATATATAATTCAAGCCAAGAAAATGTCTTTATTTTTTAAATTTTTTTCATAAAATGCCTTTTAAGATGCAACGTGTGAACTTGAAGGGGGTTTAGCCTCTTTTCAAGACACTCCAGTGTTTAGTAACCATCTAATACATCGATGTTTTATTACTTTTAAATTATACTAATATAAGTTACAATTACAGCTGGAGGGCCTTGAAAAGAAATGCTTCTGGCCATCACACATAAGATCAAGGGTAATGTTTACTGACTGGTGTTTCACAGCGTTAAAATGGAATTTGGCTCAATAAAATCTACGACAGAGAGACGCTGGTGAGGGAACGGATCTTTACAGCTGCTAGGACATAAGTGAGAAGTTGTTTCTCAGCCCTTCCACAACGTTAAAATGTATTTAAAAAGTAGGATGTTCTTTAATCAGTGAAAAAAAAAAAAATGTAATCGTCGGTAGTAAAACTGCTGTGGTGCAAGAGGAATAAAACACTCTGGAGCTTGCAGTTAAGGGAAAGTATAAAAATCGACTCTACCTGCACCCGCCCCGAGTCCTGTAGTGTTTGTGTCCAGATAAAGAGCTGAGCTGAGACTTTTGCACAGTACTGTAGAAAGGCAGACACTGCAGAGGAGCCCGAAATCTGACGTCATGATTATTTAACTTTATACACCAGCGGCAGTGGGATCGAGTGATTATGTACACCGAAGTCGACAGACCAGCATCTTTTCTTTTTCCTTTCCTTTTGTCATTAATGTGTGTTTTTTGGCACGTCATTTTATTCACTTAACCCTACGACCTTTCGAAAGATGTGTAGCTTAATAATAATCAACGAAAAAAAAAAAAAAAAAGTATTAAAAAAACGAATGACTAGTTCAGTCTAAACCAGAAGATAGAAAATTTTCAGAAAACGATGTTGGACTTGGTCCGTGCTCTAAAAGGTCTCAGCATACGAGTTTATAACCACTGGATGTAAACAAGACAGTTTTTTAACTGCATAACATCTAATGTCCAAAACAAAAAATTTAGCTGCCAAGTACTATAGCCTTTTTACTGTCCAACAATTAGACTGAATATTTTTTTTTTCTGTTTTTTTTTTTTTAGCCACAAGGCCTCAAAGTGCTGCAAAAACTGTCTTTGGATGTCCCTACTCTTTCCTCACCCCCACTCTCTCTAAAACTCCATGCTGAGGTAGAGAGAGTGAGCGAGCGATAGTGCGAATAAAAAAAACGACTACGACGCCAACTCCTCCGGCGCGCGGTGTTATTAACGCAGTCTAACGCGTTTTAGAACGTATTCCCAGAAACCAAGGAATGATGAAGTGATCCGAGGAGGACGAGGGGGAACTGACCGGCTTCAGATGAGCGAGATGCGGATGCTGGGAGACTCGTTCCGGGGCGGCGAGTGCTGAGTCACCAGGTGCTCCACGACGGTGTGTTTAGACATGTGCTTCATCAGATAGGTCTCCTGCGAGGGGAGGAAACAGAGAGGGGAATCCTGCGTCACTTCACGTGCCCATTCATTCATTCAGTAATCACGAAAATCCCGTAAATTCAGAAAAACATTTGCCTCCTACTCGTGCGTATAAGACAGCTAACGTAAACCTCGCCTTGATCAACTTCAGATCATATAATCCGCATGGATTACTGCACTTTTATGTCTGGAATATACTGCTGAGGTTAAACTGGTTATTTTTATTACGTTTACGGCGTTTAGCAGACGTCCTTATCCAGAGAGACTTCTAGAAGAGCTTTGGCGTCTCGATCAAAAACACATCCTCATGATAGTTCACTAGGGCAGGGACTAAGTGTAGCATCAGTTCTTTTATATTACTGGCATTAATTAAAGAATATACACTCGCTGTTCTCTTTATTAGGAACACCTGCACATTCATGCAGTTACAGCTCAAGAGCTTCAGTTAATGTTCACATCAGAATGGGGAAAAAGCGTGATCTGTGACTAACTGTATCATGGTTGGTGGTACCAGATGGGCTGGTTTGAGTTGTTCCAGAAACTGTTGCTCTCCTGGGAAATTCACACACAACAGTCTCTAAAGTTTACGCAGAATGGTGCGAAAAACATCCTGTGGGTGGAGGGTCTGCAGGCCGCGATGAGAGAGAGCAGAGAAGAATGATCAGAGTGGTCTGAGCTGACAGGAAGTCTGTAGTAACTCAGACTCACCCAAACTGGACAGCTGAAGACTGGAAAAAGACCAGGTTCCTGTTCCTGTTCCTGGCTGACAGCAGTGGAACCTGATGTGCTCTTCTGTTGCTGTGGCACATCCACCTCAAGGTTTGATGTTTTGTGCATGCCGAGATGCTTTTCTGCTCACCACGGTTGTAAAGAGTGAGTGATTGAGTTACTATATCCTTCCTGGCAGCTCAGACCAGTCTGGCCATTTTCTCTGACCGCTCTTATCAACAAGGCGTCTCCACTCTGTTTTTTTTTGCACTATTCTGTCTAAACTCTTGAGACTGTTGTGTGTGAAAATCCCAGGAGCTCAGCAGTTTCTGAAATACTCAAACCAGCCGATCTGGTACCAACAACCCTGCCACAGTTAAAGTCGCAGAGCTGCATGATTTTATACATTGTGCTGCTGCTACATGAATGTACAGGTGTTCCTAATAAAGTGGACAGTGAGTGTGTATTTTAGAAGAAAAAAAAAATTAAGAAAGCAAACCAACACAAACCCATAAAGTAAGACAAATAAATCTAATCATTCAATTATGACAGAAGAAATGTCGGCGAGCCGGTCTGTCAGCTGTAAGCCGTAAACAAACGCCGCCGCTGACGGAAGATTTAGCGCTTGCGTCTTATTATTAAAGTCACTAAATACTTTTGTCAAAGAAGTGAGTCAAAATAACCTCCATGTCCGTCTTTCAGGCTTTACCCTGATCATTCTGTTCACCTTGACCTTTTATGGAGTTTTGTGGGCGTCACTACATGCAAACAAGCTGTGTCAGGAACGCCCTTTGCACTTTACAGGTGATCAGCATACGCACGCGAGTACGGAGAGAATCCGCCTTTCTAAATCAGAACTTAAATACAGAAAACAAAGTGGGAGTGACATCAGCGACGCATCACACTTCCCTCAGGCTGAAGAAACTAGAGCCGTCTCTCAGATTGTATACTTATGTACTGATCTAGACGGTTTTTATTTTGTGTCCCCTGTTATGTTTAGTGTCTGAATTTAAAAATAAAAAAAAAACCTCTACTGAAGCATTCGTACCTACCGAAAACATCTGCCTGTATACTGATCTCCTGGATTTTGTAGATCAGTAAAGAGTTTGAAATGTAAGGTCATAATTTTTGATTTGAGACGCAGTTCATGACAACACTCACGAAGACAGCGTAAAAGTTTTAAAGTAACACGACTCATCTGTGTATTTAACGACCGGGAGTTTAACTGTTCAACATGAAATCCTAGTGGAAAGAGACTTTTTTGGCTCTGAGGCTGTAAGTGAATAAAGTTGTACTTACGGAGGTGTAGGCTCGGCCACACATGCTGCAGCAGTACGCCTTGGCGTTTTTGATGGCGTGAGCGGCTAAGTGGATCTGCAGAGAGGCGGAGTCGGAGTAGGCGCGGTAGCAGTTGGAGCACTTGTAAGGCTTGTCTTTATTGTGTGACCGCTGGTGAGACTGCAAGATGAACGAGAAACATGGACACATGACCATTCAATGTTACAAACAATCACCTTAGCATTTAACTAGCTTTTATTAGTTGCCTTACTTTCATTCTATTTTTACACTTATTTATTTTCTTCTTTCTGTCAGTGCTATTATTTATTTCATTATTGTTATCTGCCTGTCGTACTTTATTATTTTTTTTACTCCACATTGTAAAGCACATTGAGCTGCACATTCAGCATATTAAAGGTGCTATTTAAGTATAAGCGTTTTGTTGCTTTTATTTTTATTACATAAATCCTTCATGAACAATTGCATCAGTAGATCATTTAAATAATTTACATACTCAAGCTTGAGACTAAAACTAGACGGGATGATGATGTTTGTTATAACCGTACAATCCAATATCACGGCTTTTTAATTCATCACAACGTTGTGGCCGTGTAAACATTAGACTGTTCAAGAATAAGTGCCAGAAATAAATAAATATTTTTAAATAGCTTAACAAATAATGTTTCTTAATGAAACAAAGGAGGAATACCTTTTCCCCGTCACTTCTACAAACCTTAAAAGGGTACGGTCTAGAGACTTAAATGCTATAAATATCATTTCCAAATTGTGGTGAATACACACACACACACACCCCTCAGACTAGCACTACAGTAGAAACCTAAAACAGTACACACCCACCGTTAACCCCCACCCGCTGCCTCCCGGGGGCTTACCTGCAGATTGGAGAGCTGTGTGAAGGCTTTATCACAGCCCGGCTGGACGCATTTATACGGCCGATCACCTGTGTGGATTCTGCAGATGTGTTCAGAGGAACGACGTAAGCAAGGTGTCTAGTACAGATTCTGACATTTCAACAGCTTCAGTACCAGAGTTTCCAGGAAAAGGGGCAGGTTTGGTCTTGAACTGACTTTATTAAAGGTCTCTAAAGGAGGCTTACTCAGAACCTTTCGTAAAAGGAAATCAGTGGCTGCGTCAGAAACAGAAGGTATCTTCAACACGGACGATATTACAAAAAAAAAATTTTAAAAAATCACAATAAACGAAGAGTTAAATTATTTCTACGATACATGACATGCATCATTTAATATCTACGAAAATAAAATTATTTTTATTTTACAAGTAATGTTAGATTTTCTTTTTTTTTTTTTAAATGTAATTACTAGACTGCGATGCCCATGATAATATCTACATTTATATTAATATCTACATTAATATTATATCTACAAAAACAAATCAACACTTGAAAGGAGAAAAAATATAAACCCTAAGTTACGTGTTTTTTTAAAAAAAATTTACATTAATATTACTATTAAATTATTTCATATTTCCAGGTGCTTCCAGACTTTTAACAAAGTTATCTTTTTAATAACAAAAAATATCATGAAGCCCACGATATTCTGACAGTGTTTTAAAGTGTACAATTACAGAATTTTTAACTGTAAAATAATTATTCACCGACCGCCTCAGTACAGAAATATTTAATAAAGAAGTCATTTTTAAAAACGTTCCACCCTTAGAATCGTTTTTATTAAAGTTGCCATTAAACTCCGGCTGTCATGATCTATAGGTGTAATCTTTTTATAACGAAGGCTTGTGAGGGTTGTGGATTCCACCACTGTATCAAAATTAGAAAATCGCAGACCCCCTGGCTGTACTTCTGTGACCTCGCCTTGAGATCCACGTCCCTCAGGAACCCGTCGCGTTGCTACCTAAAGCAGTGGTTCTCAACGTGGGGTCCAGGGACCCCGGGGGTCTGTGACGCATAACCAGTGGGTCTGGGATTTTTTTTTGTTTGTTTGTTTTGTTACAGTGGCGTAAATCACAACCATTATCCTTAACAGAGTTATATTTAGAGGCACCAAAGTCGACTCAGACCTAATATGTTGGAATTAGAAAGCTCTACAGCTCCATAAAATATAATTTTAACCAATGTTCATGAAATAAATCCATACTGAGGGGGACTGATGACTTTATTTTACAGTTAAAGGGGGTTCCTGGCTATAAAAAGTTTGAGAACCACTGGCCTAAAGATCACAAACTCTTGAAGTCGATCAAACTGAGGATAAACTAAGGATTATTTGCTCACAAGTTTCTTTCTCTTTCTGATGGTTCATGATGCCATTTTTTAATAAACTATCCAACACACAGGATTATAAGATGTGCGGGATAAACGCAGGCTGTACGCCGCCTCACAACATTTGATTTGGACACGATTCGATGCCTCAGATTACAGCCTGAGTAATAATCTCCCCCCCGAAGAACAAATGACAAAGCCTTTAGTGTTCTAGCTTTAACTTTTTAAAGAAATAAATGGACAACGTGTAGGAAAGGACTAGCTTGTGAGATTTGCATTGAGCATTTCTGTTTTTGTTTGACAGTGGAGTTTGCACTTAATAATTTGCATTGTAATGTATTCAGTTCAATTCAAGTCCATGTCACTGTGAGCAAGATAAGTGTGGAGCTTTGGGCAGCAAAAATAAAATTTAATGACTAAATTGCCACTAAAAATAAATAACGTACATTTTATATATATATATGTATGTATGTATATATGCATGCAGATTGATCTCACCTGGTGTGTTGCTGTAGGTGTGAGAGTTGGCGGAAGGATTTCTCGCAGTACGAGCAGTGATAAGGCTTCACCCCCAGGTGGATGCGTAAATGCTGCGCCAGGTACGAGGCGTTGGCGAACGACTTGGTGCAGTGAGGACATTTGTGCGGCTTGGCCTCCGTGTGTGACTTGGAGTGAATCTGCATGTCTGACTTGGAGAAGAAAGTCAGCGGACACACTTTACACCTGGGGGAAAACCAAACACACACATGTAGCCGTAAGTTAAAGCTCGTGCAAAGCACCGGCGTCTGGTGTCAGTTTTCCACCACCACACATGAAGATAGGAAGTGTGTAATGATGGACATGACGGGCAAAATACTCCTTTAAAATCTGCAAAGTGATTTTTTTTAAAAAAAAATGTTTTATATATATATATATATATATATAAACACACACTCCACCCCCAGAACGGAGCTGGGGTGCCAATACTTAATCCTTTCTAGATTTTTTCCTACTATCATTATTATTTTTGTTACCTGTATGATTTGCCCTCTTTGGCAGTGATTGTTACAGACGACTGGTCGGCCCCTGAAGCCAGGATGGGGTAGGGTACAACCAGCAGGGGCCCGGACGTGTTTTCTGCTTTGATCTTCTTGCGGCCTCGTCCTCCGCTTTTCGGGGGCGGTCCCAGCAGTCCTGCCAGCCCGCCGCTGTTTTTGATTGGCTCCGCCCCGACGGCGCTGGCCAACCCTGAGAGGAGGTTTGCGGAAGCCACTGATCCTTGGCGTATGTGGATGCTGCTGCTGGAGGAAGTGGGCGTGGCCGGGGTCAAACCCTCCGACATGTTCTGGTTGCCGGTACGAGACGACAGCGCTATACCTGACGGTCGGGAAGAGCCACACGATACCTTTAACACTTTAAACTACAATAACAAGCAAACACTGGTTAAAGGTGCAATCAGTGACTTTCACCCTGTAAAGCCACGCCCACGAAACACATTCACGCACGCTCCATAGGCTAGAACGCCTGCCTAGTGCGAGAGGCGGAGCTTTCTGAATAGACATGCAATTAAAGACACGCCCTCATCCTGATTGGTCGAATGTGGTCACCTTTTTTTTTTTTTTTTAAACAAAAAACAATTCTAATTAGTGTTGTTAGCAATTAAAATTATCATTAGTAATTTAGTCATCTATATTGTAAAATTTTATAACTTTCAGTCTTCTATAAGGCTGATTTTAATGCAAAAACTAATTCATCTGTTTAATTTGTCACGATTTTAAATTCTACACAAGGGGGCGCAGTGTAATTATTAAGAACATAAAGCAGCAATGATTTAGATGAACTGAAAGGAATAATGGTGAGACACTAAAACACAAGAAACGGAGAATAAGGTTCGAGATGACATCATGTCATACAGTAAATGTTTACGTTTTATTTACTATATAAAGATAGACATGAGACGAAAAACCTGTGTTTCGTATTTTCTGTTATTGGCCTTGTGTTTGTCAATGATTAATCAATAAATCACTTAATGAAGTTCCTTATATTTCTTGACCCTGATTCTGTTTAAAAATCCCTGCAATAACCAGCGTAATCCAACTGGTAATAATACAGAAGCGTGATGCACACTACTGAATACCTGACAGATGGTTCGCTCTGGACGGCTGGTCTATAATCTGTCGTAAATGCCAGTCTTCCCACAGTCCTCTCGCTTTTAAAGCAGCCTTATCGTCCAGGTTCAAGTTCACGTCACCGAGAATGCGTCCTGGGAGAAACGTGAAGGAAGTCAGTTTGCAAGAAAGCTTTGTTATAGTGACTTCCCTAAAACACGTGGGTGTGTGTGTGTGTGTGTGTGTGTGTGTGTGTGTGTTGTTGGAGAAGTGCACTTCTGGGCTTGTTTCTTAATTCTGCTTCTTTAAAACCACTGAACTTGTGACCAACTAAACTAATGGTTAAATGTATATTTGGTGTTACTAGTCACAGTCACAGGTGTTACAGGATTTCACGGCTAGTCCCAGTGTATGAGCAGGCGGTTAGGTTAAATACTGACAGAGATTTAATGGAAGAGTTATTCTCAGTAAGAACAATTACAGAATTTGATCTTGTGGTTTCTTTTTGGTTTTTGTTATATATCCACACACAAGCATGTGCAAAGAATCTGCATTAAACATTTATTTTCATTCTTACCACTGGCCTGTGTTTTTAAGAAGTTGATTAATACCGTGAAGTCGTGATTTATTTATTTATATATATATATTTTTAAACTAAGTTATCATATTACGAAAATAGGAAAATATCCAACTCTAATTTAAGCAGCTCAAGTCTTAGGTGCACTTTTATAGGTGTACAGTTTGTTGCTATGTACAATTCCTCACTGCTTTATTTAGTAAATAAATGATAAATAAAGTGAGACAAGTGTGTAAATACAAACAAACAACATGGAAAACTCTATCAGCATCAAACAGATGGTTAATAATTGACTTCCTGTGCATATTTGCGACACATATGATACATACATCTGTTCCTTATACATGCAATTAGCAAGCTAGCTAGTTCTGCACACTAACATCAGCTAGCTAGCAAATTCATTCAAACAACGTTCTAAGTAACTTATTACTCGGTGTAACTCATAAATGCTACTAAAATGCGAGTGTCTACGAAGTAAACATGCGATTTCAAACACAAAACGGTCAATAACTCATTCCTGGTGCGTATTTTTGAACCATATATATTACTTCCGGTCACATCCTGAGAGCTGCGCGCGACTCTCCATTCAAAACGAACGACTTCCGGTCTGTCGTCATTCGCCGGAAGTAATGAAAAGGCGACAAGCTGATTTTTTTTGGCGACATTTAATTGTTGGTCAAAATGTTCAGACAGAGTTGTTTTAACAACATTATTGAAGGAAATTGATATTTATTATACTTGTTAATTAAAAAAATATATATGTATAAAAATATACATTACCAGTAAGTTGTATTTAAGTCCAGGAATTGTTAGCATGTTAGGCTATGGTGGCAATATTTAGCCATCCAGAAGAATTCTTATGGATATTTATTTATATAATGCTACTTCAGGTTTATCTAATCCAAACACAAGATATGTAGATTAGATTACATATCTGAATCAGAGCAGAACTGCCATATTTGTACATCCCTCCCTTCAACAATAAGTGTCCCACCTGAGCTGCAGTACAGCTCTACGGAATCCCACATAATACAACATGACAAATAGATGTATTAAAACACTCATTTTTTTGTCAACACCCACCTTTAAACAACCACTGCATCCAATCCTAGAGCTGACCTCAGGTTATTAATATCAGCTAAAATTATTGGTTTGTAAGAAGTATGACGTGATGCAGCGTGATGTGATTGACACGTGATGTCATGTGCGATACCTGCGACGGAGCTGGACGCAGGTCGGGCGTGCAGGGCGACGTCAGGCTGCGTCGGGCTGTGAGGAGGAAGGCCGGGCATCTGCTGAAGCTTGGGCACTGCCATGCTGTGCGTCCCACCTTCCGCAGGCGTCGGGGGAATCAGCAAGGGCTGCTGGGATTGGACCGAAGTAGGGGGCAGGTGTGGAGGTCTGATTTTCTCGGCCATCAGCTGCTCTTTGATCTTGTTAATTAGAACGAGGTTGTCCAGCTGAAAACAGTGGGTGCAGGGGACATTGGACATTTGAATAGTTCGAGTAGCCCTCTTCCTGATTAATACCAGCTAATCAGCTAAGCTACGAATGCCTGCTAGCTAAGCTGGTACTAGGACAAGCCTGGTACACTGCTGTGATAAAGTATTACATTAATAGTTCACTAATAAAATCCAAATTACACAATGTTCTACTCAATCGGAATGTACTCGATCACCAAAGACATGTCTGATGTTGACGTTTACTTGCAGTGAAGCTCCGACGCTAATGAAGCTGACAAGTAGTGGAATTCTATCTCACCCAGAATGTTTTCTGTAAATTTCTGCCCCAAAATGTCCCATAGTTCTGTGTCACACAGAATTGCTGATGTGCTTTACAACATCTCAGGACTTACTCTACTGTATAAACACGGACAGAATCGACAGCGTAACGTTGTGGAAGGGGCGGCCATCTTGAAATCACTTTTTTTCTTTTAGCTTAAACTTAAATAATTACGTTAGAAAGACAGGCTCACTGTGCTAAGTTGAACAAAGTTGTTAATTGTTTTTTTTTGTTTTTTTTTAAAAAAAGATTATGCTTCTTTATCATGGCATTTAAAACAAACTTTATGGACATTCAGGTATTTTGGATGAGACATTAGTCTTAGAGCTCTAGTACTAAAGTTCTAGTAAAAAAAAAAAAAAAAAGTACCATGTCTCGGTTGACTGATGACACTTGGGGTTATGGGAACATCGTATAAATTGGATTTATTTTTTTTTGCTAAACAACTCCTTTTATTCAAGACTATTCAAGACGCACAGGGGCGAAACTGTAATTCTGAGAGTAAATCAATATACAAGAAGAGAATGTGATTTAAAATAAATAGTTTTCATCATCTTAAAGTTGTTATGTACCTTGTAATAACTTAAGTAATGTAAAATTCATGAATTAAAGACTCTCACCTGGCCAGGCATTGCAGGAGGCATTGCAGGAGGCCAGAAGTATGGGTTATTAAACCGTGGCTCGGCCATGCTGGGAAAAAGAAAAAACACAACAACACAGAACCACTCTCAGTTACGTTCGGTTCAACATACAGCGGTTTACTATTACTGCAAAACAAACGTAATAGGACACGGAGAAAGATCGTTTGCACAATAATTAGCTGTTCTCAAAATACAGACAGGAAATGTTTATCTTCAACTTTACATGCATCAGGATGTTAAATTGGTATTTATATAAGGGTGTGATGTACGTATTTATCGGAGATCTCGGCTCTGTTATTCATACGCGGATGACTGAGTTAGTTGGATTGCATTGTTCAAAGCTGTTAACAGACATGTGAGCTGTTATACAAAAACAATCGATGACAGGGTGGTGTGATGGAGAGGAACTTCATCACACTTACATTATAGCAGCTATAAACAGTCATTCCCTCACCAGCCTCTTTTTTTCTCTCTCTCTCCTAAAGTTAATAAGCCAGAAAAAAACACAGCCTGTCATGAATATGTAGCAGGCACTATTACATGAAACACACACTTTTAAAATATAGTGTTTATAGCCTGTTAGGCTCTAGGTAGTGTATGCTGATATAGAAAGTAACACAAGTGATACTAGATGGAAGTGACGTGGTAACCACAAAGAAAAAAAAAAGGTGTGACCAGTGCAGTTATTTCATATTTGGAAGGAAAAATAACTTCTCTCAACTACATGTATTAAAGCTTACTGAAGTGAAGCAATGCTAAAGCCATACTGGGCAAACAGAGCCCCTCCTAGTCCTCCATCCCCCCCCAAGTCATGACCCTACAAACAAAAATGGCAGCACACATCATCAGTCATGAGCACAAATCAGCCCGTGCAATAGCTCCTGAAAGATACGCGTATGTGCATTTACGCAAAGTCGTCGCATAACGCAGGCTAAAAAAAAATCTTTCCCTCGAGTTCCAACAGGAAGTGAAACAGACACACATAACGACCATTAAAAAAACATTCTGCAAAAGTCTGGGGTTCATACGCCTGGACATATCATCTTTATTATTTTTGGCTTGTGCAAATGAACTCCTCTGTGCAGACCCCTAGTCAAACAGCCTTCAACCCGGTGCACGCTGCCAAAACATGCATGGCCTAGCGTTGCAGGGCAAAAAAAGAATCCATAATGCATGAAAGTGATATTCCTCAAATAATCCTGTCGTGTGGAAAGATTTCTAGAAGGCCGAGTTGTTTCTCAGAAGTGAACAGAGATATGATTGCAAGCTAAGGCCACGAAGAGAGCAGAAAAATGTTTTTATGTGCACATTACTGTATATTAACCACATTTTCACGCTGCATAATGTGGACAAATATAGCTTAATGAGCACGCTGCAATTGTGTTAAACAGTGAGGTTTATTTAAGCGCCGCAACCTTTGATGTCACATTCACACTTATGTTCCCAATAGGCATGTGACGGTTCATTTTCTGTGTACATACATGACACAGAGCCATGATTTCAGTGACATTGTAAAGCGACAAATCCAAATAATTGCTCAAACCAATCCTGTGGTGTGTCGTGGTCCGACGTTTTGTCAGTTCCCCGCTCGCAACTTTTCACAACTGCAATTATTTCCCATTTACTGTTTGAAAAACGTGGTTCGATTAACCTTAATGTCTTATCCTGTCATATATAACCTATTGTCAAAATGTATACAGAGACATTATGCAGAAAAATAAATCTTGGAAGGAAGTAGCAGAGATGGCTGGTGGGTCTGGTGCGAGTACGTAGCTAGCACTGTTAGCTTGCTTTGCTAATCTGAGAACGAAGCTAGTACAAAGCCAAGCACTTAACATGTTAAAAGAAAATTGAATACACTTTAAACGGACGTGGTGTGTATAAATAATATAACCAGAAATAAAAAATAAAAAAAAAGAACACTGGACAGGCCACGCCCACAAGTAACAGACTACAAGTGACACAAGCGACTTTTTTCGCTTGCTAGTGTGAACACAGTTACGGATGCTTTAATATCATCGTGTCTATTGCCATGATAGAAAAAAACGTCTATTCTGGACAGTGAATATAGTGAGGATCTCTCATTTGCATAGCTACCGAATTCACCTCGGTACCGCGATCACGATTAACAAACGATATACTGCGCAGCCCTAACTGATACCCAATAAATTCTTGTAAAAGAGTTGATGTAAAGAAATGTAATGTTAAAGTGCATATTATATGAAGATCCATTCATTAAGCAAGGAATTTTGCAACAAATGAAGCTTAATAGTTGTGAAATTAAAACATTTCATCTCTAAGAAGACATCATATAGCTACATTTCTACAGGCCCATGAGCTGGATGTACAGCCAGCATTTTAGGCTATGAGGCTTTACGAAGCCTGGATTAGGAGTAATGATTTTATATATATATATATATATATATATATATATATATATATATATATATATATATATATATAATAAAAGTCAAATCAATGATGCAACCTACAGCATGCTTTACATTGTTTAGGATCTGTGTATGTGCCTGAGAGAGAGGAGGTGCATGGCTCAGGCATTGCAGCACTCCTCCACTGAAATGAGAGATAAATAAAAATGCAGAAATAATAAATGATGTGGAACATACACACACTCCGCGTCCTCTCCGCCTGTCACGACTGGCGTCTTAAAAGCCCCGAGGAAAGCCCAGATCACAACTTGGGCTCCTTAACTTTTCTCCTTTTAATCTATCGGCATCCTGGAAGTTTTATCATCATCTTTTTTTTTTTTTTTTTTTTTAAAAAAAAAAAAAAAAAAAAAAAAAAAAAAAAAAAAACAGGAGACTTCCTACAACAATCATGCCGCACAAAATCGCGACGAACAGCATGCACGGTCTGCTCTGGATTTTTTTTTTATTTATTAATTTAATTAGCGACTATAATAAATAACATCCGGTAATTTTCACAGCTGCACAAAACACAGTTTTAATGCACTGCAAAAAAAAAAAACCCCGCATGCAAGCCGCCTGTGTTCAGCCATTCCCCTGCTTTAGATTTTTTTGATTTGAACTTTTCCGAGCGCTGGGATAACTCCGGACAAATCACACACCACAATGCGGAAAATGCGCACAATAACAAACACGCCACTAATCCCAGAGGCACACACTCACCCCCGATGGGTCAATCCTGGCTCAGTGGAGTTTTTTTTAATAATAAAAAAAGGTAAAGATCTTCTTTCAGCTCGCTTTCAGTCGGAGTTCAGACCTTCCGGGTCGCCTACTGTTCACTTCTGGGTGCTGCAGGCAGAGAGCTCTCTCTCTCTCTCTCTCTCACACACACACACACACACACACACACACACACACACACACACACACACACACACACACACACACACACCCCCACACACACACCCTCATCATCATCATCATCATCATCATCATCATCATCATCACCAAAACCCAGCAAAAAAAAAAAAACCCATCAAACTGCAAATCGTGCCTCAGTGGCACAAACAAGAGTAACTTCCCATTAGTTCATTATGTCTGCATTAAGAGGACATGCGCATTCATTTTGCGCTAATAATAATAATAATAATAATATTATTATTGAAAAGCCAAACGCAATCCTACTACACTCCTTAAACACCACAGTGGGAAAGATACAGTCAAGTGCAGAAGTTTGCATACACTTTCACCTTTGTGTGCAAGATGCAAATTGAATTCATAACAGCAAAAACATTAGTTTTTTTTTTTTTTTTTTAAACACAAAACAGGCAGGTCTTCATTATTACAAATAACACAAATGCTCACACAGCCTATACATGTAAATATAAATATAAATATGTGTATATGTATGATGGATAATAACACTGAAAAGAAGCCTAAGTTAGAGCTAATCAAAGTGTCTGCATTTCTGAATTTGATTATTTTTTCCAATTCTCTGTCATTCTGGAGTGTCTGAGTGATATAAGAATATGTAATATACACAAATATATAAACATATATTTATATTTCCTGCTTTAAATGAGTCCTGGAGACTGAAAGGCTTATGGCTCAAAACGTTTCCTATTCCTGAGTTCATTTAACATCTTTGTCCTGTTGCTGGATTTCATTTTTAACATCCTGGAGTTATTTATATTTGTGAAATTATGGAATATATATATATATATATATATTATTTTTTCTTTTTTTGCACCCAGAAATCGTGGGGATTGCAAACTTTTCTACTCAACTGTACTACACGTCCAAACAGCGCCCCCTTGAGGACACCAGCCCAGTGACGTCCAGTGGCTACATTTCCATTTATTCATGTTTTATCTTCATCCAAAGGAACTTCAGTGTTAGAAAAACAGGGTCCTGAGCTGAAGCATTCCTTGTGGCTGGGGTGCTGCTGTCAAGTGTGCAGCTTTTATACCTTTTATACAATCTTTACTCTAAAAGGTCATTAGAGTCCAGTTATATACCGTAATGCTACACTCTATAAACACAATTCCAGCTGAAATACATATTAAAGCTACACAATAAGGGTCCCATCCCAGCTGCAAGGTAAGGTACCCTTTACCTTTACCCTTTATTATAAAGGTACCCTTTATTTAGTACCAAACATGTTGTATGACTCAGTGGTGCCATACAAGTGCGAATTAGCTGAACTAAATTTGAGTATGTTGTCGTTTGGGTAAAGCTTCCCAACACGGTGTTGCCTTTTCTTAAGTATTTCAGAGATTGCAGTTGTTTTTTTTTTCTTTCTTTAAAACTTGTCCTGACTTTTGTCCTGAGATATTACTGAATTCTTCATCCTAAACTTACGGACAATCATTAAAAAGGTGGACTACTATCTAAAAAGCGTTCAGTATTTGTCATGGGAGGACTTTTTGTATCTTTCGTTACCTTTAATCCAATTAATGCTCCATTAGCATTTAATCCCAAATCACCAATGTGCATTAATTGGATTAAAGGTACCGAAAGAAACAAACAAACAAAAACCCCACCTCGGTGACAAGTGAACAAAAGCTTTTTCTCTGATGCACTTTTATTAGATATTATTAGATAATGTTGTCCTCACTTTGTGGAAACAAAGTGTTATTGATCCTAAATTAATTGACACGATCATCCGAAAAGTGGCCCTCTAAATAAATCCCATCTTTCAGGATAGAATCACTTGTCACTGATGTGGTCCTTAGTGAAGAATATAATTAATGTGTATGGTTGGTGATTAAACACCAGTGAGGTACTTTTAAGTGTGTTTACATGAGCACCAGAAGAGTAACACTGTTCTGACTTACAGTTGCAGAAAAAAAGTGCACTAAACCGTACTTTTCCTCGTCACTGAGGTGGTACCTTCAAGTGTACACCTTCTGTACCTTTTACCTAGAAAGGCACATGTAACTTACCTTTAATACTTTACTCTCAAAACGGATCATGGTCCATTTATGCTTCTGAAATGATTTTTTAATCAGCACTATATCCACATTTCCAGATGAATTTCCACGATACATATTAAAGACAGGCCAAGTTTTATGTATAGAGCACGTTTCATACATAAAGGCAGTTCAAAGTGCTTTGCATTACTAAAAGCAAAATAAAAGAAGATAAGGAGAAGACAGAAGACATACACGAGATACAGATGTATAAGCACTTCAGAAGAAGTGTAGGCAGAAAGTGCGTGGGAAAAGAGAAATGTTTTAAATGTGGACTGAAAGATTTGGGGTATATCACACATCTGGCAGCTGCTTTCAGCTTTGGGAAGCACAGACGTTTAACAGCACCTCACCAGCCTCAGTTCTAAGCCTAGGCACTGTGAGCTGACCGCTTCCGAAAGATCTGACAGGTCTGCGTGCTTTCTGTTCTTCAAGTAGATCTGAGATTTGTGTCATACGCAGCTGAGTGACTTACAGACACTAGCAATGCTTTAAAATAGATTCAGTAGAGATCTTAATATGCTCAATTTTCAGGTACAAAACATGTTTCCGTGATGGCGCCACTTCTTACTTCTAGGTGTCTCCAATTCCGTTTGAGATGTTTTATCTTTTTTTCCACTCATTTTTCACTGTTCAGCAGAAGGTGGCAGCATTCCCAAATTCTTCTCAACTTTCACATAAACCCGCTGATCACCAGGGGTATTTCCTAAGGCCTAGAGACCTTGAGAACTGAGTTGCAGCCCTAATCCAGCACACCTGCCCCAGATAATCGGGTCTGATTACCCGGATTAACCGTGCGTGTGCAGCTGAAATATGTCTGTGCATCAACCTGTACAACATCCACTTCAACAAAAACAACCAACAACTAACACCCACAATCCTGATAACTCAAACACACACAGCCAGAGAGACAGTATAATTACTTGCACTCCCCACATGCTATTAACAAAGTAGCTGGGCCAGATATTATGTATGATCTACAGACACACCCTTTCCATACTAATGTGCCCACACACACACACACAAACACACAAGAGACAGGTGAGGCAAAGGGAGGGGTGACCTGTATAGGCACGTCCCACCAGGGGTGGGTTCGAAACAACTCACACACTTTGACTCAGAAGGATGATCTGTTGTGTGCACACACTCTCCAAACGTCACTCTGGATTTTTCAGGTAAGGTCGATTTCCTATAAACTTTTAATTCACTAGTATGAGTCTCTCTCCCTCTCTCTCTCTCTCTCTCTCTCTCGCTCGCTCGCTACCTGAGCTGTATGTCATAAAGTGCAAACAATCTTAACAGGCTCAGGCACACGTTACTGCAGGCAAAGCAACACAGCCAGGATTCCTGTGTGTGAGTCAGCAGACCCTCTCATTAAGATTTGTCTAAATCTGAACATAATCACGCTTCTAACGCGAGCACTGCAGATCCTAATTCTGCTCAGGTGCAACAGGTCCTCTTTAAACCTATTCTAGTTCCAAGGAATACTTTACTTCTTTGTGCTGAAGTTTTGTTTTTAGGATCTAACCTTTGCACTGACCTGTAGTACCAGTGTGTTGTCAAATATGCACTCTTTAAATGTAATCTCAGAACTAAACGTACCAAACCTTCATTACTCACATGTTTTGTAGCATTAGTGTGTGTGTGTGTGTGTGTGTGTGTGTTTTTCTTGTGAACCTTTAAAAATAATTTAAGGTACATAATTAGACTGTTAAAGCTTTACTTTACAAATGAATTAAAGTTACTTTCCCAGGTGAAATACACACACTAAAGGCACAAACATACACCCTTATGGTACCACAGTAACAAGGAAAAGTACCTTTAATTTGGTACCTTTCTTTCTCGGAGTGTTCTAGTTTGCATTTGCTGACTTGACTCCATTTCTGTTTCCTTAGAAACCACAACACAGTGCACAGCTTCCTATGTACAAAGTTATTAATTTTATAAATACGATATTGGGATTATTTAAACTGTACCACTGAACAATTCCACTAGTAGCAGTAAGACAGTGAAGTTAGATTAGAGCTAAATTAGTTAAATCACATTAAACACACACTATTTTTGCTGGCACTTGTGTATCAGTCTATTTAACAAGATAAAAGACGCAAAGTAAATATATAATCGGGATTTAAAATGCCTATAGTGCTGGCGTTCCTAATGTTTAAACATAAATGCTAATGTCTTAGCCTAGGAATTAAACTCGGCGGTTGCTCGCAGCATCACACACATCAAAAAAATAAATGAGTCGCTTAAAAGAATACATAATTTGCATGATTGATTTTTCTGGCACGAAAAGCGAACATTTGTTGGTATTTATGGTTGGGGTAATATGACCCAAATATCACAATTCTCAAAGATTTCTACGATTCACAGCATGTAGTTTGATATTTAAGTCCGCTAACCATTTCCCAGCAATACTGTAGGGTTGCATTTTTAAAAAAAATAACTGTTTGAAACTTTGTCTACAAAAATAAATGTATTTGTGTTTTTTATATTTAAAAATAACATTATTTATAAAACAAAGGAATAAATCAAAATATTAAATGGAGAAAATATTTTAGAATAATTATGTTAATTTTATAAATTAAGCACAACAATTTGATCAAATCAGTTGCTTCCAGTCAGCTTGTAATTATTTAAAAAAAAAATTGTAAAAATTTCTTTTCACGATATCCATGAGACCACAAAGTGCACTGCATCTGGTCATGATCTCAGTATTCTATCGTAATATTGCCATTTTTGCCCTGTGACATTTTACCGCACTGTTTACGTGATTAGCATCTAATATAAATATTTATATAAAATATTCACAGCCCTACCAGTTACATTTACTGGAGTGGCCTAGTTTACAAATTCTGAGAAAATTAAATATTTTTTTATTCGTTCTGTTTTGAAATGTGATCCTTATTCAACTTCACTTGGATGAATGACTTTCATCCAAGAATTTTTTGTTTTGTTTTGTTTTGTTTTGTTTGATTGATTGCACAACGTATTCCTCTGAATCATAACACTGTAGTTTGTGCAATAACAAACACACGATGCTGGTAGTTTACTTTAGGAACTTCTTCATTTAAGCTCTGATCATACGGCTAGGTGATATGTAAGAAATATTAAATTACACTTGAAGCTTTTTATGATGGCGACGATATTCCCATAATACACATCATAAACTGTTCTTATGAAAGAAATTTCCCTCCGAGTCGGCCTCATCATTATGAAATAAAGTGTGTTAGTGAAAGAGTTTTAGGCCATAAAACTGCTGAATGCTTCTATGAGCTCAAGGCCAAAAGCTTGCAAAAGCAAATACAAGAGCAAACAGTGTGTCAACAAAACCCATGTGGTGAGATTCCCAGAGGTGAACTAGGGGGTGGGGTGACGTGATTAAAACATCGCCATGCTTCATATCAGATATTTCTATCATAAACCATATGTATGATGGATACTGTTCATTGTCTAGAAAAAAATAAATTAACACTGAAAAGATAATATAAAATTGTGTAAGGATTTTTAAAGAAAGACTTGTATCACAGTGCAGTACCACAATGTCCGTGTGTGTGTATATAATATATATCAAAAAGCAGCAGCGTGATCATATAGTGCAGGGAAAAATACAGGATTTATCCACGTGCAAAAAAAACCCCGAATGCGTGCGGAGGGCTGTCTGTGCGCGCGCAAAAACCCATCACCCAGCCCTAATGCAAACTACACACTATTTGCATGAGACACAATTACAATATGTAAATCAGAGGCTTTTAATTTCACATCACTGTGTAAATCACATCTCAATGTACTGTTTCATTTCACCTCTCCATTTCTTTCTTTTTTTTTTTTTTTAGTCCTTTTCTGTGTGCATCTGTAAAGTGTTTTTAAATGTAAATCAGAAGCAGAAACTGCTGTAGAGATTTGGTTGGTCTTGATTTTCTTATTCACTGCCAGCTCGTGTTTGAGCACAAGACAGTCGCACTGCAAAAGAAACGCAACGCTTCTGATTTTACAGCGTCACGGCTGAACTTACTAACAGGCTCGCGGAGAGCAAATCAGAAACTGTTTGATTTATAACATAAACTTTGCCTATAACAATAAAAACACTTAAAATCTAACATTTTTCCATTAAGGTTCCTTGGCATCATTTAATGCATTAGATAACATCAACAAGTCATAAAACTCAACATTAAGATGAACGATGAACGATGAATGATTATTCGCAATAAATAATTCGTCCGTTTTCAATAGGCTTCAACAGGACAAACTGTAAATGACCTTTTTTTATTGTTTTAAAACTCGCTGCATTAATACAGAATTTAATTATTGTAATAGTGCTGTTTCAAAAATCTGATTCACATTTGAAGCTGTTGTGAAATACTCACCACACACACACACACACACACACACACACACACACACACGCGAAAATCGAATATTTCACAATGACTTTGCCTCAGCCAATCAGATTTTAGAACCGAAAACATCTGTTTTCTAAAAGCCGAATCATCATCATTTGCATTAACCATCGCTCCCAACGCCAGTAAGTTCACAGTGAACGACATGAACATCATTATTTGCTATAATTCTTTTTGTTATAGTGAACATGTTTACTGATATGAACTGAGTCTGACTGCAAGATCCATCATTTGCACCTGAGACCAGGGTTCAGGAACTTAGCCACATGGAGGACCATGATGTCGTCTAATTTGTGGGTGCACTTTTAGTCATATACTGAATAAACAGTCAAGGTGTGTGTTATTATTCAAACAAACGTCTATTGATGCATGTTAAACTTACTTTGTTTCCTTGTTAACATTATGATTTATTAATGCTGAACTAATGCAGTCAATAATTTAAGTTAAGGGAACCTTAATGTAAAGTGTTATTTTTTTTTTTATATAAAAATATAGATTAAATATAGCAAACTCTGTATCCCTTTGCTACTCAAATAAATAAATAACACAGACGAAACCACAATCTGAATCAAACTGTAAACAAAATAAATGTTTTATGACCTTTACGGTGATCATTAAATATCTGAAAGTAGGTGATCTTTAAATAAAATAAACTTCTCATGTATTTCTGTATTTCTGAGTAGCAACTTCATATCAAAATTTACTTCTGTAAAATTTTTAAAATTAAAAAAAAAAAAAAAAAGTATATTCCCAAGCTTCATGTTCACATCAGCAAAAACTATCCTTCCATTAATATTTAATATTCGCCGTGGCCTCGTGCGTGTCGCACAAAGCACAAAGGTCACGCTGCACTGCAATATCGCAGTGTTTCTGCAGCTTTCCCTCATTTTAATCTGTAGTGTTGCTCAGCAGTCTTTGTGTAAACAGTGGATTTTATCTGCTAGCGGATCATTTCCTACTGTCACTCTTCACATGGACGGACCTGTCACAAATGGACCACATAAGGGTTTCTCTAACAGCAGCTCTGACAGGTTTATATTAATGTGCTCGTTCTAATACGTTATCGTTTCCGTAGTAACAACTCATTCACAGTCATGTGTACGGCTGACGCTCCACAACCTGATCAAAAAAAACGCGCAATGGGTGACATGGTGAAGTTTTCTGTAAGGAGATTCTTAACATTTAGGGAAGGAGTCTCCAGTGTCAGCGCTTTGTAACAGTCAAAGCTAAAGCTGTAACCTGAAGTTTCCTCTTCAGGACAGAGGAGCTTACGCTTTTCGCGGAACCGCATTCCACAACATTTAAGAGTAACAATAGATGAATAAAAAAAAAAAAGTGATGTCATTATTTAATTAATAAGACATTGTAACTGTCGGCAAGAGTAATACAACACTTCAGGATGTGCTGTTACAGGAAAAGGTGAGCGTGATGACATTAACTCTGCTTCCCTGTTGACAATCATCCTATTACAGCATGACACCATGTTCTTACCAGGTCTTTAACACAACAAATGTCTTTCTCTGGAACTTTGCTTCAGTCGCATGAGCGGCTCATTATGGCTGCGTTAGTATTATTACTTGGCAGGAATGTTCGGTGTTGTCTGAAAAGATCGACGGTGGCTGCAAAACAGGTTTCATTAAACAAACTGAATGAAAACATGTAGCCAACCAGGAGCTGTTAGTGGAAATGTGTGGGCCCCAAACTCAACAGGGTGTATTTTCATATCACAGTTAGACCTAGGAAGAAGATTTGGTGAAGAATCCAGTGCAAGATACAGTATTAGTATTAGTATCAAGCTTAAAGCACTCTCCTATTTTACCTGACAGAACAGTTGAAAGAAAAAAAAGTAAAGAAAAAAAAAATGTATCCAAATAAAGGACATTTACATTTACGAGGCTCGCGACTACAAAACACAAGACATGGCCAGACTTTTGCTTGGGTCAATATCGAAAAATACCCAAACGGTTCTAGTCTGACTTCAGCGGATTGTCTTGGGACAGATGTACATGAAATAAAAATCTAAACCATTTCCTTCATTTACAACGTCACAGACGGATGTAATTTTGTACATAGCTGAACACTTACTGTAAGAGAACTAAAAAAAAAAAAAAAAGAGCTCATTATTTTCCTGAGACACTAGTAAAATTAAAGATTGGTATTTACAACAAGGAATAAAAATGTTCAAACATTTATACGACATTTATTAAAATCTGTGGTGCGCGTACAGCGCTGCGTACACTTCCTGCCTGAAGCTGTTGGTTTAAAACTGCGGCGGTGTAGGGCGCTGCAGCGCGGCATATATAACTAACTGCAAGATAAATCTATTGGGCATTAAGGTCTATAAACAGGAAATGTGGTTCATACGTGATGGTATCTAAGAGCATGCACTAAGAGTATGTCCTTTCAGGGCCTCCTTGATTGACTGACTGAGTGAATGAGTGACTTAGTGTGTACAAAAACTGCGGCACGAGCTTTAGTGACCAAGAAACCAAACGGGGAATATCAGAATAGTCTTAAAATAATAACCTCATTATTGTCATTCCATTGCCTTCCTTGTCAAAAGCCAGAGTATAGCTGAGATGACAGCTTCACAAAAAATGGTTTACAAACAAACTACCGTGCAAGGCAAGAAAGAAGGGTTTCTATTTCTCAAAACATATCCGTGCCTAGCATTTTCTGCCATCTACATGAGAACCGTAATAAAACAACAACAAAAGGCTCGAAAAATGGCACATGCAGGAGGAATGATGGCTCATGTTCAGTCAGAAACCAGGTTCTATTTGTGCAGTTTTAATACCAGTAGCACCAGCAGCAGTTTTCTGCACATTCATGAATTCTTTTGTTAGTAAACACTGTGCTTACTAACTTGTTATTCCACACCAGGGCTTCAAATTCGTCCTTTTGATGAGCACTGACATCCAATCTAACCTGACTCAACAGATCAGGCTCTAACTTGCCTCTCAGGCATGTCTCCATTCTTTCAAGGGGTCTCTGAGTGATTAATGCTTCTAGCCTTTCTAAAGACGCTCTACTGGGAACTTTTTCTGAACTTTTAAAGGTTCCTATAACGAGACAAAACTGGAGAACCTTTTAGAACGTAGGGTTGAATATGCATGAGAAAGTGACTATATGGCCAAAAGTATGTGGACACCTGACCATCACACCCATATGTGCTTTCTGAACATCCCGATCCAGATCAAGTTTCCTCCCAGTTCATCCCAAAGGTGCTCAGTGGGGTTGAGGTCAGGGCTCTGTGCAGGACACTCGAGTTCTTCCACTCCAACCTTCACACACCATGTCTTCATGGAGCTCGCCTTGTACACAGGGGCATCGTCATGCTGGAACAGGTTTGGGCCTCTTAGTTCCAGTGAAGGGAAGTTGTAATGCAACCGCATACAAAGAGAAACAGTTTGGGGAAGAAGCAGATGGGTGTGATGGTCAGGTGTCCACATACTTTTGGCCATATAGCCCATCTTGTTGGGAGGTTAATGTGTTTGTTCAATGTTCAAAAGTTTTCAAGGCATGGAAATTAGGAAAGCCAGCTGGAAGAGTCTCAAGTGTGTGGCCAGCTAAGTGTACAAAAGGCATTAGAGGTTTGGTGGGCAGTGGGTGGAGCATCTGAGGATGAACTGATCTGACTATCACCAGATCGACATCCTATCTGGAATTTTTTTGGGTCTTAATATTACCTAGATGTAATAAAATGTCAGAGTTCTTTGATTTGTTGCTGTGGAGAACCCAAAACCTTTCAGAAGGCGAGAACTGATAACCATTCAAAGAAATCTTGAATGAACTGTTTTGTGCCCTAGAACGATGGTGTTTTACCTTGTTCTTCAGGTCTAAGGATGGATGGCGTCCTGGAGGCGACGATCGCTCTGTGTGGATGCAAAGTGCTGTGCAGCATTCTGTGTCTTCCTGCTTTCAAAGACTCCATCTCCTCTGTCAGCCTGTGCTGCATTTCCCTCTTACTCTTCACCGATCTCTCCATCACCAGTAAGCACATCTCTCAAGATCCTGATCACATTTCTGTCTCCCGTCTCCATGCCACTCATGTTTATCACCTTTTATTCATGTTCTTCCAGTGTTCCTGGTGTACCTCTGGTCTGCTGCACCCAGACCGCTGTCTTTTCACCCGTCTTCAGATGTCATCGCCCTGCGCTTCATGCTGTTCCTTAGCGACACGTATGAGGCTGTGTTGATGCTGACCCCGCTGCTGGTGGCTGTCGAATTGCTGGTTCGTCTCTTATGGGGTGGAGAGACTGTGACATCAATTACAAATGAAACAGAAGCTAAAGAGGACACGCTGCTTTTAAAGGACGTTGATGGGGATGCCTGGGAGACTGGACAACAACAGAAAGGAGAGGAGAAAGACAACACTGCGGCATTCTTAAAAGCTTTAGGTTTCCTTGGTTGCCTCATGCTGTGGTTCATGTGTGGGACATACGCCGGGTTTAGTTGGAGGCAGGAGCAGGTGATGGTGAGATCCTGCCTGGAAAGAGGCAGCTTGCTCTCGACATGCCTCCCCTGCCTCCTCACTGCTTCTTCACCAGTTAGCGGGCAACTATTTTGGGCTCTACCTGCGGCTGTTCTCTTGCTAGCGTTCACTGCAGTTCTGAGCTTAATCGTAGCAAAGCTGGCCCCCAGAATTGTTAATCCAGGGCTGCTCGAATGCACAGAGAACTTTGATGCTCTCAAACAAACGCAAACGCATCCGCCCACGCCCGAGAGGACCTCCGTTTCTGCTGCGAGCATCTCAGACAATTGCAATGTTGACTCAGAAAAGACAGCGAACAGCTGCGCCATTCACAGCTCGCATAATAAGCGACGATGGGCTCATGGAAAGCCAGAGCCATTATCCTGGAGAACAGAGCTGGCTGACAGCTGTAAATTAAAAAGCGAGAGTGTCACGCTCGTCTTGCAAGTGCACTGCACAGCCCCGCACCCTCACAAGAGCCGGCTTTGGCAGACTGTGAGGGAAAGTCCTTGCCTGAGGGGAGAACTAATGACAGGACTGCTGTGTGGGCTTCTGGTGTGTGTCTTTCCTACAGTTCTCAGCACCAACATACTGCTCGTCAGCAACCTGGACACACTGGCTGTGTACGTTGTTAAACATCTGCTCACTCCGCTGCACAGTAAATGAGAGGTTAAGAGGGATGCGTGTTCCCACAGCACACCTCATGCCGAACATTCCTACATTCCAAGGTTATTTGTAAAATTGGAAATCCGGGACGGGTTCAAGCGCACACACGAATGAGCACTGACTGTTTTCTCAACTGATGCATTTTGATCATGAATTCATCTTCAGTAACCGTTTTATCCTGGTCAGAGTTACTGTGGAACCTGGGAATACTGGGCACAAGGCAGGAAATGATGCACACATTCACACATCGGGGGATATTTAGATTCGCCAGTTCATCTGCTGGCACGTGAAGGAAACTGGAGGACCCTGAGGAAACCCACACGGAGAACAGTTTATCCAGATCAGGCTGGTGGTGCTTCCAGAGTCCATCCAAGGAACACTGGGTGAGAGGCGGGAATACACACTGAATGGGAAGGCCAGTCCATCACAGGGCACCATACACACACTCATTCACACCTAGAGGCAATTCAGCATAGCCAGTTCACCTACCGGCATGTTTTTGGGAGGAAACTGGAGAAAACCTGGAGGAGAGCCATACGGACACACAAAGAACATGCACAGAAACCCGGCACAGAAAATAACCCAAACTCAGGATCGAGCCCCAAACTGTGGAGCTGTGAGACAGCAACATGTGCACAAGGGCTTTTACTGGGGATTGTTTATAGTGCTGGTGATGATATTGTCGGATTTGAGTGGTTCTGTTAAACCATGCTCTTTGGATTTGCAATGTTCAATAAATAATGCAAGCCTTTATTAAATGAATAACTGCATGAGTACTAGAGAATGCAATATTACTTTGTGACCGGCTGTTCTGATGCTTATCTGCTTTTGCATAATTGTTCCAACTGTTACTTTTTTTATGCTTGAAAAACAAGAATTCAGTACCTACCAGAATGAACACATTTCAGACAGCAGGTTTGATGCCTTTATGTCTCTAGCAGCATCGAAAAAAACAAACCGAAGCCTAATTAACTGGGATGCAGTTATTGTGTCTGATCACAGATGGCTGTTTATACAAGCGTGCGCGCACACACACACAATGCTTGAGCCTTTTCTAGCTGTTACTGGAAAAATAAAATGAGGACGTCAAAATTGGACTTGGAACGCTATGCTTGCTTTTAGCACCGATCAGTTTATAACCTGAAGACTAATTGGGTATGCATGGACACCTTCAGGCAAAAAGAGAATGAGATTAAAAATGTTATAAACAATAATGGATTGTGAATGCTAACAGACTAGAGGGAAGTTGTTTGGTGACAAAACAGTCAGTGTGTGTGCTATTACGCAAAGGCAGTTGGGTTGTTTTATTTTCTGTATTAGAACACTGCCACTTACTGTCTGAAGCTAGAACTTAACACTCGGCCAGATAATCAGATAAACAACCAGAAAAGAGAAGATATAGCATTTTAACACCACAGAAATGTTTAGACTGTCTCCGTGCACCATTAGACTAAGTTCACATTTAACCAGAAATGTGCATTGAGTGCAGTTTATAGCTAAATTCTAAAAATAAAATTAGATTTTACGCAGTAAGATGAAATGTGTGAGGTTGCGAAGAGGTTCCTACCAGGGCTAAGCGACAGGATATAGATCGTGTGCTATAATAACATCATGATACAACTTTCTAAGTAAATTACCGTCACGTGTCAGTGCTGATGTTACAAGCTTTTGTTTCCCTTTCCTTTTGAAATAATTTGCATTCTGGATTCTGATTGGTCAGAAGGTGTTGATTTATTTTCTGTAACAGCAGATCTGACGGTACTGATGCTCGCCTTCTTGTACGTTATAGAATAAGCTCTTATACGCTGCAGTAACAGCTCATTCGCAGGGACTTGTACAGCGGACGCTCCGCATAAACGGATTAAAAACGTGTAACTGTTGATGTGGTGAGCTTTTCTGCAAGGAGACGTTCATCACTTACGGAAAGGAGTCTCCAGTGTCGGCGCTTTGTGACAGTCAGAGGTAAAGCTGTAACTACGTTTTCCGCCGTCTTCAGGACAGAGGAGTTTACGCTTTGCGGCTTCTCGGTACCATGACAAGCTGCATGTTTTTGGTTTATTGACTTTGAAAGAAAGAAGAAAGTGATGCTAGTGAGGGAACGACTGCTCATGGCTGCTATAACGTAACTGAGAACACGAACTACCCTGTTTCACTGACGTTCCACGATATTAGATGTATCTATAAACAGATAAATTGCACGGCATGTTGTTTATTCATCATTTAAAAACTGTCATTGTTGAAGAATCCCTGTGGTGTAAGAGGAATAAACACAGAAGGACATTTCAAAACCAAATATTTTATTCCTTACTGAATGCCGGGCTAAATCTCTGATCCTGTCAGTAGAGACGGCACTGGAATCAGATATCAGATCCAAACAGCAAAGACTGGATCGGATTTGGAAAAGAAATGTATTTTTGGAACTGGAAGTGTTTACAGATAAAGAGACTTAACCTTTTTTTTTTATTTTTATTTTTTTTATTTAGTTTGGATTGATTTCATTACATTTACAATGTGAGTGAGCACCGTGTGAAAGGGTTTACCTGTGAAGTGTTAAATTAAACATTATCGGAGTATCGGTATTGGCTGAGACTCAAGCTTTTCAGTATCGATATCGAAAAAGAAAAATGAAATCGTGCCATCGTACCAACCCCAGGTCCTACATTATGACGTGTAACAAGATTGGTCAAGTAACGTTAAGATATTAAGAAAAAAACCAATATGTCAGTTCAAAAGTGTTAATACTCGCATTCGCACTGCTTTTTGTTTTTAAACTGTGGTGTCTTCTGATGTTAATGTGGGTCTTTTTGTTTGTTGCCATTTGGACTGTTGCAGGATATATGCATTTTTAACTTCTTAATTCTTTTCTTTTTTTTTTTGCTTTGTAGCTAATTCCCCCCCCCCCACACAGAAACGACGTGGCGCGCAAACATTTGCACTGAACTTTATGTGTAGGATGTAATATTCAGACACCAAACAAAACAGAGGCTCATTGCTCATCAAAACATATCATCCACATGTTTTTTTTTTTTAAATCTCATTATTTTCGAATGTCGGTCATTTCGGTTCTTTGTGTACTCGACTGTCGCTCCCCTGAATGTTGAGAAAAACAGCCCTGAGTACCTGTCAGTGCCAGCATGATGAAAGGAAAACCTCTGACTCCTCATGCAATCGTGTGTTCCTGTGCGGTGAAGCTGAGGCGTATGAAAAAGCCTCTGTGTCATTCAGAGAAGGGTAAAGACTTGCTGAAGCAAGCGCGCTGTGAAAATAATACATCAAACGTTTACCACAGCCTCTTTTCCTCATTCGCTTGCTATTCTCAGAGAACCAGCTGGCTTTTTTTTTTTTTCCCCCTATTGTAGCGTATGTTTGTACAGTAAACCACTCAAACACTGGTCTCTTTTACCTGCAGAATAAAAGCATCAATACACACACGGTGCAGGCTTCAAAAGTCTGGAAAATATTAGTAGTAAATAATGCATCATGCGTACAAATATTATTTTACACCAGTTTTAAAATCAGGGTCATTTTAACACACCTTAAAGTGACCCAAAATGTCAAAAAGAACTTTGAGTGGTCAAAAATTAATTTTCCTTTCAACATCTAATGACTGAATACTCAAATGTGCACTTACAGCCATACTCACTAATCATGAGATTCAGCAGACTGTGGAGAATATCTGACCTTATAAAGCATGGTTTTATTCTAATCTTACTTTCCAGCGATGCATGTCCTGCACATGAGAGTCGTGAAGTTACACCTTTCGACACCAGAGGTCTCCCGGCACTGCACCGTTCAATCTCCCCTTCATTCACATGCTAAAAGAAAAGCTGTAGAACCACACTGGTTAAATAACACTCAAGATAACCTTTTTTTCCCCGCCTCTAACATCCACCGGAGGTTCAGCAAGCCACTTTCCACCCTCTTCTAGGAGCGCTTCAGGGTAAATCCTAATGTGCCAAAGAATTCAGGCCTGTGGAGGCAAATACAGCCTACAGGAAGCATGTGACTCACCGACACACAGGAATAAACTCGGTGAGATTTCGCTCACTAATGCACCGCCTGCACAAAATGAAGAGCAGTTAGTGTTTACACCGCTCGTAAAAAATAATACAAGTAATACATCACATTAAAATGACACTAAGTACAACACATAGGATTGACGCAGCTTAGGGTTTGGAATGAATATTTATAGCAACTGTAGCATTTGCATTGCATTAAGGCAATAACTGCCACGTGGAGGAAGAACGTTCGGTGGTGAGGTAATAAAACACGCCGTGTTGTGCCATTATAGGATAATAATTAACAACCAGGTGGCGTGATGAACCGGAGTCACTGTTACCACAAGGAATCTGATTATCGTCCCATAACAGCGCGTCCTGAAGCGTTTTATTCCCCTTACACCACAGCAATCTGTTCACCATTACCATTTTTAACTGATGATACACTGTACTTTTTTAAAAGCTTGTCATGTTACCGAGGAACCACAAAGTGTAAACTCCTCTGTCCTGAAGATGTACGTCTTTACTTCTGACTGTTACAAAGCGCTGACACTGGAGACTCCTTCCATAAACGTTACACGAACGTCTCCTTACAGAAGACTTAAACCATATCAACGGTTACACACTCATTCAGCATTGCCAAGATAATATTTCCCGCTTTTACCGTTACTCGGTGTAGATGTTGATCTGGCACCGTGTCGAGTCTTTGACAGTCGTCGCTTTAAACAGTGGAGCGGTTGTGCGTCTGAAACGCTGCAGGCGTTTCTAGCGAAGGAGCATCAGAGATCACAAGCAAAATAAAAAGGATCAAGTTTCAAAAGCAGATCTGATAAACATCGACTTGAAATTTAATAAACTTGAGAAGAGCTATGAAGTTGAGGGTTTTTTTTTTTACCCAGGGATAAAAGCTTTTACACACAACTGTGTATCTTTAATACAAATCTGAGTACTACAGAAAGAAGATATAGAAAGAAGATATACCTGGGGGAAACAAGACGGAAGTCTTAAAGAAAATTACTCCATAACTTAGAAATAGCTTCATGGCTTTAAATAGTTGTTTAAGGCTTTGAACAGTACGCTGAATGTGGATATCATAGTTGCGGAAAATATACACGACGCAAAAGAGAAAGAGAGAGAGAGAGAGAGAGAGATTTAGACTAAATAAAACAAGCAACCCCATTTTTGTCAGAAATAAATTAAAAATTATATAGCAAGTACTTGATTGGATGTTACCTTGTTAATGCTGTATTTATTTATTTCTTTATTTAACAATTATGTCTCATTATCATTGCTAAATGAATTCATTTTAAAAATATTTTTATAACTAAAAAGAACATCTTACTTTTGTGAAGCAAACTTCACTTTATTTTCTGTAGGGTTCAAATCCAGAGACTGAGTCAAGCGTTTCTACATACAGCCAAGTTGTAACCTTCCGGCAGAGGCAACCAGGCATTGTGCTTAAATATTCTGGTATTCTGTGGAATTCATGCTGCCATTATACAACAGTATTGCTTTTAGAGAAAGAACGATTCCTGTTAGAGGAAATGATTTTTTTTTTAAAAAAAAAAGAGGAAAATACAATCATTTCTGCCCATTCTATTGAAGGGTGCCAATATTATTGGACTTGGCTTGCAGCATGGCCAAACAGGTCAATGTGCGTCCAAACAGTAGTATTAATTACGTGATACTCGAGAGCTCCTGATAAGCAGTGTCCTGAGTTTGGCTAGCTGTTTCTCCACACCGATGTTAAAATGATTAAATGAAAAATGCAAGACGGATCGATTCGTCTGACGTTGTGGCTTTCGCCCCGAATATGAGAAGCACTGCAAAAACAAAACAAAACAAAACAAAGAAAAACTGCTCTCCTCTCAAAATAAAGACATAAACAGATACTGTGCTCATAGAGAGATTAGCATCAGCCAAACCAATAATGCTGGAAAAGGTAATGAAGTGCAATAGATGGGTTCATAAATCCATGAAATGTTCTCGTCTTCTCGCCCACAATAAAGAGACGACGCGCCACGTCGTTGGTTTCACCATTCTTTATTCATACAGTAAAACATTTTTCTCATGAACGTCCAGCAGCGAGAGCACACAACAGTTTGTTTACACAACGATGGGTCTAAAGCATCAGTCATCCGGACACACAATCATCAGATTCATCACCGTTATAATCATTATAGTAAACATTGTAAAATGAATGATATCTCATGTTTCCCCAAAACCATCCGATAACACGAGCTGACTGCCTCGGATAAATGCCACCAGCCCTACACGACTGTACAGATCCCTGTTCCAGATGTGCTGCTTTACACATCCCATAATGTTCGGCACTGCCCAAACCATTTAAACACAAATACAGCAAACATTTTACACACACACACACACACACACACACAGACACACACACACACGGAAAAATATAAATAACCCAAGAGTGCAGAGGTAAATACATGGAATGAACAATGAAAAGAAAAAAAGAGTGGAGGCAAAAACAATTAAGTTTGGTCCACATCAGCACTAACAGTGCCAATATTTAGTGCTCGTTAGTGTCAAAGAAACGCATTTATATCTCTTCTTTCCTCTCAGCTCATGTTCTTGGTCAGCTTTGTACTAATCTTCTTCTTGGTCTGGAACTCTCCACTGCTGTGCAGCGACTTTTTCCTCAGATATTTTAATTTGCGTTACGGTAGAATTGAGGGTTGGACAAAAAAAATATATATATATATATATATATAAAACAACCAATCACTTTAGAGCACCTCCTCTATCTCCCATCCTTAAATGCTGGGACGCGAGCTTTCCTCTACGATTGACTGCATGCTAGCGTGTTTGTTTTGGAACGCCCACTTTTCACAAGCCAATCAGGTCCCAATAAACAAAACCGAAGTCACTTCATGAAGGGATTTCACAGAGTCTTTAAAAGCAGATTCTGTGTCTGGACAAAGCAAGTTAGCAGTGAATTAATGATCAGATGAGTTTGTGGCTTTGCACTTGTAAAGAACTCGGCCATCTAAGGCACTGTGTTTATAAGAACGATGTTAACTTCTGACGTCTTCACATAATAAATAACCTGCGAACCTGGAAAAGAAGTGAAACAAAAGCCGAGAAACTCAGAACATGAAACTAATTTTTAAAAAAGCGAGTCCCGCTCATTAACATCACTGCCTTATGCCTACAGGTTGTGCATCAGGACCGACAGAACGACTGCTGACGACGGTAGCTTAAATCTGTCTTCGACAAGCCTCATCGAACCTCAGTCGCTTATAAAATGTACGGAATCATTTACAATAGTGGAGTGAAACATCAAAATAGTGATCCACAAACTAAACTCTGATAAGAGGCGTCCTCACCTGACAGGACTGATGCTGTTATTAAGGCATGGAAGAGGACTGAACCGAGTATTAGCGGAAAAAATTACACATGCAACTCTTTTTTTTTTTTCCTGGGGAGCTAATATTTAAGTCTGTCCTGAGTTCTGTACTTTGTTTATCTCAACTACATGAGAGCAGAGGTGCCAACATTGCTAGCAAGAAAATCCTAGAAAAGGAGTCTTAAAGAAACAGAATCTTGTATGTCGATGGGCGAGACGGCGATTCACTTTTTCAAAGCAACTGTTAAGAAAGAAGTAAAAGATTCACTGCATAATATTAAGCAGCTTCTGCATTTCTTTATCCGACCAAATAGACCACAATCCTTCCTTCTTGCTTTCTGTTGGTTCACAAAATGGAGGCTTGTGCATTCACAGTTCAAAGGTTGCGGATCTAAAGTTGAAAACAAAAGTAACCACGACTAGAAGTGAAACTGCACCTCTCGCTTGCCAAGTCCTTTCCCTTTCAGTGAATCCGCTTTTCTGGCAGGCGAATATTATTTGGTGCCTTATCTGAAAAAACAGAAAGAAGTAATCCTCAAGTCGTTCCCACATCACTGTAGCAAGGGGTCAAAAAATCATAAATGCTACGGATAAACCGTAAATGTTGGCACCCCTTTAAATTGCACACGGCCAGTGGAAGAGGCTTAACCAAGTATTGGAGCTCACACACGAGACTCATATTTTTGTCCAGGAAGCTACTATTTCTATCTAATCTGTGAGTTTTATACTGGCATGTGTTCATGTTTTGCATGAGACATTCGTTTTTAAAAGTCACAAAGTCACATGATCATGAACTTTTTTTGTCCAGTGCACGTTTTCCTGGTACACTATAGTGGGAAGCGGTTATTGCTGATGTGGGAACAAAACCACAAATACAAAGAAATTGTAAAGGCTCCCTGAAGCATTAGCACAAAAGAAGCCACATTTTATAATTAGGCCGTAGAGAATATCGTCGTAGCGAATGTTTACACTGCGGTAGTGGCAACATCCCTTCAGGGCAAACGAATGAGGAACAAAGTGCGTTCACAAACAGGCGTAGTGTTCTTTAGAAAAAACTATTGTGCAGGACTTTCATGTAAGACTCTAAAGGCAGAACCCATGAGGTATCTGCCTCCACTGAACATACAACAACAGAAAAAAACCCCAACAATAACTATTTACATGAAAAATAGAAATAAAAACGTTTGGCCCTTGTGTGTGTGTTTTTTTTTTTTTAAATATACATGGAATGGATTGAGTTTGAACTGCCTCGCACCATTTCTGCCTCGTTAAACGTGCTCGAGTTGACAGATGGCCCGATGCAGTAACAGCCCTTGCTTGTTTTAACACACTGACCGTCCCAGTGAGACGTCCAGAACAACAACAGCACGACTGGGAATAAAGAAATAAGAAATGAACACGAGCAGAATAAATTTACAAAGATGTGAATAGGATAAGAAGAGCGTAGAGTCACTCGGTCAACCTGCGATACGCTCAAAAACGCCCTGTTTTATACCACAGCCATGGCGAATTCTCGATTCTGATTGGTCAGGATGTGATTCATTTTCTACAAGAGTGCGGGTTTTTATTAACCATTATCGTTTCTATAGTAACAGCTCACTCACAGGGACTTGAATGAAGGAATATCTACACAAAATCTAAGACTACTGAATTGTGATATAGCAAAACAACAACAAAAAAAAAGTAATCGTTGATATGGTGAAGTTTTCTGTAATTAGACATTTATTTAACGCTTACTGAAGGAGTCTCCAGGTTTACGCACCGGGGAAGTCTTCAGAAAACAGGAAATGACGCTTTTTTTTGTGGTTTCTCGGTAACATTACAAGCTGCGTTTTTTTTTTTTTTTTGGGTCTTATCAACTTGAAGAGAGAGGAAAAAGAGAGACGTTGGTGAAGGAAAGACTGTTTACAGCTGCTATAATGTTTCATGGGCGATCCACAACATTAAATGTAACTATGAACGGATAAAAAGTACGACGTGCCGTTCTTGAATTGTAACCTCTGGCTGTGGTATAAGAGGAATAAAGCACCTCGGGCCACGCTGTTATACCACAGTGCTCGGCTTCTGGGTGGTGACTGTAACTCTGCTGTGTTTCATTCCTCACATAACCGACAGGCGACGCGAGTTCCTTCTTCCTGCAGTGTCCTGAAGCTCAAACAGGACATGAAACAGAAGTGTCAGGGACAGAGTCGCCTCAAACAGCCACGCACCCACACACTCGGACGCGCTGCAATTACTGCTGGGTGACTGCAAAGACCGCTGCCCTGGATAAATGTCACCTGAGCAGCAGAACACCTGCCATTCTCATCACAGCGGGGAACGCAAGAGAATAAAATCCATTAAAAAAAAAACAAAAAAATCTCATTAATCACCGGGAAATGCACAAGATTAAAATGTGTGCAAAAAAAGAGAAAAGAATTGTGGTATACAGTACAGGACATTCCACACAACACGCCAAAGCTGATTGCACAATGAATAAAAAGCGACATTTCTTCACATCTTGAGCTGCAATACAACAGAAGCGTTCTCTCTCTCCCTCTCTCTCTCCCTCTCCCTCTCTCTCTCCCTCTCTCTCTCCCTCTCTCTCTCCCTCTCCCTCTCTCCCTCTCTCTGAGCAGAAGAGGGCCGAGAGTGAGCACTTGGCCTCTGGAGGTTGACAGGATATGAGTTGGAGCATTGTGTGTGTGTGTGTGTGTGTGTGTGTGTGTGTGTGTGTGTGTGTGTGTGTGTGTGTGTGGAGCAGCTGGGAGAGTGAGAGGGCCACAGCACGATTACAAATGACCAGAACACTGAATGTACAAAAAGCCCACAGAGGAAATGTCGCATCAGAAGTGTGCAGGAATTTCCATCGCCGTTTCCAATGCACCACACTGTCGAAAGCTAGGATTGAAAAATATTCGAGAGGTCACGGTGCTGTAAAGCGCGTCTGGCATTTTGAACCAGAACTTAAAAATGCACCCAGAGCACCCAAAAAAACAAAAGAAAAGAAAAAAAAAAAACACTATTGGTCTTTTGAAGACTGAAGGTTGAATCAGACGGGCAGCCTATAGTCGCACGGTGTTGATCCGTAACGGCTGCACGTTCTTTCCGTTGGCGTGACTCTGACCGGGGCTGAAGTACGGGAACAGCTTAGCGGGAAACTTCTCTCGGTATGTGTAGAGCCAGGACATGTCGTCAGCATTGTAGAAGACCAGCAGGCCTTTGGGGTGGTCTAGATACACGCCCACTTTCTCCAGCTTGCTTTTAACGTTGAGGCGGGTCCAGGGCTCGGTGCAGGCGCTGTACTGGTTGCCGTCGTGCATGACGATGCAGTAGAAGCCGCGGCTCGGGCTGATTTGAATGCTGCCCTTGCGGCTGACCGTCTCGTTGGCCACTCCGATCATCCACTGGGTCTTCTCCGAGACCATCACCTCCCAGTAGTGCACCCCTGAGCAGAAGCCCTCGGCCCCCAGCACGGACACCTCCACGTCGAAGCGGCGCGGCGAGTCCTGCAGAGGCTGCGGGTGCAGGTTCCCGTACGCCACTATGGTGCAGTCGTCAGAAAGGATCAGCCTCTGGTGGGCCGTCAACGGGTCCAGCGTCAAAGCGGCAGGCACTGGAACGGTAGCCAAGACAAAAACAATTCCATTAAAGGAGAAGCAGGTAATATTTTGCACCCTCTGCTGCCTCTGAGGTGAACTACGCTGAATGTTCCGATATCCTTCGCTAAGTTTTCAATAAGACGATGGTTTACGTCTACACTCATGACTCACCTTCTGCAGCTGGAGATGTTCCACATGGATACCCTAAAGATCTGCACTTCCCATAAACAGTCCTACGCTTAATCTCACCCCGATGCTGTAGATTTGTGCCTAAGAGCCGCTGCTGTAATCATAAAGACTTGCGTAAAGCTGCTCTGTGACAATGTTTATTGTTAGAAGCGCTATAGAAATCAATCAAATAATAATCAAAACTGAAATACAGAACTAATGCACTCACTAATACGCTCATGGCAGAAACAAATTTTACATGCTAATGCGCAGAAAGTGGTATAACACACTCCATTTCCACTGTGTGGTGTTAAATGCTTTTCACTCAGCTGTATTAAAAAAATAAAATAATAATAATAATAAGGGAACCATTTAGGGTTCTTTGTGTACTTAGACCTTCAGAAAAAGTAAACAAAAGCCTAACGGATAAAAAGTACGACGTGTCGTTCTTCACTTGTAACCTCTGGCTGTGGTATAAGAGGAATAAAGCACCTCGGGCCACGCTGTTATACCACAGTGCTCAGCTTCTGGGTGGTAACTGTAACTCTGCTGTGTTTCATTCCTCACATAACCGACAGGTGACGCGAGTTCCTTCTTCCTGCAGTGTCCTGAAGCTCAAACAGGACATGAAACAGAAGTGTCAGGGACAGAGTCGCCTCAAACAGCCACACACCCACACACTCGGACGCGCTGCAATTACTGCTGGGCGACTGCAAAGACCGCTGCCCTGGATAAATGTCACCTGAGCAGCAGAACACCTGCCATTCTCATCACAGCGGGGAACGCAAGAGAATAAAATCCATTAAAAAAAAACGCACACTCTTATCTCATTAATCACCGGGAAGATAAAATGTGTGCACAAAAAGAGAAAAGAATTGTATACTTAGACACAGAATATTAAAAAACTGTCCAGACTCAATGCATACTTTATAAAGTATCTCTGAAGTTACTGGAAGGTAATCAGTCTAGAAATAAAAACAGTTAAATATATCCCAGGCTGCCGCTTTAAAATCCATTTCCCTATCCCCTTTTCCACCGTCCATCATCACTGCGCCGTCCTGCAGTGATCTAATAAAACATTCCGGGAGGTTTAGTTGTTTAGTTGTGGCGTGGTTTAGTTGCAGGATCAGAATTGGCTCTGTTTGATATCCTGCTGGGAGCTTTTCTTTCCCTGGCAGTGAGAGAGAGAGAGAGAGAGAGAGAGAGAGAGAGAGCGCTCGAGAGAAACAGTGAAAGACAGACACAGAGACAGACTGAAAGGGACACAGGGTGAGACAGACACACACAGAGATAAGGAAGACAGAAAGACAGAGAGCGTGAAAGAGAGAGACAGAAAGACAGATTACATACAGAGAGAGAGACAGATAAGGAGAGAGAGAGAAACAGAGAGAGACAGAGACAGAAAGACAGAGAGAGAGAGACAGAAAGAGAGAGAGACAAAAAGAGAGGCAGAGAGGGGGACAGTAACAGACAGAATCAGAGAGACACAGAAAGAGAAACAGAGAGAGAGAGAGAGAGGGGGGAAGAGAGGGAGAGAGAGGAAGAGAGGGAGAGAGAGTGTGAGAGCAAGAGAGAGTGTGAGAGCAAGAGAGAGAGAGAGAGGGAGAGAGAGAGGAAGAGAGGGAGAGAGAGAGAGAGAGAGAGAGAGAGAGAGAGAGAGAGAGAGAGAGAGAGAGAGAGAGAGAGAGAGAGAGAGAGAGAGAGAGAGAGAGAGAGAGAGAGAGAGAGAGAGAGAGAGAGAGAGAGAGAGAGAGAGAGAGAGAGAGAGAGAGAGAGAGAGAGAGAGAGAGAGAGCGCTCCTCATCATCACTCATATGTGCTGATGCAGCTCCTCCACCCAGCTCCAAGCAGGAACATTATTACTCACAGCATCCACCTCCACTCCACAGCGCTCACGATGGCCACACAGTGATTGCTTTCATCTGACAAACTCAAACTCCCTCTCATTCCATCTTCAAATTCTGAGCGCACACACACACA
>CM040994.1:19261846-19323410 GCA_022985145.1 Pangasius djambal
CGGCGGCGGCGGCTTCCCGTCTGAATGTCAGGAAATGGAAATGTAGGAAATGGAAATGGAAAGTTACCTGGAGAGATATCCTGGAACAGAGACTTCCAGATTGTGTACTGTAACGGACCCATGTATTTAGATGTCGGAAAATCTTCGTAGGTAAGGTTGGTTTCGTGTATTTTGCCTTTTATTCTGCAGAGAAACAAGAAAATATTCGTTCAGTCAAGTTGCGTCCTTGTTATTCAACAGGACATGCACATTTCCCCAAATACAGCTCAGCAGCTCAGACTGTCATTAGCTCTAACCTTACATGTATCACACCATGCACTCGCCCATATGGTCACTCATCTGCTCTACATGTTTAGCTAAATAAAAAGAGGGACCTTGATATATCAAGCAATGCTCAAAACATTTACATAATTAACCTTAGATAGCCTGTTCATCCCCGTCTACTGCTGCTCCTATCAGCTCTTTACTCTCGTCTACTTGTCTCCATCAACTTGTCACAAAAACACACCGAATTATAGATTTTAATTTTAAATATCCTGACTTGCCTTGGTATCTTCCACCAGCAATACCTTCCACGAATCACTTGCTCTCTGACCAGCGTTTATAAGAGAAGGAGACAAGGCGTTATAGACTGAAAATCGAACCACTATTTAAACCCCTCCCTCCCTCATCACTTTCCCTCCGAACCCCCCCCCTACCCCGCCCACGTCGTCCACCGTCCTCGCTCCTACCTTTCAGCCGTGAGCGCCACCCCTTCCAGAAACTCGTGGCGTCCGGTTTCGCTGAGCTTCTCCTGCAGGATCTGGATGCCCTCCTTGATGTCGCGGAGCTGCTGGCTGTAGCGCTGGATCTTGTGCTCGATGTCGGACAAGGTGCGAGCCGTGTCGGCCTCCAGTTCCTCCAGCATGCTCTTCTGCCTCTCGCGCAGGAAGCGGTGCAGACGCTCAAACGCCTCGCCAATCGTGGCTCGCAGGCTTTTAGCTGAGGACTGCAGAGACAGAGAGAGAGACAGAGAGAGAGACAGAGAGAGAGAGAGAGAGAGAGTGTGTGTGTGAATAGAACATGTGATTATGAATCCACTCAGAGTAAATATGAATATCATTAAGTTACACTGTAATTAAGTAACCACTGTCGATTAGTGTTATATTAAAAGCAAGCCAGAGATAAAAACAAAAGAAAAGAAAACATTTAATCAGAGCAGTGAACTAGAAAGCAAAACAGCTTCAGGCCACATTTTATACACATTAAAGACACTATGTAAGGAATAAAACACGCCATGTCATGCCGTCATGGGAAAGTAATCAGCAATGGAGCAGCGTTACTGTTACCACGCCGAAGATGATCGCGTTTTTTTTTTAAACTCCTCTTATATATCAGTTAACAAGTGAGGACCTGTTATCCCTTACGCTATATTAGCTAAAAACTGCAAAACACAGCGTCCTCTGTCCTGAAGATGTCCGAAAACTTAAAGTTGCAGCTTTATGTCTGTCTGTTGCAAAGCCCTGACACCAGAGACTCCTTCCCTAAATGATAAATAAACGTCTCCTTACAGAAAACTTCATCATATCAATGCTTACAGACTTTTTTTTTTTTTTTAAGTTTATGTGGAATGTTTGCCATATAAGTCCCTGTAAATGAGCTGTTACTATAGAAACGATACTGCATTAGAACGAGCGCATCAATATAAACCTGCCCTACTGTCAGAGCTGATGTTACAGAAAATTACACCTTCTGACCAATCAGAGGCGAGAATTCGACAGTGCTGTGGTATAATATAATAGCTTACGAAAGAGCAATCATCCTTGCCAAAGATGGGCGAACATGATAAGTCAGGCTTACGAAACGGCGAAAGTCAGGCTTACGAAACGGCGAAAGTCAGGCTTACGAAACGGCGAAAGTCAGGCTTACGAAACAGACGACAGCGCAGATAAGATCGAGCTGTCTGGAGATCAAACACCTCCACCTGCTGTGTTAGTCATGGACAGTGTGTACTAGCATGTGAGTAAGCTGACAGGTAGATAAATGCTAGGTATTAAACAACTGTAAACTTTGTCGGGAAGATGAGCGAGGTACTGCCAAACTCCGTAGTCAAAACAGTGTTTTTTTTTTTCCTGGGGAGAGGAGTTGAAGTCCAAACGTATGACACATCTCCAAACAAAAAGGAATCATGTCCATTACAGCATCAAGCATATCATAAATCAGTGCAAGGAAAGAGCTCCAAAACCGCCACTGGGTAAAACGAGCTTTCTCACATAAGAGAACGCTGCAACATTCTGCCTTCTTGACATCAGCATGTCGCCTCTCATCGAGCAAAGGGAAGAGAAGAACAGAGGCGTGTAATTAACTCCACAGCTGCATTTACCTTCAGGTAATCTGCCTCAAAAAATAAAAAAATAAAACAAAACAACTGCCCTCTTCATCCTCAAAGCACCCAATGCTCAAACAGAAATGTATTTCTTGACCACATGGAGGCCAAAATATCATTAAGATCATTCCAACCCTCAACTGAGAGAGGATCTGCACTATTCCCTTGGGCGGGATTGCACACCTGGTGATGCTTGATGGATGAGCGATGTTTAGTGATGCTCTAATGATGTCGAGTTCTTGATGTTGAGCTCTGTGAGAGATCTACCTCGGTCGGAGACTACGAGAGCTATGAGCTATTTAAAGTCTCCTAGCCTGCAGATGCTAGGTCTTCCTGCAGCTCGCTCCCCTGAGCATCTGCTAATCAAGCCCACCTCCCCGCAGAGCCTCTCGATCAGACGCAACGACGGCACTTCAGCCCATAAACAGCCTCAACGCTGAGCTGAAACTGGAGTGGGTTTGCTAAAGTTTGCTGAAGGTAACCTTCTGAGGACAAAAGTAATGCTGCAAGAACTAAACAAGAGATTGCCTGCCATTTATGAGGTTAACCTCTTCCATACAGTATCTGGCCAAAAATGTGTGGCCCGTTCCAGATTTATTCCCCTGTGTTTGCTGTTATAATGAGCTCCACTCTTCCGCGAAGTCTTTCCACTAGATGTTGGAGCGCGGCTGTGGGGATTAGTGTTCATTCAGCTACAAGAGCATTAGTGAGATCAGGCGCTGATGTTGGTGAGGAGGTCTGGGGTGCAGTCGGTGTTCCAGTTCATCCCGAAGGTGTTCAGTGGGGTTGAGGTCAGGGCTCTGTGCAGGACACTCGAGTTCCTCCACTCCAACCTTCACACACCATGTCTTCATGGAGCTCGCTTTGTGCACAGGGGCATCGTCATGCTGGAACAGGTTTGGGCCTCTTAGTTCCAGTGAAGCGAAGTTGTAATGCTACAGCGTACAGAGACGCTCCATACAATTGTGTGCCTCCAACTTTATGGCAACAGTTCGAGGAAGAACCACATATGGGTGTGATTTTCTGGTGTCCACAAACTTTTGGCCATAAAGAGGAGGTCAGTTTGTAGGCATGGCCGACTGTCACCAAAAGGAATGAAGGAGCAACCAGAGAACCACTGGTGTCCAGATGCTATATGGGTGGTGGATTAATTCATCATGGGTGTATCACAAGTGTATATCTAATAAACTGGCAGTATCTTGTGATTCTCCGCTGCACAACAGCATTTTTTATGTCTCCCTCTCTCCACACCTACTCTGATAAACAAGCAGCAATCTACCCCGTTATCTCAGGAATGGAAAAATGACTAGCACAGATGCCAAGGACAAGCAGATTACGTGTCTGGGCTAGCGGTGTATTTTATTTGTAGTTGCCCGAAGACAAGAAGGTTCAGTAGGCTGATGATGTAGCATTCACCAGCGTTTTTTTTCCCCCCCTCATCCAGCAAGCTAAGACGGAACAAACCACTGCGCTACAGAGGATGCAGATGGATTTATTTACTAAAGAGCCTGATTAGTCCTACTTTTCAGCCCGATTAATTATATTTCCAGGCAACTAAGACATGGTTCTTTGAAAGGTCAGCATTGTGTGTAAAATGCTGGACAGAATACAAGCATGTCACTGATGTGGATGAATGGATACACAGATGAAGGAGTAGATAAAAGTTCCAAGAAAAGAACATTTTCCAACAAGATAGTCTAACTACATATTGACAAATCCAACATGAACAGCGAGCTGAGGAATGAGAGTGAGGTAGTCAGTGCACGCTGAGATAGAAAGATATTCTGAGAAATGCAGACAAACTCAATCAGGTGAAGCTCCAGACTGAGTGCTGTGCTCTACATCTCAAGTGACGGGAGCCGGGAACAGCGGTGCATAAAGCACCGCGTAAAGCGTCCCTCCCTGATGATAAACGAGGTGGACTGCAGACGTCTTTACTGTCAGAAAGCCAATCACCTTCGGCAGTGCGACAGAGTGAGAGACTGAGGGGTGTGGGAGAGAGAAAACGAAGAGAAAAGCGTCAGATGGAGAGAAGACTGCTGTGATTTCAGCACAAGGTGCCATGATGAAGTAGCTGCTCAATAAAGCAAACTGCTTGATGGAATTTCACTGTCGAGTGGAGAGAGAGAGAGAGAGAGAGAGAGAGAGAGTGAGAGAGGGAGAGAGAGAGAGAGAGAGAGAGAAAGAGAGAAGTGCAGAGACTTACCATGAATGTGTAATGAGACACAGGGAGCAGGAAGGACATTTATCAGCTGCTGCTAGGAGGAATTCATTTGGCTTTTCACACATGCTCAGTGTAGTTTAACAGTCCATTAAAGGTGGGGTTTCGATACTGACTTTTCGTTACTGACTCTTCGATATTGACTCGTCGATATTAACTACTGCCTCTTCAATACTGACTTCCCTGCTAACTGCATAATTTTACCTTCAACACCAACTCTTCTACTTTATCTTCGCTACCAAATACACAAATCTAACTTCAGTACTCCACAATATTAACTTCAACACTGACTCTGAAATACTGACTTCACTACTAACTCCACAATATTAACTTCAACACTGACTCTGAAATACTGACTTCACTAACTCCACAATATTAACTTCAACACTGACATTTCAATACTGACTCTTCGATATTAACTTCACAACTAACTCTACAATACTAACTTCAATGCTCACTGATACTGACTCTTCGGCACTGACTCTTCGGCACTGACTCTTCGGCACTGACTCTTCAATATCAACTTTGCTACTAACTTTATAATACTAACTTTGCTACTAATTGCATAATATTAACTTCAAGACTGACTCTTCAATACTAGTTTCACTACTAACTGTACAATACTAACTTCAATACTGACTCTTCGACACTGACTCTTCAGTACTTACTTAGTACTAACAGTACTAACTTTGATACTAACCTTTCAGTACTGACTCTCTGATACTTTGATACACTTCGATAATTTAGATACTGACTCTACACCACTAATTCTGCTAACTCTATTAACTTCACTACTGACTCTGCAGTACTGACTTCACTACTGAATCTACAATACCCACGCTTCAGTACTCACTATACAATTCTAACTGTTCGATATTAACTTTTATACTACAGCTCCAGTATTAACTTCACTACCAACAAAAAAAAAAAAGAAAAAAGAAAAAAAAAAAAATGCTGTTAGGTTTTTATGTTTTGGCCACACATGGGTTTTCAGTGCATTTCCCCAAAACATCTGAGAACGTCATGTGGGAAATGAGTACCGAGCTTCTGATCCATGACCTTTATGCAATTTCTGTTATTTTCACTTGTTTTGATAACACGTACATTAAAACACACTCTCCCGCACATCCCAGCATCAAAAAGACGTAATACGGAATGTCTAACACCGTGCTGGAATTGTGGAAATCACACGACTAGCACGCGTCATCTGTATTAGTGCTAGCGGTCAGATCACTGACGTGTGCTCTGGACGTCTTCTATCGAGGAATACTATAAACAGGAACAAACAAAAAGAAAATTAAAGTTCGTTTAAACTGTACTCATATGTTCTCCACAAAAGGTGTTCCCCGGCGTTCTGCTGAAAGCTCAGTGGTCCGTGAGAGGAACATGACCTCGTGCTGGAGTTACCTTGGTCTCGGTGAGCTGTCTCTGCAGCAGTTGTAAAGCCTCCGTGTGTCCTCTCTCGCTGTCCTGCAGAGCCGTCAGCTGTTCTTTCATCTCTCTCTGCAAAAAAAAATAAAATAAAAATAAATAAATAAATAAATAAAGTACAACAGAGAAATAAATCACTCGATAATAACCCACAAATAATCTCAGGCCATTAAATGGACAACCCCAGTGTCGAGGGTAATTCATAACTCCACTTTATCTTCAGGCAATCAGGTTTTTGATGAGAAAAGATGCAAAAGAAATTACTTCCTGTTTTTCTCTTCGTTTGCTGTGCTTCACACGATGTTGGCAAACGGAGGACATTCTGTTTTTCTCACAGATGTTAAATCAGGTCAAAAAGCATATTACGAAAAGATTTATTTATTTATTTTTTTAAGAAAACATGGTTTGTACGTGCAGGAAACTATCGTGGACTATTTGAGATGCAAGACATTATGCTCTCTCCATGGCAACGCGACATTTCCATCAATCACTTACAACCGCTGTTTACATCAGTCCTGCACAAAATAACGACGTTGCACGAGTCGCGTTATAATCTCTCGCGAGCCCACAATTTGATATTTAACGGACTTTAAGAACAAATAACACCTCGATAATTTCTCAGATTCCTGAATTACGGTTTTCTCCAATGTTCTCAGAACAGGCAGGACAAAAAGGAGTAGCTTTTAGAGCAGGTCTTTACCCTCTAAAGCAAATCACCATAAATCACACGCACGCTAATTTACTACACAAACCGCACATCCTCAACATTAACGCTCTCTGTTCCCTGAGCGCCGAGGTTGTTGAAAATCCCACCCCGGTGTCATTCGAGTGCTGTTTACCTCCCGCATGTCCTACAGATCTTCAGAAAGCACCCTGGGCTAAAAGCCTTTTATGATTTATTGAGGAATATTAGCAGAACTTGTTTACTTTAGGCGTAAGAAGCACCTTGCTTGTCGGGGTGGAAACAGAGCGCGGTGATGCTGTAGTTTTAGGGGAGAGTGGGAGAGGGCGAAAGTGGCCCTGGGATGAATAAGAAAATGAGCCTGCAGAGATTTTCTGGGAAAGTGGGCCTCAGCCTTGGCAGATTCAGGACAACCGGGCCACCTCTGTCAGCCCGCAGGCAGAATCAGGACGCACGAGGAGGCCCAGTCTGGGTCACAGAACCCGAACAGTTAAAGACTACTACACGTCCCGCAGGGAAAATTACATGATATGACAAATCATATCAGGATGCCTAAGCTCAGTCATTTGCAAAAGGCCAAATAGATTAAACTGCATAATATACAGTGTAATCATCATTTCAAGCGGAATTAGATTTACTTGGAGACGTGGAGTAATTCCATCATTTGCAGATGCTCCTCTGTGATTTTATCTCCGCCCGGATGTCTGCGTTACCTTCCGCTTGACCAAGTACGTGATCGACACGTCGGTGTTTGTGGAAAAAGTAGTTTGACTGCCGTTACACAACGCAGGAGTCTCGCAGCGACTTACTCGGTATGACTGGTATAACTTCGTCTCCACGCTGCCTACATCAGGAGCAGGAGAAAAGTAAATTAAACCAATCAGAAGATCCAGATGGCTGATTTGAGGGATTCCAATGTAAGTTTTCTAGAAATAAATGAATCGAGAAAAGTTCACTCTGGTGTTGATTTAAATGCCACAGTAAGTTTCAGCAAACTCAACAAGAACCTCAAGTGTCAGCCCTAACGTCGGGCGACGGCGGGATCGAATCCTGACGATGTCACAGCCGTCCGTGGTCTGAAGTCAAGGCAGCAAAACTGGCTGTGCTTTCTGAGTGGGAGGGGCATACTCGCTGTCTCTCTCCTGTCAATCACAGACACTAGCCAATCGTGTGTATTTCTGAGCTCATGTATGTGGAAGACGGCGGATAGCGCTTTTACTTTTTACGGTTTTAATCTAATCGGCAGCTTCCGAACAGAGCTCTTAGCTGTTATGAAAACACTGATGATACCACATGATATCACGTGAAAAGTTTACTGTGATATAATTTATTATGAGATAGATATTATATTGTCATACTGCGCAGCTCATCTATGTTAATAGGAGTTACAAACTCGCTCGTCATTTCACGTGCATTTCACATGAATAATGTCATGATTTATTCACTAACGGCTCATTCTGACCTTTTTCACGCTACAGTGTGCAAGGCTGCAATGAACCTTAGTGCCTCAGTCTACTGCAGCTTTTGCATTTATATAGCTTTCAAGACTTCAAGGACAAGAGCCACAGAAAAGCAATTCCACATTATTCACATGGCACCTGCTTATACATTTTAATGTTGGAGGAGTGCAATAGGATCCGTTTCATTTAAACCCAGCACGCTTACGCAATTCAAAAGCAAATGCTTACTGATTCATTATATAACATGATGACTTTTTTTTTTTTTGCGCTGGAACTGAAGCATATCCAGAGGACAAGCTCCAAAAACTGGTATCTGCAGTGATGATGCTGCGTGACAGAAGCTGTAAACAAGCTGTCCCTGCATCAACCCTCGGTTAACACACATTTCTGCTGCATGCTGACCCGGGATTTAAAATCAAAGTGTGCTTCAGAGCTTGGCGTATTTGTGTTACGGACACTAATATGACATTCTATCTAAAAAAGACATTTTTAAAAAAACTGCTTTGGAGATTTTTAATTTTATAGTCACGATTTAAAATATTTGGATGACTCATCCTGTGCTAATCCCAGCCTTACGTTCGTCATATTAAAGCATCTCTACAACATATAGGTCCTGCCCCCGGGGGCGTGTCTTGCTGTAGCAGCTCCTTAGCGGTCATCATGGTTCATCGGTGTATATTTGTGAGTTTATTCATTTGGAAGAGGGCGTAGTTTGTGCGAGATCACAATCATGTGACTTTTCGGAGGAGTGTTTTGCTAACTTGGGGCTCTTCAAAGCAGGAAATCGGCACCTCGGCCTGATGGAGAACACGATTCTGTCTGTATACACCGTCTCCATGAATCATTGTATCCACCACTCAGAGATGTCAGATGGTGAAGAACCTGCGGCTCTGATGCTCAACGTTGCCTCAAACATGTACGGCGTAACATTTCTGTCGTCTAGGATATCGTCCTGGATAAAGTGGACAAGTGTGGGTGGAGGCGGCAGTGAGAAATCCTCCACAGCTGGAAAAAAAAAAAAAATGCTCTCGTTAAACTCTTCGCTGTTCTCTATATTAAGCTAGTTCACTAAATTGGATGCGGGTGTGGCATGGCGTATCTCGAACACTATCGTCTGTTGTGTAAATCGGTCAAACGCTTCTTCATGCCGTCAATCTTACTTCCTTTTCCCAAAGGAAGTATGTCAACATACGTCGAATCATGGCTCTTGAGACATTTCACAGGGGCTTTAAGAGACTGTCCATCCGTGCTGATCAACCCGAGTGTGACGTGACATTTCCCCAGGACGCCACACAACAGCGAAGAAGGTTACTGAAGAGTGACCGCACGTCCAAAAATAAAATAAATAAACCGCTTGCCTCCCTTCTCTCATGCTCGCTCTGGGTAACGACTCGCAGGGAATGAAAATCTAAAAATAAAGATCAGTGGCATTTGTCTCTGAGCGCTTCTGATTTCTCTGCTGTCGTCAAGTTTCGGCGCTCTTCATTAAACACAACAGCTTGCTGAAGAGGAGTTAATGAAGGAAGAACAAATAATGAAGAGAATCCGGCATGCTCAGGACACACACACACACACGGGTGGCACAATGTGAACTAGCACAAACACAACCCCTTGACGACAGCGTAGCAGCACTGCTGAAGAGGAAACGTCAACGCTCTTGCTAACCACACGATTGCGCGGCCCTCGTTAACAACTCTCCCAGAAGGCGAGCTCCTGCAAGGACGCTTCAGAGTAACCTCGTCAGAGCTGCTGGCATAATTCTGTCAGCCAGCAAAAAGTCCACGTGCACTCGCACGCTCTCCGTCCTGCGTACATCAGGCTAGAAACCCATCATCTGCACCACAGCCTCTCCAAAGACGCCGTAAGTCACGCTCCGGGACAAACAGGAGCTGGGACACGGACGTCGTGGCAAACGCGTGATTCATCTTAAGACTGCCCAGAGGTGACGACATACAAAGTGCTCAAACATGAACAACGAAGTTAAGTGGGGATGAAAAGCTGAACAAGCTCCACCCACTTTTTTTTTAAGACACCTGGAAGTAAAAACTTTCCAGTTTATAGTGAAAATTTCAGCCACGATTTGAAAAGCTGGCCACGGTTGCCAGGTCTGCAAAACCAACCCAATGTCCATTCTGCTGTTGTTCTTTCGGCTGCTCCCGTTAGAGGTCGCCACAGCAGCTCATTAGTCCGCACATTTGATCTGGCACAGTTTTTACACCGGATGCCCTTCTTGACCCAACCCACCCCAGTTGGGCTTGGGGCCACTAGTCCTGCAGGGACCCTCTATTACAATGCAGTATATGTTGTATTATTTGCAAGATGATGTCATGTCATTAGATAGATTTTTCCAGAACACATTATTAAAGCCATTCAGTTTCCTCAAACAGTTCTTCCAGGGTCCTAAAACGATCTCATATTATACATATACAGCAATTTATTACTACTGAGATACCTACATTTTAATACCACAACCACATCTGTACCTAACACACGTCACTTTCTGCATTAAATACACAGCAGTCGTGAAATTCTTTCTGCTTGCGTTTCTATACAAGGTTGGTTGCTCTGGTGTACTGGGTTGCCAGATCTGTCAAAAAATCATCCAAACAATCCACCAAAATTCTAAATATCTGAAGTCCTGCTTTTAAATTCCAAAATACAGACCGTGCAGTTCTCTGTTATATACCATTCGTGTTTGTCATGGAGTTACCTACATGGCGTCCAAAATGGGAAACCATAACCTATACCAGGATACACAAAATAGACATCTGACAGTGTACACGCTGTGTAAGAATTGTTTGTATACACACATTTTTTGGAAGCTACTGCTGAGTTCTGATCCATGAGTATTTTTTTTTATAATGAGGGTGAGGTGGGAGAGCAATTCCAGGAGAGCACACCACGGTCGGCCATCGAGGTTGAGCTCCCGAGGTCCAGCCCCCCAAAAATTTGTTCCATTAAATAAACAAAGTGGAGTTTGAAAATTATCCACTGAAACATAATGAGCTCTGTGGAAGTGCCTGAGGTGTGATTTCAGCCATAAACAGAGCTCTAAAGTCGGTTAAAATGTCCGACTCTCTTTCTCAGGGACCGTAGAATGCAGAGTCGCAGAGTCTGGTGTCGTTTGAAAGCTACTGAGGAGCCATTTTTAACGGTTATAACATGATGCATGTCAGTCATTGCAATCCAGAGTTATCCGGCGATCAGTCACTTCACACGTCTTGGTAATGGCACAGGCGCTCCACGAAAGAACGGGATCGCGTGACCAACGTGCTTTCCATCTTTTAACTCTATTTAACTTGCTTTGCTTGAATAGAAATATATTTTGATTTTATAGATATTATTAATCTAAAGTACACAACACTCAGCACAACCGTCTGGGCGTCATCTGTTTGACTTTCCCAGGCGCAGTTACGGTGAGGTAGAGCCTCCCTAATGTCAGCAGATTGCGCTAACACATGGCTCAGCAAGATGGAGAATGTACGGTGCACCTAATATTAAATGCTCACTGAAAGCGAGCGGCCAGCGAGGCAGCACACAGCAGTGAGCCACGTGACCCTGCTAGGGCACGGCATATACGTTAATATCTCACACACAGCCCGTAACATTACAGCAGGCTTATTTAAAATCCTTACACTAACACTACATGTCGGGTTCTTGCTTTAATACCAGCTCTTTCATATTTCAGGCAAAGGGAACGAGCGAGCAGAAATATGACACTGGATGAAAGGACCCTTAGTGAAAGACCTGGAATACTCTGATATGTGATCCAAGTATTCGCTTTAAAATAATGAGTCATGACCTTTAGTTACAGGTTACAGCAGCTGTGACACTTAATAATTCATTCTGGTGGTGGTGTTGTGCTTCTAGAGCATTGTCTGCATGGATCCTGGGCATGAAGGGGAACCAAATCAGCACGGGGTCTTAAGTATGGCACGGGGGTGGAAATTTGCCGCCAGGCTGAAAAACGCTCGCGACCTGAAAAAAAAAGAGGATGAGACTTTTTGACTCTGTCGTCATCTTCTCGACATGAGAAATGAGGAAAAAACAACAAACGTGCACTCAGAACGGAGTGTTGTGTCAGTCTGAGAAATCTCGCAGCCATTTCTCTCCCTTTCAGCAGACTAAATTGCTTTCAGGATTGACGGCTGCTTTTCCTCCGCCGTGCAGTCAGAGCACGTCCTCAGCCCAGTGGCACGGCACGCCCGTGACTCCGCGCCTCGCCGATGTATAACGGCCATATGTTTGTGGGGTTTGAGGTGCGCAGTAAAATGTTTAAAATGGCCTGACGTGCGTGAGGAAAGCAGGATTCATCTCCACATCCTGCGCAGTGGGAGAGCTGATGACGGGGGTGGTTGGGCTGTAGTACAGCGTGTCGGAGAGCTGTAATGAAACCGCTTTCGCCTTCACGCTGACACAGCCTGTCCGTCTTCCCGTCAGGTCTGGCCTCCCTCTGACTGCTGCTGCTGCACTCGGCGAGGGAAAGACAACATTAGCAGCTCACCACCTTCCTAATTGATAGATGTCAGCTAGGAGATTAGAGGAGAGGCCACGGGAAAGGCGGACAGCAGGAGGAAATTGGTCACGGGCGCCAGATTCACAGCGCAGCTCGAAACAGAATGGATGTAGAACCTGAACGTTTACTGCAGAGCATCGCTGCAGAGATTTCACTCACTGAATAGATGGAAAAATCCACAAGACCCGATCCTGTGGTTATGAAATCGCTCCTAGTGCTGCTTAGGAATGAAGAATAAAGAATGGACCGTCTCTTCTGGGTTTCATTTTTGCTTTACAACGACTAGAAAAATGGCTTTTCCTTCTACATCAGAGAACCTATATGTGTTTACAGTCCAGCTTTGCACCATGTAAAGAATGAAATGCTCGACAACAGTGTGTTATTTTATATTTTACTACATATCTTAGCGTACTGTGTATATATAGTATTATAGTACAGGGTGTCCAAAAAGTCAGAAACCAATGAGAGCACCAAGAAGCACTATCTCTACCTTTTCATCCAGTGTTAATGCCATTTTTTTTTACCTTTAAGGAAAAAAATTAATGTAAAAATAAGTGTACATAAACATGTCGATAAATAATAAACACAAAATCACGTATACGTAGCTTACCTCCCATTGGTTCCTGACTTTTCAGATATCCTTTTTTTTGTGTAAGATAAGCATATTATGATTATTATTATTTTTTTTTTTTTTACACCACTGTTATACTATACACAGTGTTTCATTACTGATTAAATCATAACTAGTGTAGTATATATAGCATTGTGCATTTTTTTGTATTACTATATTGTTGTATTCTATCTGTCTGTCTGTCTATCTATCTATCTATCTACCTCTCTCTCTTGCCTTATAGCAATGATAAACAGTCCTTCCCACACCAGCATCTCTTTTTCCCCCTCGCGCTGGCAAAGCTATGAAGACAAATTATTAGGAAAGCAGCTAGGAACAATATTTCATATTTTAAATGAAAAATACTCTCCCACTGAATGTTTCTATACATCATAAACACATTATTATTTATGTCAGGTGTTTACAAGTGGAGGAAAATAGACTGCATTGAGCCCAAAGTCCATCTGTCTTTATATATTTACCCGAGTGAGATTAAAACGTCATCTCCACTAAAACCAGTTACAAGTATCATTTATTTATCTAAAAAGCCACCGCTGGTCGTCAGCTGAACTTACCGAAACTTACTCCGATCTGTGGTCCAAGCTAGAGAAGAACATCTCCATTAGTCCTTTTTTCACATCACTTCAACGGAACTGAAGACTGTATTAGAGGATGAGCGGAGGTGAGAGAAAACTCTCGAGGTGAGAGAACAATCGGTGGTTTGATGATCCCGGACCCGCGTGCTCGGTGTGAGGTTTAATATAAACAGCCTCTATGTGAATGCCAACACGACAAGAATGCTGTCTTGGCAGAAGGGCCTGAAGCCTTGCTTTCAGACGGGTGAGCACGGCCTGCTGCTCCTGCACAATGCCGCTACACAGGACTTCGGGCGTCACGCAGACTTCCATAAGATGGAGGCAAAGTTCTTTCACTCCTCTGACTCGTGGTGCAATTTGTCCGACAGCCTGTGCCAAATTAATACAGCAAGAGTGTAGAATCGGTCGTGAGCGTGCCGTGCATGTCTGAACACATTCGAAGCTCAGTTTTCACCCCACGCACAAGCACACTGACAGGCCAATCCGAAGCACATTTCCAGGCTGGAAATCTTAACCGGTGATTCACCACCGCAGCCGCCGAGGAAGGACAATGTTAACGCCTCGGCGGCTTCCTAACTGATCAGCTAGGAGGTTAGAGGAGAGGCCACGGGAAAGGCAGAGAGCAGGAGAAAATCGATCCCAATCATCACTTTTTATAGCAAGAGTACTTTCAGACAGTGTGACATGGCAAACAGGTCAAACGAAAGGCTTCCACTCTCACTCCAGAGCTACGATTATTTACTAACACGTCAGATTTTTTATGACGGAAATGCTTGCAGAGTTCCGCAATGTGAGATGTTCAGTGATACAGAAACAGAGCTAAGAGGAAAAAGAAAAAGAAAAATGGAGCAGCAAGTGAGCTTGACCCTCACAAACTACTGCGCGCACACCCACACGCACACACGCACACGCGCACACACACACGGCTGCCCACTTGTAATTTGAAAAGTTCATCACCAGCTCTAATATGTTGCTGAAATAATACATCAAAATGCAACCAAATATTAATATCAACAAGGAGCAAGGCTTTTTTTTTTTTTTTTTTTTTTTCCCTCATTGGTTTAATCCTAGCTATCATCAAAAACTGTCGATTTTTCGTCACTCACCCCGCCCTCTTCGCACAGCTAACTGTGGCCGCTGGAACCTGGCAGCTACACACTATTCGCTGTTGTGTTGTATCACACAGCCAGAGGGTTTAAGATCAATGGCACACGCCCAGCTTTGGACCCATATGCGCTTAAATACAAGGAAAGCCATCAAACACGATTACCAGATGAAAAATCATGAATAATCGTCCTTGAGATTCGAGTTTAAAAACGTAGCTAATCATTTTGAATGAAGAGGAATGGCGCTAACGTTTCTGAGGTGACTGCAGAGGCGGGAAGGCGAGAGCTCTGCAGCATTCTAATGGTGGAGGAGCAGGAGGGGTGAGCTCACCTCCGAGCAGGAAGAAGAGCTCCACTGAGCTGGAAAACACAGAGCGACAGAGAGAGAGAGAGAGAGAGAGAGAGGGAGAGCGCGAGGAAGGAACATAACCCCAAAGCCCAGCAGACGGTTTCGCACCTCTGCTCCTGAGTCGCGCGTTATCTCGCCAGCACCGTGTTCGCCGAGAGCGGTCGGCTGGACCGAGGACACGGCTGCCCGGACGCAGGATCACATTAGAAAACGAGTGCAAACGAGTGACTGACGGGTGCACCACTGTGAGCAGTGTGAAACAAACTAAAAATATCTCGTACTTGGGGATTATGTGCAAACCTTTTATAAAAAAGCTCAGCGCACACAGTTTATCCTGCCGTACAGAAATGTAAAGGCTGAACAGAAACTAAGCGGTAATGAAGCACGTTTACGCGGCTTATACACAGCTTATGCCATGCTTACGCAGCTGCGTCACTGGCCATTTCATTTTTAACAGACAAACAAATGTCCTCAGTCATAGATGATCCAACTGTAAGAGATTTATTACAGGATGAAAACGGCTCAAAATTTGGAAGTGAGTGTGCGTCAAACACCAAGGGTGTTCTCACACATGCAGTGTAGTCCGTCTGAAACAAACCCCTTCCAATCAAATTCTAGAAAAGTTCTACTGCAGTGAGAAAAGCGTCTCGATCCCGAACGAAGCCGAATACGGGACGTGAGCCAAGCATGCGGCGCGTTTCGCGTTTGAGTGGATTAATAGGTGATGTGATGTGTTCTGCGACCCGCTGAGCCGTGTGCCACCGGACAGCTAATTTAGAAAAGAATGAAGCTCATAGATTACCATCTGATTCCCAGTCAAAGTGCCTCAGACACTCACGCTGTGTCGAGCCTCAGGAAAGACGTTTCAGGGAACACTCGTGGTGTACGAATTCTAGCATGCTGCCAGAAACAAGCAGCATTTCACAGCTACTTCACACTAATTATAACAATCGCTAAAATCATATTTCCAGCGTTTCATTGTTATTTGCGCAGCAGGACAAGAAAAGTCCTCCGATGAGATGATGAGGTGCTTTTTTTGTCCAACGCAGAGGCGTTCACTTTCTCTCTAACTCTTAAGGTCATGTTTACTGGGACAAAAAATCATGTTCCACGACGTAGCCTCAGCTCGATAATTTATCCTGGACAAATAGCTGCAACGCGAGAGTGCAAGCAAGCCTTCGGGTCACTCCGGGAAGCATGAAAGTTTATTTCCCTTTTGGGCAAAAGTGAGAAGAGAGACGCCGTGCTGCGGCAGAGTTTGGGAACGATGTGATGGATGGTCTGTTCCTGAGGAAGGTGCGGAGGGACAGATGCTAAATGGCCATGCTGATTCACAAATCGAACAGAAACCCGCCACCTGTGTAATTACATCTCATCTGGAGCCATCTATAAACAGCCTGTGTTCATATGCGCAGAGGAATTACACAAGATTACAGAACAATGGTCAACGATCTGAGCTAATTCTCCCGCTTAATCATGGGCGAGCGGTCCTCCGGCTCGGGGCCAGGCTTCAGCGCCTACTCTCTGCCGAGTGCGACTTTTAAAGCACCGATGTGGACATTTTCATTTGTTTCATCTGTTTAATGAACTAAATCTTAACTGCAGTTAAAATGTTAAAATGCTTTCCCAAAGCTGAAAGATGTCCAGTTTTGGAATTGCCTGAATATGTCCTGGGAGATACTGAACGTTAAATGCATAAAGCACAGAAAAACGGACCGAAACACCCATTAGCCTCTAGCCGATCTGTGTTAGCGTGCTAGCTAGGACAGTTTAGGTCAGGGGTGTCGAATCTTACCCAGAAAGGGCCGGTGTGGGTGCAGGTTTTCATTCCAACCAAGCAGAAGCCACACCCGAGTCTACTGAAAGCCAAGATCAAATGATTAAACAGGTGGAATCAGGCGTGGCTCCTGCTTAATCGGAATGAAACCCTGCACCCACACTGGCTCTTTGTGGATAAGACTGGTTACCCCAGGTTTAGAGAATAGCCACAGCTTTGTCAAAATTACACACACCACAAGTGAACAGATGTATCAGTCAACAAAAAAACACACACATCACCTCAGACGAAAGCCGTTAGCCACTAGCCGACTAGCAAAAACTTGTACTTCTACAAATGCCCCACATTTTTCCTCTTGCAGTATAAAAGAGTATGTGGCTCTTCCACACTCTCACTCCTATTTGCTTTGTTTACACTCTCATGCTGTCTCTCTCTCTCTTGCTCTCTCTCTCCCTCGGTCTCTATCCTGATTGGTTGTTTGGTTGTTGCTCCTGCCAGTCACGGTGTAGCCAAACTTCTTTCGTGTGTAAAGATTGGCAGATTGGCAGGACTCTCTTATTATCTTACAGCTAGCATTTTTTTTGTCTTAACGGACACCATTTTGTTTCATTTAACAAAAAGAATCCTACACTACACATCTTTCAAGACGTGACGCATCTAGAACCTGTAACTCGCACAAATCTCGGCACTGAGGAGAAAGAAAGAAGCAAAGCCCAACTTCTGACTCTGTTCGTGTGAAGTGTGTCTAATCTGCATTTGATCAGAAAGTTGTTTTTACTGGCTGGACTAGAATGTACTGAACTGTGGGAAGGTTTGCCAGAACTTCTCGTTAAAATATGAAAAGAATTTTCAGGAAACTCCCGAAATGGTTGGGTATGGCAGCCTCTAGTTCAGGGCAGGGAAACCATCATCATCATCATCATCATCATTATCATCATCGTCACTGATGGCAATCCAGGCAGCATCTGTGACTAAACACTAAAGCAACATTTAACATTAAAACTCATTTAATAAAGACTTAAGTGTCCAACAGTGACCTACTTACACAGCGCTAGCCGGCTGCTTCATTAAGGAAATCATTTTAATGAAAGCAGATCAACGATGGAAGGAAAAAAAAGGCTTTAATCACCCTCGTCTTTCTTAATGGTTTTATTTTCTTTCTCCTCCTGAAAGTGCTTTCCCAGGTAGCGTGTGGAGTCAAGTTTTTACCACACAGACCGAACACAGTCAAGCACCTCTTCTAAAGCATCCGTTTTTCGTTTCGTGACTCGGGAAGTGTTTAATATCTGGAGGAGGGCCATGGATTCGTGGATACGTGAGCTACGAGACTAAACACAAGCAGGTAGCAGTGTTCGGATTTCTTTTTTTTTCCCCCACCGCGAGGCAACATCTGCATAGAGAACCACAGAGGTGTGTATCCGGACTAAAATGATCGAATGTGCACGGAGTTTGGTGAAAAACAGAAGGTAATTCTGCCTGTAGGAGGAAGGAGAAAAAAAGAAACACAGACATAACACAGAAATAAAATCACAGAGCAGCACCTGTCAAACGTAACATAGGAAACGACCCCAGGACTCCACGTAAAATTTAATCCCATCTGAATAAGGCTTTAGAGGAGCTGCAAACCACATTTACTTTCAAAAAATCTAATAAAAAAATAAAAAAGTTTTCCCAACACCTGTTCATATCAGGGATATCCAGACTGGACAGCTCGCAGGCTTTTACTGCATTTCATGACAGCAGAGGAAGGAGCATCTGCCGAAAGCTCAAATAAGAGACAAACGATGGCGTGGTGATGATGTGGTGTGCGACAGCATCTCGGCAGCTCTCAGCACTTCACTGGGGAACAAACCCACGTGAATGTTTCCATCCTCCCGTGTGGACTTTTGCCCAAACGGACATCAGGCTCTCTCTCTGTGCAAGGCTGCCGTCAGAAAAGTCTTCCACGCCGCCTCATTGTTTGCGAATACGTCCTCCGTACGCTTTGTCGCCTTGTATTAGGGGTTTGGCCAAGCGTGCAAACATCTGTAACAGAACACAACGCTCTGCCTTTCCCTGTGGCTGTTTTTCGGCGTGCTGCTCGACTCCCCGCTGAACGCCTGCAGCACGCTCAGACCACGAGACACGAGAGGAACGAAAGGCTCTGATAGCTGCTTCGTTTTACACAGAAAAAGAGAAACGACACAAAGGGAGAAGTATGGAGGAGGAAGGTCGGCTCAGATGGTGCTTTCTTGCTCGATGGTGCAACAAACCCACCAGCTAAAAGACCAAAAATTGGACTGTTATTTTCTAGATCAGTCAGTTTGTCTGGTGATGGACTCGTCAGCAACGTCAGAACAATCGCACACAGCAGGCCTCTGATCACTGGAAGCAACATCATCATCATCATCATCATTCCCAATACTGGATTTCGAAGGAGAACTGCAAGCTCTTTCATCCATTTAAAGACAGCAAGACTGAAACAGTGGTAATCTATCTAAAGAGAGCGATGCAGCGGCGCTTTGGTCTTTTAGCCTGTCCTCTCTCGCCTCCTCGTCTGTACGCCAGACACTCAAACACATCAGCTTCCAAAGCTTCAACATTCACGCTAACACCGCCGTCAACGGCATGGCGCTCGTCATCTCGTAGAGCGCTAACTAGCTGACGTATAGCTGCACTGCATTCTGGGAATTCGAGTCCAGTGTTTGCAGCAACGTTTCCACTAGTTCTGCACTGGATTTCCCATTAATGTGACACGGCTGGAAAATGGTGAATGAGAAAAGAAGCTGCTTAGTGTGAGATGGGTGATTTTTTTCCCTCCTATTCGACGCGCTAGCAATAACAACGTCCCGCTGTGACATCAGAGCGACACACACACACACACACAACCACTAACTTCCCACAGGAAAATACAGGACTAACCAACACATTAGCACACAATCACTAAACGCATGACGGATATTTCAGTATAAACACCCCGAGTGTGTTTCCGCGTGGGGGTTTAATGTTCATTAAATGCTATGAATGATATCTACACAACACTGAATATACCTGCAAAGCACAACAAAATCTAAAGCTCTAAACACTCCGGTCTGCTTTAATCTTACTGACGTCAGTACCTCAATATCTAAAAATCTATTTCCAGATCTTTTTTTTTTAATTTAATATGATTAAAAAGTCTCTTCTTGTGATATGAAGATTGAGATTCAGTAAGAAACACCCACTGGCTGCACAGATACTGGAATATTCATTCATTTTTCAGTGCGCTGGAATGAAAATATATAACTGCAGCGTTATTCTTTCTACGATTCAAAATTTATCACGTCTCAGATCTCATTTCGGATTTCACACTCTCAACGTTTCTCAACATTTTTATGAAGTCGTATTTCATCCTAAATATTGCGGCCAATAGATTATCCAGTGTTAATTAAAGAAACCTAAAGCAGGATATAAGACTCACAGCTACGAGTCTCCAAACTATCGCAAGTTCCCTTTCAGAGTGTATTAGTTTGCACTGAGAGTACAGTTTTCCCTGAAGCAAAGAACAGAGCACTCTACAGAGGGGGAGGGGGAGAGGGAGAGGGAGAGAGAGAGAGAGAGAGAGAGAGAGAGAGAGACAGAGGGAGAGACAGAAAGAGAGAGAGAGAGAAACGGAGAGAGAGACAGACAGAGAAACAGAGAGAGAGACAGAGGGAAAGAGACAGTCAGACAGAGGGAGAGAGACAGAGAGAGAGAGAAAGAGACAGAGGGAGAGAGAGAGAGACAGAGGGGGAGACAGAAAGAGAGAGGGAGAGACAGAGGGAGAGAGAGAGAGAGAGACAGAGGGGGAGACAGAAAGAGAGAGGGAGAGACAGAGGGAGAGGGAGAGAGAGACAGAGGGAGAGAGAGATAGAGAGAAACGGAGAGAGAGACAGACAGAGAAACAGAGAGAGAGACAGAGGGAAAGAGACAGACACAGAGGTAGAGAGACAGAGAGAGAGAGAGAGAAAGAGACAAAGAAAGAAGAAGAGAGACAGACAGCAGACAGAGAGAGAGAGAGAGAGAGAGAGAGAGAGAGAGAGAGAGAGAGAGAGTGTGTGTGTGTGTGTGTGTGTGTGTGTGTGTGTGTGTGTGTGTGTGTGTGTGGGGTTAAAGTAAAAGTCAATGTAATTCTATACGTTTAAGTGCATTAGAGAAGCACCCGAGGTACCTGAGGGGAAGAAAGGATGAGAGAATGGAAAGCAGAAGCGGCTGCACAATGCAGTCTACGGGAAAAAGGAGTGAAATTCAAATGAGATTACGTGTGCAGGCTGCTGATGCCAAGTGCACACTACATGACTTAAAAAATCCGACTCGCTGACCGTTTTACACCACATGACTCGAATCGCTCGCGATCAGGTGTTCGTCGCTGACGTCAGGTGTTCGGAGGAACACACACCAGTGTCGCACTCTTGCCACGGTCTCCAACATCCTGCTGAAGGAGCCGAGGTTTCTGCAGCTGGATGAACACCAGCCACGGGATGTTTCTCAGCACAAAGAACATGAAGAACACATTTCTGTCCTTGGGAGGTACGGTTTTGGCAAGCAGCCTGGTGCAATACCTCTGACGAGTTACAAAAGCATTTTAGGTTTGCTGGATAACCTTCATTAAAAAAAAAAAAAAAAAAAAAAAAAAAGGAGGTGCAAGGCAGTACAGTTAAAACTGTAAGTTTAGTTTAACCCTGAGAACATCAGTGTGGAATCACTCGTGTCAGGGTTGGCGGATGCGTAAAATTGTAGATTATCCGTATCACCATGAAATCATCACTTATACAGGCTGTCTGAAAAGTCAGGAACCAATGAGAGTAAAACTACCGGAAAACAAACTATTATTCGCAATTTCTCAGCCGCTGGATCACGTTTTTGCGGAGTTTGCTCAACATATTCCCATTGCCCCCTGACTTTTCCGACATCCCGTATTTCTTCATTATACATCAGAGCGGCAGCGTGTAGAAGTAGAATAAAAGAGGGCTCAGGACAGAGCCTTGTGGGACGCCTTGTTGAACAGGAGTCAGATCCACCTGCCTGCAGGACGAGGGACTGTGAGCGGTCAGATAGATAAAACTTAAACCAGTTCATCTCGGTTTCATTCCTACAGTTCAGGAATGTCATTTCCTTGATGATTAAGTAGGAAATATGAAGGGTACGAATAACCGTGTCAAATTCCCAGAGTTAAAACGCATCGAGTTGCAGGAGTGTGGAGAGCCAATCATGATTCTGAAGCTTGTGGCCAGAAAAGTGTACAAAAAAAAAAAAACGAGTACATGATTAACGAGTACATGACTAACCAACTTAGCGTTAATCAGTCAGGAACGCCACTGAACATGTTACTGAGCTATTTAGGTTTAGGTTCAAATAGCAATCATAAAAAGCACAAAGGTGTGTTCATGCCCAGGATACTAGGCTCATTCTTTATAATGCTAGCGAGGTGATTATAAATGAAGTGCTCTAGCTAGCGTGGATGGAGCAGGGTTGCACTGGAGAAGAGCGTGAATCTGAAACCTTTATTCAGAAAAGTAAAGTATGTTTGGAATCCCTCATTGTCAATGACCGATAGCGGACGTCAAGAACAATACACTGGCTAGGAGCTTTTATTTTCACTCGCCTAGCGTCATCTGTAGACATTTTGCCTCACCTAGCCAGTGTGTGCCGCTAGCAATGAAGCCCTCGTGCTTTATGTTTAATCACTTGTATTGGAGGAAGATGCTGTAATTCCTCCTCATTGACGTTTTCACAGAGCACAGTTTGCACTCTGCTTTGCTTTGACTGGGTGGAATTCGTTCAGATCTCAGATCGCTGTCATTTTGTGCCGTCTGTTCGTTAGCACAGCAGCGTCGGCTCCAGGCTTACGTCACCTGGTGTCACCTGGTATCGCCTGGTATCACCTGGTATCACCTGGTATCAGAGTGTTTTTACGAGTGTGAATAAACAAGTACAGTATCGGATGGATACCTGATACCACACGTCTCTGGTTCAAAAGTGATCAGGGCCTTGATGGCCTGTGGGCAGACCATCTGAGGCTGAAATGAGGTTTAATCTTTTTTTTTTTTTTTTTTTAAGATTTTCTTTTTACAGTGACACCAAATATGTGAAACCTTTCTGCCCTAAAGCTAAACCATTACATGACTAAACCCAACATTCATTAAAAAAATCCTCACAAGCCAGAAGTAGCTCAGCTGAAACCAGTGCTTCAGGTTCTCGTTCTCAGCCCTGATCATGAGCGCAACCGAGATCCAACAGCCTACATGACACATAAATAATAGTAAAATAGAAAGAAAAAAAAAAACAAATAATACTATTATTATTATTAATAATAATACACCCACTAAACAGAAATGTCACACAACTGTTTTACTCGTGGCTAAAGTTTAGAGTATTCCCAAGACTGTGTGGGCTGGAGTCAGTTTCACGTTTTCAAGATACATAAGTATTAAATGGAATCTGGAGGCTGGTGTGGAGAACTTTCAGAAAATAATTACTACTGGTAAACACCCTGCCTCGTTTATGACGACTGATAAAAGCGAAAGAATTGTTCACAGGCGTTTCGTTGGCTTCAAATTGTGCAACTGTCGACGAGTTACTGCGATTTTTATACACACTCACGTTTAAATCACATATTTATTCCAAATAAATCTAGCCGTTCAATCAGGACATAAGAGGAGGACGAGTTAGCGTGTGGTAGCTGAAGATTTTCAGTGAGCTTTGTCTTTTACGAAGTTTCGTAGGCGTGGCAGCTGTGACGTGAACGCGCTTGGTAATTTACGGGTGATTGGTGTTTACCAACACACTCACGCAAAAACGAAACCTTTATTTCTCATCGGAATTTTTTTTTTCGTTCAGTTGAAAACCATTTAAACAAACAAAAAAAAAAAAAAGACAGGCCCAATGCAGGCTAAAATGCTAAACATGACACATCGTTCCTCTGCACAATCAGTCACGGCCTCAAAGAAACCATGAAATAACATCCGATAGCCAAGAACCAGAACGAATAATTATTTATGTGCTTTCAAATTTGGAAAAGAGGAAGCCAGAAAACTGCAGAAACTTGCAAAAATGCAAAAGCTCTCAACAGAAAACACATCACTGATCTGCGTGGGAAAGAAAACTACAGCAAAATGCGACCTCACTGCAATTAAGCTTTGCGTAAAACGCCTGCCGTGACCCTTCCAACCCCTCGTGTCTTATAGAGCCACGCTCAGAACCCAACACATCTCATTTGGCAGGAGAGGCTTTGCTGAGGATAAACAGTCTCATTAGGAGCCAAGAGCATCTGCTCAGGAATTCGCTGCCAATTTGCTCTTTGTGGTTTGAAGTACACGCTTGGCGATATGGCGTGCCCGCTTCCTCACGGGGATCGCTTCGATTCCAATGAAGGGCCTCGGTGCCTACCTCGGGGCCTTCTGAAGGGCTGGGAAGGAGCTTCAAAACCTGAGCAAAGGAAACACAAGCTCTGTAACTCTCCCTGTGGAGGGTGTCTCCAAAGAGACCGTCGCAAATCGTCTGACAACCGCGGCATGTTGATCCAATTACCTCTACACCGAGGTTTACACGTGTTCAGACATCAGGTGACCTCGTTTGGTGTCAAAATCGAGCACTTGGAAGTGCAATTGGAAAAATCGGGCAAGCTGGGAGGCTCGCTTGCCTTAAGGTTCAAAGAAAAATCTTTTATTGATTAAATGAAATGAAACGTGACTCCTTTGTTACTTAGAAACAAAGTATTCCTGCCACAGATACATGAAACATAGATGCTGCTTCAAACCCCATCCACATGTACAAGGATATTTCTGAAGACGTCTCTTTTTACCGGAAAACACAAAACGCGTTTTCGAAAACACATCTCCGCCCACACACACGGAAACGCCGGCCCAGTAGGCGAAGATTGTACGTCGCACACCGTTACATCGAGGCACATGTTGAGCCGTGGAGATGCAGAAATTCACAAGGATTCATTAATGCGGACTGAAGATGAGGTCGGACTTCTGGTTAAGGTTGTGTTTGAATAAAAAAGGTTCGTCCGAGTCCAAAATCTACGTTCGCAGTGTGGATTCAGGAGTACAGGAGCAGTACAGGAGCAGTACAGGAGCAGTACAGGAGCAGTACAGGAGCAGTACAGCAGTGATCATCGTCCGTCGCCTCGCCACCAAAGTGGAACAGTAAAATAAAAAGAGTTAAACTGCAAACACGCTGTCTGACAGAGTAACGACCCGATCGGCGGCCGTGATAAACGGAGTCCTAGCGCATTCATAACACGCAAAACTCGCATGCGCACATCACTGTTTTTCAAAATTGTACATTTTTTACCTCCACAGGGAAACTGTGAAGACGTTTTCAAATTTCTCTACCTTTCGAGGCATTTTTTTTAAAAAAAACAAAAAAACAAAAACTAAACTTTGACTCAAAACTCCGTATTCATGATGGAAGACCACAAAAAAACCCCTACATTTTCAAAAATATCCGTATACATGTGGACAGAGATTAATGCATCTCCGGTGACTTTTCAGATTGTCTGCACTGAGATATTTGCAAAAATATTGGCACACTGTAGTATTTGGATGGAAGAATCATTGGCACTTCAAAGCAAGACATGGTAGATAGCTATGAAGGACTGGAATAAAGGTTTGTTTACTGTTCATTACTGTTTATTAATGTTTAAATTCACTTTAACTCCACCTCAACTCTTAGCTAAGGTTCTTAATGTTTTTTTTTTAGATCGTGAGAAGTTCAACAAGATTAGTTTCTAATTTTGTACTGAATATTTAAGATGTTGAAAATGAATTACAGAAATTTTTTTCAGGGTTAAATCATTTATTTCTGCAGACGTTACGTATATAGTTTTTCCACTAGTACCACTGTTTTACTGGATGTTTGTTCTCACACCTATATTAACAGAAACACATGATATTTTTCAAAGCTCATGATGATTTTTCTGCCATATCACCCAACCCTAACGAGCACTGCTAGGCTCTGTGAGCTTCCTCACATTAAACGTGAAGCACTTCATCCACACTTGTCATTTAAATAATATACGAAGGCAAACACACCTACGTGCTTGTACAAAATAATAGCAGCTCATGACTTGCTTTGTTCTGCGAGGTTTTGATCCCACAGAGAGAAACTGAGAAGGCTGGAAATGTCATCTGAGCTTTGCCATCATTCTAACCTCATGCCAAGGTCACTAATCAACACACCACTGTCTTAATAAATACACACATTTTAAAAACTACAGAGACAGACACTGATATTTCCTACTTTCTTAATGACACGTGTTTAGCAGACCTGATGATCAAAAGTGTTCCCACAACCGCTACTTTCACATTACAGAAGTGAATCTTAATTTTCCAAATCAACAAACAATCATGAAGGAGCAGACAAGCTCTATATTTCGCTTCTAAGATGAATTACCGGAAAAAGTGGTTTTGTTTTGAAAGCAATCCTACACCCGGGTATGCTCATTTATTAAATGAGTCAACGTGCCTGAGGCGTCTGCTTCGTCCATTGGGATGTCTCGGATTTCTCTTAGGGAACTTTTTATAAGAATAACACCGAAGAGAGCGTCAGATACAGAATTAACGGGTTCTTATCAAACCTCACTTCTGCGGCACCGCCAGCGTGACGAGCCAGAGTTTCGCTCAGTACAAGGAGGACAAGGAGTCCAAGTCTTTGTACCTCGCTTAACAAATAAAGACCGAATGATGTGTGCATTTACTAATCACGATCATTCCATATAATATTCCACTGCACATATTCACCGCCTACAGCCATATACATATAACACATGCTCAGCCTGCACTCTGGTCATTTGCACAACGCTGCTATGACAATAAAGTTCTATCTATCTATCTATCTATCTATCTATCTATCTATCTATCTATTCCGAATGGGTTTTCCAAACCCACCTTAGATGTGGATTTAGCCGGATTGAGCTGTCTTGAGGTAACTGTGTGCTCCTGTGTGATATACTGAGAGCAGAAACAGAGTCAAAAAGTAAACGTGTTTAAAATCACGACTGCGATTCGCTTCTCAACACAATTCGCTTCAAGAACAGTGCTGACTCTGACAGGGCGTCACCGTTCCTCCTAATCTGCTGTGACCAATGAGCAGAGACGTTGGTACCGTGTGACCTCGCACACATCAGTGGTACGACGTACGATTTCGACTTCGATTTCTTAAGGCGGCGATTCGATATTTGACGATTCCACCGTATCTGCTACAGATAAAAACAGATAAATATAGATCACATCCTCACGCTAAAAATCCAGAACTCGCTTCTCACGAAACACTTCAGCAACGCCGTCAGCTGCTTGTTTAGGTCCGTTAGTTCATCGCGGACACGTTTTCTTTACGACGGAGCACAAAAACACCAAGATGTGGCCGGTTTTAGTTCGTTCGACGACGTAAAAAGATTTCTGCTTCAAAAACAGACAAATTCACGGTGAAATCGTCAACACTTCACTCCCTCTAACTCAGTAATCCACGTGAGAAAAAGGAGGCGCTGAGCTGCTAGATGACTGTTTTTCCACCCGTGTGATAAACATTCAGGGAAAACGTGAGAAAAGTGAGATTACCGCGAGCTTTTCAGTTGTGTGTGTGTGTGTGTGTGTGTGTGTGTGTGTGTGTGGGGTCTGGTTTAGAGTTACAGCAGAGAGATTTATGAGAAAACAAAAACCATAATTGTTAGAGTTCTTTAAAGTCACGAAGCTTCATTCTCACAGCTGATGTTACTGAGGAGAGAGAAGATTCAGTGTGTGTGGCGTCTTCGGTGTGTACGGCGTGTTTTATGGCGTGTGTGTGTGTGCATATATATACAGATGTGTGTGTGTGTGTGTGTGTGTGTGTGTGTGTGTACACATATACACATATATATATCATTTAAGAAATTACTTTTATTTTACTATTTTATTTATTAATTTTTTAAATATACAATATAATAAATATCTGCATAATTTTAATATCCAGTAAGACCCCCGTATCCGCACAATAAAGACATTAACATCAATAACTGATAAAAAAAATAGAAAAATTATAATATTAAAAGTTATGTGAATGTGCTCTCTCGCTCGCGCTCTCTCTCTCTCTCTCTCTAATATTTACTGTACTGTACTCACCGTCTTCTTCATTCTTCTTCTTCTTCCTCCGCGTAAAGGAGGCGCTTTACGACTTCTCTGCGCCGCATCTGATCTGCCAGCGTCACCACTCCTGCGCTTTGCGGCCATTATTAAGTGAAATAAGGTTCAGCTGAACACCGGCGCTGCGATACCGCGAGAGTTGACCTGATGAGCGAGACGGTGACTTCACCGTATTTTCTGTTTAATGTTTTCGGACCACGGTCGGGCGCGGTCACGTGAAACCATGGCAACTGAAACCGCGGATACGGGGGTTTTACTGTAACGTACATTTAAGTATAAACTCATCATTATTACCGTTTACAGATTATTCAAAAGAATATATATATATATATATATTTATTTATTTATTTATTTTATTATTTTAAAAACGTTACATATTAAAAATAAAAATATTACTAAATATAATAATACACATTCTTATAATTTAAATACAGTGTAAATAATTTAAACTTGTGTAAATGTTTTTAAATTATTTATTTATTTATTTATTATATATTTGTATATACTGTTATATAATAGATTTGTATATTATTTATTTTATTTATTAATTGAAAAGTAGAATAATACTAAATATAAAATAAATTTAAAGTTTAATTTAGTAAAATATTTTTTACAATATATTTTTAAAGACATTATTATTATTATTATTATTATTATTGCTTACAGGATATTTAAAACTGAAACAATTTAAAACTATTTTAAACTTTGTTTAAAAAAATATTATTAATAATAAATATGTAATTAATATTTAAAATTGTTATTTATAAGGATGATTTATTTATTTATTTATTTAGATTTTAGGGGTGCTACTCATTTATCCACGTGTGTTTTTAAGCAGAGAAATGTTATAATTAACATTTTTAAAAATGTAAAACTGAGAATGAGTCGCTAACTGTCTGAGGAAAGGAAGGTTTCTTCCCCTGAATGTAAGTCGACGCTTCATGAACATCATGAAGAATAAATCCTGAGTGAAGATCTGAATATCCAGAACACCGTGAAATATCTAACGGTCTAGAAAAACAAAAAAAAACAAAACAAAAACAAAAACAAACCTGACCTGTATTTCCTCATAAGCCTCGTCGATGGTGGTGACCTGGTGCTGCTCGTGTAAAGCGGGCTCGTCGCAGAAGAAGCACACCAGGCTCTTGTCGCTGAGGCAGAACAGCTTGACCTTCTCGTGGTCCTTGCAGGGGTACGTGTTCCTCTGGGCGTTGAGGATGGCGTCGAGCGGGAAGGCCGAGTACCTCTCCACGATGTTGGAGAGCTTGAGGCTGGGCGAGAGCAGCGGGTCGGCGAAGGTCCTCCTGCACTCGGGGCAGTCGCGCGTGCCGTGGTGCTCCTGCCTGCTCCAGTGCTCCGTGATGCACTTCCGGCAGAAGTAGTGCTCGCAGCCGAAACTCACCGGGTCTTGGTAAATGCTCAGGCAGATGGAACACAGGAGCTCGTCCTTCAGACAACACGCCATTTGCATGCGCGGGGAGACGTCGGAAAACGTGACGCGCGCCGAGAGAACTGAGAGCCTCGTGATCCCGAGATTTCTGGATTTATAGATTTAACAAATTTATTGTAGATTGTTTTTTTTTTTTTGTTTTTTGTTTTTTTAAGTCTTTAGTTTGAATGAAATTCCTCGCGGTTCCTCGGGATTGATCCTTAAGTTGTTCTGATTTAAAAATAAGAAAAAAAAAAAAGAAAAGAAAAGAAAAGAAAAGAAAAAAAAAGAAAACATTCTGGTTAGATGCAACAGGCAGAAAATATCATTTAATTGAATTAAATAATTACAATTAAGATGTACATGATGAGAAAACTACGTCTCGTAACTTTTTTCAAAATTATTACACTAAGCACTGTCCTCCTTAAAGCCTGTAGCAAAATTATTGGCGCCCCCCACAGCAAAACCAATTGCCTCTATATTTATATTTGTTCTTGTAAAAATGTCCAAATTCTGTTTTATAAACGTGTCTCAGCCTGACGACGTACGAGCGTTCAGTTAAAGTCTCAATCCGTCTCAGTTTTACAGATTTTCCTTCATCGGCTCCTCTTACTGAACGTGATAAATACTTTTAAACAAATCGTTTAAACCTTTAAATCCTTCTTACATCTTCCACGTTTTCTCAAACTCCTTTATTCTCAAGATTCAAGTCTTTAAACGTACAGTTTTGTTTTTTTTCCCTTAAACAAATATGTTTTTTTTAAACAATACTCTTTAGGAATGTCTAATATATTTCTAACACACATCTTTTAAATGTGTCCGAGCCGGAAATCACATATTAATCATTTCCATTTAAAAAAAAACTATAATTATTAGTATGAAATCTGTAAGTAAAATTACGCCGGCGCACACGTCTGCGTCTCGTCTGCTGGTTGCGGTGAGTAACAGAATATTTTTAACTTCCTTTAACCTCTGTTTCATATCCTCTGCCCAGATTTCAGACGGTCTCGCGTATAATTTCAGCCACTTTCTCTTTTTACATCTCTGTTTTCGCTCTGATTTCCAATCCTCTAACTTCTAAACTCTGGTAAAAGTCATATTTCTCCCCCTCAAAGTCCTGATCCGGAGTCTTCTTGCTCTATTTTGTAAAACAGGGACTTTTTTTTTTTTTTTTTGGACCCCTAAACCACGGGCTCTAACGAAGGACAATGAAGGAGGTCAAATCCATCATCTACAACCAGCTCTGAAATCCCAGATGACTCTCTTTGTCCCTGTAGAAGTATAGCATGTAGTATAAAATGCAGATTACACTGTATATACTGTATATTTTATATTACGCATCCACGGGATTATTGAGATGCTTGCATTTGGGACAGGTTTCATTTTTAATTTCTGCTCCGAGACACAATCACTTGATGATGGCAATCATTACAGGAGATAAATGGCAGTTCCGTGGAAGGGTGGCATTTCTGTAGAAATAATGCTCAGTGACAAAAGAGGAAGGGTTTTTCCAAATATTAATAATAATTATAATAAAAGAAGAAGCTGTGGTTTAACACCAGAGAGCCAATTTACATAACCAACCTCTCTCTCTCTCTCTCTATATATATATATATATACACATATATACATACACACACACACACATATATATATATATGATTCCATTTCTATCTAACTGATAACTAATAAGAGCTTGAGAAGTTTAAACATAAGTGTATGAACGGTTTAAAGCGACTGTCACGTCGTGCACTGTTTTATTTTTAATCATCATCATGTACAAAAAGCTAGCTAACTAATTAGAGCAGCTAGCCAAGCTGGCTAACGTGTAAACAGTGCTAGCCCGTACAACCGCTTTAAATTACCCGCAGTCAACAGCTCGTTTCTCTTACTCTGCCTCGTCCTGATTCCTGTCAGCCTCCAAGACGCTCCTTTCCATGTGTTCGTGCAATGAAGTCCTTCCTTCAATTAATTAATTTCGTCCAACTTTTTGATTTTCCCGTCGTTAAGGCTGAAGCTCGCGCGCCTCCTCGCAGGACAACTACAACTGATCCCTGACTGCGCGAGACTGGCTGTGAACGAGCGGAGCACAGCAACGGAGCGATCCACTTCCAGCACTATTACGGGGGGGGAGGTATAAAAAAAAAAAGGGAAAAAAAAGAAATATCGTATTTTCTGCTGATACGTTCAAATTTTATACGTGAGTATATCCCTAAAGCTTGTACTTTCTGTCACGAGTTAATGTTTCGTTCTGACTTTATGGTCGGAAATTGTCTGAACGCGAACAGTTGAGAAATGGATCACCCTGTGATTCACCCTGTGGTATGGCTCATGCTTCATCATGTTTGGCATAAATTAGACACAATCCACACCAAAGGAAAATATGAATAGCGTTTTGTTTGTTTGTTTTTTTGTTTGTTTGTTTGTTTTGCAAATAAATTTCCTTTCCCAATTTAAAATATGTATGCCTATATATATATATATATATATATATATATATATATATATATTTATTTTTTTTTTTCATTATTTACACCTTTTAATTTGACATATAAAACCCATTTTCATCCAATTTTCAGTCCTTGACCTTCAAAGCTAGAAAATAAATTTACACTACGTGGTTATTATAATATTATAAAGACACCAAAAACTTCTTTTCAGGACCATAAGGTTTGTTTTTTTTTAATTTTTGGTCTAATGAATAATAATAATTTGCTAGACGTAGCGCGTGAAAACGTGCAGAAACAGTTCAACACGTTTATCCTCATCAGGTAATCCATATGAATATGCAAATTAGACACGCCCCCCAAACACAATAAGTGCCCACCCTCTTCCCTTGGTTCATTTGCATATTAAAATATGATAGGCTCTTCTATTTTGTGATGCAATATCTAGTACTTGCCTGTCAGTTTTCTGCATTCGACTTACCTCAGGAGCGGGAAGTCATTTTTTCCGACCTTCATTTGTCCGAGCTCCAACACGGGAAAAAACATGGACGCCTCCATGTTCGTCTTTTGCTAGCAACAAGCTAGCTAGCCATCTAACTGTGATGAGTGATGTATAGTTTCCTCCTCAAAACAGTGAACTGTAGAGTCGGTGTGATAGATTTAACAAGTGAATATGTCTGTATGTTGGCTGATCTAAAGCAGATCCTTGTATATACAGTATAACTCATTTAAAACTAAAGAAGTGATACTTCGTTTACTGTTGATGCCGTGAGCAGCCATGTTGATTTGAGGTCACTTGCTGAACTCGGAGTTGAGGAGACCATCCCGAGGTCCCGAGTAGGAATTCTGAGTTGAGGTTTTTTTTTTTTTTTTTGGTGTTTCTCAAAGTCTTGACCTTTAATTGAACACAGCATAAATTTCTAACTGTAGATTTCTGTAACTTTTTTTTTTTTTGGTTTGCGTGCTTAAATTCGTCTCCCTTAAATGACGTAAGCATAAATTTCAGGGTGATATTGTTGCATTTGCTTTTGCCACTGAGACCTGGACTTTAAGGACGCAAGCCATTTTGTTATCTTTCTATTCTTTTTACATGGAGGGCAAATCACGCATAAAAAGATTGACATGTCTGTAGAGAAAATATGTAGATTATCTTAGGTCCTTGTATCTAAATTGAACATGATTATTGTCCACTTTAGCATATTTGATGTATTTTATTACTCAATACCATCAAGCACCAAGCATGTGCATTAATTTTAATTTCATCTCCTCAAAGTCAAACTCCCAAATAAGATAATGGGTTTGTTCTAATAGGTTTAATGGTCCACATACACAGGGTCTAAAATAAAAAAGCTATTGTTAGAGGCATCCTGAATAGACTCCATTCTACAAACGTCACGGTTCAAGGTTCTTTATTTGTCACATACATTTTACATACATGTGATGTAATGCAGTGAAATGTTGTTCCTTGGTTCCTCACATTACGCCACTGTACATTGTACAGTGTTATTAAAAGCAATCTGAACATATTGTGCTTGATAGAAAAGGTTTTGAAGTAAGCATTTTTCAGCAGCTCTGCAGTTGTGTAAGTCCAGGAGATGCTTTAAAAAATATATATATATATATATATAAATCCGTTATGTTAAAGCTTTAAACTGGGGCACTGCGATGCCTTCCAAGTGGCCTTGCTCTATTTTCACACCAAGATTTATTTTAACCAGCTTTGACAAGATTGCTAACAGGATAGGTCAGAAGAGTTGCTGATGCAACCTATTTTCCTCAGAGATAGCCTTAAATAACATCTGGCAGATATTTAGGTGTGAATGAAATTCACACCAGTGCACCAGACTTTTTCACTTTCATCTGATTTAAAACTCCACAGCCCATGTGGTTAAGAATATGGTAATGAGATTGAAAATTGCTGCTACTACCCACCGCCTCAAGTGTAGTGGTGGGTTTCACTCTGACTGACTCACTGGCATTAAAACAAGAACTGAGTCTACGAAGAGAACGAGAATCAGCCAAAAAAAAAGTTCAGATGATGCAAATCCAAAATCACAGCTTTTTAAATGTATGCTTTAGCAGCAATACAGCAAGGTCTTTCAGTTTCACTGAAGATTTTAATCTGTGGTTAAATTTGTGACTTGCAGGGGTCTGTGATGTGCGGTTAGTAGGGGGGAAATGCAAAGCCACTATCTCTCTGTATTTGTACCTGCGTAGAGCTCCAAATATCTGCATCTGTATTTGGATGACCATGCCAGAAGGGGGCGTGTTATTATTATTATTATTATTTTTTTTTTTTTAATTAAATAAGCGTGAACTCCACCTCTATACCCATGGAAACTCAGTTTGTATGAAAATATGATGTGGTTTTTATATCAGATCGTAGTAAACCAGTGTTTAGATGAAACTATTGGAGCAAACCACTGATGGGGAAAAAAAAAAAAAAAAAAGAATAGTAGGCCTCCTATTTGTATGAGTTTAGAACACGTTATCTATTCATTATGAATAATATATTCATATTCAGCTACACTCTTAGTAGACAGGGAGCTTTATGACGCTACCTTTGTGTAAGGTCACTATCAGCTACCATCGAAGTAGTGATTGCAGTTATTATTTAGCTTCAGATGAAATTGCATACCCTTCCAGACATGGACGACATCAAAGCTAAATTGAGGTTTGGTCAAAAACAGTATGTTAAGATATTAATAGTGAAACACTGGCCACTTTAATAGGAACATGCTATATAGTACACCTGCTCACTCGTGCGCTTTTTTTTTTTTCCAGTCAGCCAATCATGTCACATGAGCGCTATGCATAAAAACAATACAGGTCATGAGTTTCAGTTCATGTTCACATCAAACATCAGAATGACTTTCACCATGGCGTGGCTGCTGGTGCCAGTTTGAGTGGTTTAGAAACTGCTGATCTCCTGGAATTTTCAGTCTTCAACTGACCAGTTTGGGTGACCCTGTTCCCACAGCAGCCTCAGCTTCCTGTTTTTGACTGACATGAGTGGAACCCGATGTGGTCTTCTGCAGTTGTAGGACATCCGCCTCGAATTTTAGCGTGCTGTGTGGGTTGTGATGCTTTTCAGCTCACCGTGGTTGTAAAGAGTGGTTATTTGAGTTACCGTAGCCTTCCTGTCAGCTCAAACCAGCCTGGCCATTCTCCTCTGACCTCTGACTGGGTGTTTTTTGCTTTCCACATCATTCTGTGTAAACTCTAGAGACATGTGTGTGAAAATGAAAATCCCAGAAGACTAGCAGTTTCTGAAACAGTCAATCTGGCACCAACAACCACGCCATGGTTACTGAGATCACGTTTCCCCATCATGATGTTTGATGTGAACGTTAACCGAAGCTTTTGACCTGGATCTACATGATTATGCATTGTGCTGCTGCCACACGATTGGCTGATCAGATAACCGGCCAGTGAGTGTATTTCTCAATGTGATTTCTCAATCTTTCTCATGTATTTCTCAATCTTAATAATAAACTGTTTTCAGGTCTTAAATAAGACATAACCATGTTTTTAAACACCTAAATCTGGCATATACCAGCAAATCAACTTTTCCAACGAGAGTAAATGAACATGGATTCCAGTTTTGTAGATAACGGTAAAATGAAAGTAAATTTGTAACTTTTTTCTACCCAGAAATGAAGGAGGATGAAACATTTGCAAACATGTAAATTTTTCAATTTACATTTTAACACTGTCCAATTTTTCTCTTTATAGAAAGTTCAGGAATAAAAATCTCTAACAGCCACAGTAGATAAACATAATGGTGTAGAGTGCCTATATGTGAAGAGTTGGACTGTGATGATAAAATTCTCTTGTGCCACAATAATAAATGGGTGTGTGTTTTTTTTTTAATGGAAGTGGTTTCTTGTTGCAAAACGTTTCACAACTTCTGATTTCAATCATTTTGGGTGACAGCGGTTTTCACCTCAGTGTCTTACCTAAACAAAGTGCTGACTTAAGACAGTTCGTTTCCTGTCATCATGTACAAACTAACCATTTCCTACAAACCGTTCTAAGGTTTTTGTGATTACTCAGAAACTTCCGTTTTGCAGTGCTGCAGTTCAGGGAAAGGTGTGCAAATTCTCACCAATACACAACTGACACTGACCTTGTATTTGTGACTGAACTTCATCCTAATCTTGCCGAAGCATGCACATGGGTGGTACGGCTGGTTCTGGAGTTATCACATTACTTTATATTCGCCGTGTTGCTCCATGTACAGACTAACGAAATGCATAATTAAACCGGAGCAAATGCTTACTTTAGTGATGTGTCGGTTCTTTTAGGTGAATGTTACGAGTCGAATCGCATATATGACATATCAGTATCGCAGACACTACAGGAACAATAACATTAATGCATCGATTCTTACTGTTTGTCAGTGCACTTTTGTAGTGCCTTGCCTGATTTGACAGTTATTTAAATGCAATGCAAAGTAAATTTATTTTTGTTAAAAAAGAAAGAATGAAACAATTTCAGTCAGTCATGGTTAGGCAAAAAAAAAAAAAAAAAAAACACTGGCAGTAACACTGCAAAGTTTGTAAGGTGAAAGAGTCGAATCTTATCGACTCTTATTGGTGAGCTGAACCAAATGATCTGACTCAGTGAAAAGAGCCAAAATTCCCATCACCAACTTCAACATTTAAGGTGCGAAGCCTCAGAAGATGCAATCAATACTTCATACGTTATTAAAAAGATCCTTGGTGGATGTGATTCAGTGGCATTCCTCTCTGTGTGTGTGTGTGTGTTCAATAATGTAACAGGCTTGTGAGAAACACCAGATAGCATCAATAAGCTTTAGGATTAAAGATGAGGTTAAAGTTACATGAAAGACTTCAGAGGTAGCTACAAGTGAGAGTCCCATGTTCTCACACAGCCCTCCTAAGTGATGCAAAGGACATAAGTAAAGTTACTGTGAGCTGTACAGACAACAGTAGCAGCATGTGAGACATAAGGAAAGCATGAAAAAATTATATTTACAAAGATGATTTGTTAAACAACGTGTAAATAAAAAAAATAATAAAAAAATCGATAAAAAACACAGCTGAAATGACAGATAGAAAATATACTTTATAAAAAAAAAAGTTTCTATGTACAAAAATAAACAAGCATAAAAAAATTTTGTTTAATTTTATCCCCTTAAACTACTGGGTTACAGTGCAGTTGTTTATTTTAAAGTATATTACTCTGTAACTACTACATATTTATACTCAGACCAGTGGAAATGATGTGTAACTGGGTGTTTAGGGGGTTATATGTTTCATATTTGCAGGAGGAGATGAGCTCATTACAAAAGCTGGACACACATTCTGCAATGAAGTCTTTTTTTTTCTCCTAAATACCACTGGGGGGCGTCAGTGATCCATTTCCATTTCTTATTTATGTACAGTGCAAGACCAATACTTCCTCAGAGCAAATGAGTGGGTAAAGTGCAACTCGCCTACTTGTTGTTTGACATTTGCCATTCAAACAAAGGTATTCAGTTTCCTTTTGAATTCTGTCTAGGCTATACATTCAGGAGAACATTGTAACTTTAAAGCATTAATGTTTGCCAAAAAGGAAGGAAAGAAGGAGAGTCCGGAACACCTGAGCCTTCCTTAGCTAAACTAGTGAATGATGTGATTGTTCTGATGATGGCCCAGAGAATTCTCCCCTGAGATCTGTTTTTAACTGCACACCAGATATCCAAGTCCATTTGGCTTTTTCCCAAGGAAGAGAAAAAAAAACAAGGGTTCGATCATCCGTCTTCTGTAAGCTCTTAGATCATGGGGCCCGTATGAGGAGGGAATACACGCTGAATGGGACGCCAGACCATCGCCGAGCACTACCTGTGTAGATCGCACGCTCGTTCCCACCTAGAGACGATTCAGCAGACGCAGTCCACCTCCCCGCATGTTTCTGGGAGGTGGGAGGAAACCCGAGAGTCCATTGGTGACCCACGCAAACACCAGGGGCTCAGTCAAATACTGTCTTAAAGCTCTATCACAATAACAAAAAAGATTCTCTCACTTCAGGGGAATTTGGTCGATTGTACAGACAAGTCACAGTGCAGAAATTTTCTCTGTATGCAAATGTTTTTGCGTCATAAAATTTAAGAGCCTGTCAGGTTAAAACATGCAAACGAACCCTGGTCGGCTAATGCATGGCCTTCTTCCTCCACACTGCCCGCGGACAAATTTCATTCCAGGGGGGCTTCCCCTTAGCCCCCTGTCTACTTTGTGTCCTTGCAAACAACGCCACTGTATGAGGGGAAGTGTGTTGGTGGACGTGTGTAGGTTTTTAATTTGCATATGCATATATATGTGTTTTGATGGTAACTGTGTGGGAGCATTTGTGCCTTTTCTGTTGTCTAGTGGACTCTAAAACAGGGTTTGCGTGTGAAATAAAATCTACACATGACTAGAGATGCTGTAGATGATCCACTACAGCTCCAAACCCCACCACACACACACACACACACACACACACACACACACACAAACACACTCAGTCTGAGATTAAACATTCACCGCTAACATGCAAGAGAAGCTAGCGGATTTCCCCCTTGTCTTCAGTACTTAGTCATCCCACTCTCTTGCACTGACTGTATCGCGTCTTTGCTGTCCTCTTGCTCACAGGACACGCACAGCTCTTCCTCCTGAGAAAGCGGAAACTCGGGCTCCGGCGGGGGCACGCTGGGGCTGATGGGAATGGAGCAGGAGCCCGTGGTCGGGTTCACCTGGCAATTAAACGTGGCCGTGATGCTGACGTTAAGGACGGGGCTGGAGACAGGGGGTGGCTCGACATGGAGGCAGTCCTGACTCACTCCCGTGCCCTGGCTGTGGCTGTCAGAGGACGATGAAGTGGACGGGTCGCTGCTGCTATCCGCTAACAGTCCCTGGTTTTCTGTCGGACTGGAGAGGTGGACTGAGTTTGAACACTGTCCTGCCTAAAAACAAGAGAGATGAGAATATTAGCTGGACTGTTAAGGCCTCAGCGTACTTAACGCGGAGACGATGATGACTGTGGCATGACGACCAAATCATCTTCGTGAGCTTACAAGCTCACACTCTCTCGACCTTTGTGTACGAGTGCTCCTGTACTGCGTGTGGCTACTACAATTTCCATGGCTACAGGAACAAGATGCGATGGTGCATCTCAACGTCGTCCATTTTTAGAATGAATATGCTTGGGCACAATTTGTTTGGTCACGTTCATCCACAGAGCTCGCTCAGCAGCCGCGTGCACGACACGCTGAACAAAGCTTCTGTTTTGCTCCGCAATCACGCCATATTGTCCGTGAAAGCCAATCAAAGTATGCTGAGGCATTTAGAGATGGATGTAATCTACAGGGCATCCAAAAAGTCAGAAAACACAGAGAGTAAAACTATACATACTTAATTTTGTATTTATTATTTTACAACATATGCTCTCCATGTTCACCCTTACGCGCTACACGTGTCCTCAGCCGCTGGATCATGTTTGTTGCAGATTTTGCTCAACATATTCCCACTGCTTCCTGACTTTTCGGACACCCTGTATAGTATATGTCAATTCAGATACTTACTTCAATGCCATCATGGACTGCAGGTTTAACTAGAGCTGCAAAGAAAAGGGTGGAAAAAAGGATTAGAACAACAATCTTTATAAAACAATCTTACCATTTTATCATTTATCGAAATTCATTTGAAATCAACAGACAAAAAAATATACAAAAATATACAAAAACTGCTTTTTCCACATTCTTCAAAGAACTGAAAAACTCATGTGTTAGTATTGAACACATGAAATCCAAGTATTATTAAATCATAAAATCTAAAAGCTAATCATGCTCCAATATGTAAATGCTGGCCATGAAACAGCAGAAAAGAAAGGGTATCTACAAGGATCATGGCTCATCAAATACAGTTTATATTACATCAGAGTCAGTAAGTACAATGAGAGATGATGATTCAAGCTCAAAAAAAAGAAAAGAAAAGAAAAGTGTCAGTGCTGTACTTTGATCTACGCTGATTCTGACATGCCACACATACAAGATCTTGCACATATTACCTTTCCTGTGACAAATACAGAAAGTTGCTATCAGCAAAACCACCAGCAACCCAGCGACAGGCAGACCTGACGGTGCAAGATTGGGAGATAGATTTAACGAGATAGCAGGAAAGTGAGAGAGAGAGAGAGAAAGAGAGAGAGAAGAAACAACAGAGAACACAGACAGAACGGAAGTGAAGAAGGAAATGTCAAATAGGGCAAGGAAGGGAGGGACAAAAAAATACAAAACACTTTAACATCATCACACACACAGGTTGGCCTACTTATCTCATTAAAAAGTTCAACAACTGCCAAGTCAAACACAGTGTGTCTCCTGATAAATACAAAGAACAGTCTACCTACAGGAATCAGCTTTCAACTTGTACCCTTACTATAAAAATTCTTGCTTTACCGATCCATAAGCCGATTTGGTCAGGAGGGGGTGTTGAAAACACAGAGGATACGCTCTGTGATGTGTCTTGAGGAACCAGGATTGGAGGCTTCGTAGAGGACTCTGGGGTTGAAGAACTAGGCGTGGCTGTGATGGGAAGGTGATGAATGGTAACACGGCTTGGGATTGTGGTCAGAATCGGACCACACACCGTGTCGGCTGTGTGAGTGCCCTGAATCAGTACACTCCTGCCCTGCAAATCACACCTGAAAACAAAAAGCCCTGTTAGTTTAAAGTGTTCGAAGCTCACTGGAAGTGTTTAAAGTGCCGGATAAGTGCTGAAAATACACTAATGTAACTAAAATGTCTCCTTATGCATAATAAAAGCAAAGAACTTCGAGCTACGTTCAGCAAAGCTCAGCTTGAGAAGTGAGTCAGCTACTGAGTTTTCACTCACAAGGTCCCTCAACGGTTATCTGGATGATTTAAGAGTTCTACTTTGAAACTTATTTCAAAGGAAAATTAATAATTGTTCCTGCTTTGCTGATTTGCAAATGATATGAACTTTAAGACTAACAAGATCTGACAGCAAGCTAGCTCACATTAGCCTATTAAACTGTGTAAAGCACTAGCCATGGTCACTATCAAGCTAGCTGATACTAAGCTAATTAAACCTAGCAACTAAGTTCAGCAGCAAGCTAACGAACACCAGGCTAACTAAAACCAGCTGCCGGGTTTGCAAGCGCTAGAGCACAAACTGCCTGTTGTTTTGTGTTAACCGTTAGTCATTCTCGCTAGCGAGCTAGCTAACATTAAGCTAACTAAAACCGACGGCCAAATCACTAGCAGGCTAGTTAAATTTAGGCTATTGTTTTGTGTTAAATGTTAGCTGAGCACACTAACAAGCTATCTTGTGTTAGATTAACTCTTATATTTTGTACTTAAATCCAAAAGAAGCTAGCAAGAAAGTGAACATGAACTCTATTATATACAATATTAAGTAGACTGGTCAGCTAGGAACCTAGCTAACAAGTTAGCAAACTATATATGATATCATTGAAACCAGTAACCAGTTTGCTAGCAAGCTAGCTAACATTAGGGTTTCATATTGTAAACACTAGCCAAGATCGTTAGCATGCTAGCTAACAACTGACTAGGTGACAATTAGCCAGGTGACCTTTGTGTTCTAGAAGACGACGGAGACACACGGTGGAAAGTGGCACTGATTAACTTTTATAGTTTTATAGTTTTATCACTCAGGTCCCAAAGGCCCTGTTTAATTATTATCGGTTTACGAGAAATGATACATAAATAAAGTTTATTATCGTTACCGCGTGTGTAGCCAGCATGGCTGCGAACTGGTTTCATTAGAGAATGTTCCTGGAGGACAGTTAATACACTTGACGTTTGTCGTAGGTGTTCCTGCAACAGACACATGCAAATACATCCACGTAAATCATAGAGCAGTAGTGGAAAAATAGGAAAATAATCAACAGCAAGCTTTGACACTGGAGACTCGTTCCATAAATGTTAAATAAACGTCTTGACTACATGATCACACACTGATGGATCTGAAATCATTGTCTATCCCCCACATGAGTGTATTATGATGATGATGATGATGATGATGGTGATGGGTGAGGAAGTAAAAACTGGTTCAAACCTGAACCGTTAGTATCTGTACCTTAGGTCTATTTGTTTGTTCTTGAGAAAGGGGCCATGTGCTATGAAGATCTTGAATTACTGGTCACACACGTTCAAAACAAACACAAGTTGGTTACTACTGAATTAAAAGGTTTGTCACCAGCTGACCCCAAATACACATCCATCACACACACACACACACACACACACACACTACAATCTGCTTATCTTTATGTGAAGTGTCTTCCATGCAAATCCTTGTGTACATATTTATTGTACAAATGATAATGTATTACAACAAGTCCAGGAAGTCCTAGCTACTGCCAGAGCTGCTGTTTTGTTTTATTGAACTTTCCTTCCTACCTGGTGTTATAGCTCCTTTGCCAGGACCACATGTCTTATGCTTTTCACAAGTATTACAAGAAGGATCCTCGGGAAAAAGGCAGTACCACCCAGGCTTACACACACACACTGCATCACTGTTACTGGAGCACCGCTTGGCGTATTCCATGCCCTTATCTGCCAAAAGAGTTGAGAAGTCAAACAGCATTAAAGGGGCAGTTTGTCAATTTTAGTGGCCTGCAAGATGCATTACAATTGCATTGAAAGCGGTGCATTGAAAGCCTTCCTCTTCCTACCAGTGTTGAAACTATGCTAGTGTTGTAAGTTGCCTTTTAAAGAAAAGTGGGCGACACTGCAGAGTTCTGTTTTTCCAGGGGAGGGAAAAATATATAGTTTTTTTTAAAGTATCTGTGTAATTATGTGACTATTACAGGCAAGGAACAATTACATTTTGTTCACTTTAACTGCATCTTTAATTCTAAGCAGCTGATGCACATAGAATTACAAATAGCAGTCTCAGCAAAGGATATACACTATATTGCCAAACGTTTTGGGACACCCCTCCAAATCATTGAATTCAGGTGTTCTAATCACTTCCATGGCCACCGGTGTATAAAAATCAAGCACCTAGGTATGCAGACTGCTTTCTACAAACATTTGTGAAAGAATGGGTCGCTCTTAGGAGCTCAGTGAATTCAAGCGTGGTACCGTGATAGGTTGCCACCTGTGCAATAAGTCCATTCGTATAATTTCCTTACTACTAAATATTCCACGGTCAACTGTTAGTGGTATTATAACAAAGTGGAAACAATTGGGAACAACAGCAACTCAGCCACAAAGTGGTAGGCCACGTAAAATCACAGAGCGGGTCAGCGCATGCTGAGGCGTACAGTGCGCAGAAGTCGGCAACTTTCTGCAGAGTCAATAGCTACAGACCTTGAAACTTCGTGTGGCCTTCGCTGAAGAACAGTGCGTAGAGAGCTTCATGGAATGGGTTTCCATGGCCGAGCAGCTGCATCCAAGCCTTACATCACCAAGTGCAATGCAAAGCGTCGGATGCAGTGGTGTAAAGCGCCGCCACTGGACTCTAGAGCAGTGGAGACGTGTTCTCTGGAGTGACGAATCACGCTTCTCTGTCTGGCAATCCGATGGACGAGTCTGGGTTTGGCGGTTGCCAGGAGAACGGTACTTGCCTGACTGCATTGTGCCAAGTGTAAAGTTTGGTGGAGGGGGACTATGGTGTGGGGTTGTTTTTCAGGGTTTGGGCTCGGCCCCTTAGTTCCAGTGAAAGGAACTCTTAATGCTTCAGCATACCAAGACATTTTGGACAATTTCATGCTCCCAACTTTGTGGGAACAGTTTGGGGACGGCCCCTTCCTGTTTCAACATGACTGCGCACCAGTGCACAAAGTAAGGTCCATAAAGACATGGATGAGAGAGTTTGGTGTGGATGAACTCGACTGGCCTGCACAGAGTCCTGACCTCAACCCGATAGAGCACATTTGGGATGAATTAGAGCGGAGACTGCGAGTCAGGCCTTCTCGTCCAACATCAGTGCCTGACCTCACAAATGCGCTTCTAGAAGAATGGTCAAAAATTCCCATAAACACACTCCTAAACCTTGTGGAAAGCCTTCCCAGAAGAGTTGAAGCTGTAATAGCTGCTAATGGCCAACTCCATATTAAACCCTACGGATTAAGAATGGGATGTCATTGAAGTTCATGTGCATGTAAAGGAAGACGCCCCAAAACTTTTGGCAATATAGTGTATATTAAGGGATGAACTATAAATGTGCCGCATGTGTAGTATTTAATTCAATGAGTTCCTTTTATTCAATTCCTTTTAACAAGAGACATCGTCGCAAAGAAGCAAAGCAGGAAGCCAGGTCTAAATTTGGATCCCTTATAAGCAAGCACAGGAGACAGGGGTGAGAAAATAAATGTCTCTGACACAGGAAAAGGAAGAAAACTTGACAGGAAGCAGACTCAAGAAGGATCTCACTCTCCTCTGGGTGACACCCAGTAGCAGGCGTCTGATAATTACAGTAAATAGTATTACAATAAAAATATAAAAAATGGTTGATTCTACGGTTGTAAATATGTAAGCAATAAACAACAACAGGGTGGGCTATTACAGGAAAGTAATCAATAAGGAGGTGGTGTGACGCAGCCTGACCACCCCGACATGCTTTTTTTTGTTCCATTTATTATTAATCTTAGGATATATTTAGCGTCTGCCGTACAAGTCCCTGTGAATGATCTGTTACTATAGAAACGGTAACGTATTAGAACGAGCGCATTACAATAAACCTGTGATTTGCAGCTGCACTACTGTCAGAGCTGCTGCTCTAGAAAATTAATCAACACCTTCTGACCAATCAGAACTGAGAAATCAAATCCACAGTGGTATAAATATAAATAAATATAGGTATGATGTTAGGAATAAGGAGTTTTTACAAAAGGAGTCTTTACCTTCCTGGCATTTGCTGCATGAGAAGCAGTTTGGGAAATAATTCATGTTCTCGGAGTACATTCCAGTCGGACACGCCTCACACACCGTATCTTTCTCGCTGGTGCAATCACTCACCTTGCGGGTACCTGCATCGTTATTAACACATGCCACATGGTAAGCATCAGAACACTGGTAAAGATTCCACCTGAGTAGACATCATCACGTCATCATCTTACCAGGACGGCATTTGCTGCAGCAGAGGTTGCCGACCGGGTATTCGGTAGCGCTGTTCCTGCACGCATTATCCGTCTGATACGGCTGCAGATGGAAAAACAGCATGAGCAAGAGACTACTCACTGACATTCAGACAGACCCACAACCAGGAACTGACACCACTGAACAGGCCCCAACTAAAGAGCAACAAATTCCAGGCACTGGTATATTTTTAAACACTAAAGCATCAAACCTTCCCTATAGTACGGAGTGTACGTGGTATCGTTGCACAACTTGGAAATGTTCATGACTATCAGCAGACCTGTTGAGTAACCATCAATTTAAGCAATATTTAAAAAAAAAAAAAAGAAAAAAGAAAGAAAGACGGAAGTTTAATAACATAGTCTGCATTCAGTACAGCTTGGGCAGGATGGTGATAGTGAAGTACAGGTACTGTTACCACTCCAAAGCTGATTATTTTCCAATAACAGCACAACGGTCTTTTAGTCTTATTCCTATACCACAGCAATTTTGTTTATGATTAAAATGTTTCATTTATTTAAAAATGTCATCATACTTTTCAGCGGTTAATAGCTACTTTTAATGTTGTGGAATGTCTGTGAAACATCCGTAAACATCCAGATTAAAACATGCTGTAATTTAATTGGTGATATAATGATGTGATGCTTTCTGGTTGATAAGGAGATGTTTATGTAACACTTAGGGAAGGAGTCTCCAGTGTGAGCTCTTTGTAACAGTCTGAGGTAAAGCTGCAACTTTAGGTTTTCCGATATCTTCAGAACAGAGGAGTTTTCGCTTTTTGCGATTTCTCGGTAACATCACAAGCTGCGTTTTTGCCTTATCAAGCGAGAGGGAGAGAGGGAGAGAGAGAGAGAGAGACAGGCTGGAGAGGGAAGGGCTGTTTACAGCTGCTATAACAGAAGTGATAACAGGAACTAACATGTTTCACAAACATTACAGTAAACAGTAAACTGTAAACATAAATAAAGGTATGTGTCAGTCTTTGATAAAAAGCTTTAATCATTGTAAACTGCTGTGGTATAAGAGGAATAAAACACTTCTTTCAACGTACAAGAGAAGAATTTTAATGACTCAGACCCATGTAGCACATCTTATAACTGTAGCTTAGCAACAAAAAAAAAACAAAACAAAAAACAACAAATCCTCTAACAGCTTCATATTTTAACATTTAGACAGATGCATTATGGTGCAGTTGCACAAATTTGAAGATTAGAAATGCATCCCATGATAACCATCACGGCTCTCCTCAGACAGACACAGACGCCCTTTCTGAGAAACGCAATAACGGGTTGCCAGGAAACGCGCTACACTCTGAAGCTAATCACTTCCGGAATGCATTTTTCTACATGCTTTCACACGGCACCGAATCCGCGCCTGCGTCTATGAACATCTAACCAATCATGGCGCAGGGGGCGGATTCGATGGGGAAAAGGACATGCTGCTTCCGGAAGAGCGGCGCGCTGTGTGACGCATCAACCGCAACCACGCAAAAGACAAGCGCTTAAACGCTGACATACATTCTTTTACACGCACAACCACACACACACACACACACACACACACACACTGATATTCACCTTAAACTTAAACCACCTGCAGAGACATTCTTGGTGTCCGACTTCTGCAGCCTTTGCTTTGCACCAGTTCACATGCCATCATGCACATGACTTAAAGTGGCACATGTTCAGGGCTTCAACTGGATTTTTTTTATTTATTTATTTATTTTTTTTACAATATTAAACCATCACACTTTAATATATTACTGTTATTTTATAGAATTCTGAACTTCAGTTCATAATAATGTGACTAAAGCAAGTTATCAATACATCAATATCTAGTAATAAGCTCTTATTTGTTTAAAAAATAAAAAAAAAAGACTAAAATCAGGTTTCACACCTTCTACAGTGTTTCCTTATTTGACAGTTTTGGCATCATAAATTAAAAAAAAAAAAAACTTTTCTGGCACACATACATGATACTGTAATCCATTTCAACCCCTGACACGAACACGTTTCGGTTTAATAATCAAATGTATTCGCACAGCAGTTCCCTGAAATCCTTTTTTCTATAAAACAAGAAATAATATAACACTGTACATCACTATCATCATCATTACCGCTAATATGCCACGTGCATTCGCTCAGAAACCTTCAAAACTTCCAAAATATAAATTATTATTGTTTCTTTTTATATATAATTTTCCCTCGGTAATCAGAAAGTGATCACGATCATCATTACGCTTTTAAAAGGGGTTCCTCAGCATGTCTTTATACAGGTAAGCATTCCTAGCTTTGTAATTGAGTTGTATCTTTAATGTAAGAGGAACTGTCTGTTACAGACTTCTATATAAAACCTTAAGGATTTCCCCAAATGCGAAACCACTGACGAAAATTTGCATAAAAGACGATAAGTAAGGAGTAAAACCCTCAGCGTCATGCAGTTATAGTAAAATAATCCACAACAGCGTGGCGTGATGAAGTGAAGGTACTGTTACCACACCGAAGTTGATTATTTTCCTGTAACAGCACATCCTGAAGACTGTTACAAGGCGCTGACACTGGAGACTCCTTCTACAAATGTTACATAAACATCTCCTTACTGAAAACCTCACCGTATCAACAATTACATTTCCATGGCATTACAGTACCAGAGCCCGTCTCTGCTTAGTCACATAAACCAAGAGTGGGTGAGCGCCGCTCCCCTGCACTCCCTCTCCATCAGCGCCGCAAGAACCCGTAACCAGCTCCATGCAGAGCAGACGGTTTCCTTTCAGATACGGTTCTAAGTGGAATCCCTTTAGAAAGCCGCAGTTCTTAATCATCCAAGAAACCTCTGAGGAGCCCTCATTTTCTGACCGAAAACCAAAGATTCCTGGAAGATCTTCTAGGGAATCACAGGTGGAACCTTCAGACGTGGCTCTGGGGACCTTTCGTGTGCTTTGTTAAGTGTACTAGTGCTTTTATTCTTTTTCTTTTTTTATTTTTTGTAGATGCAATCTAACGTCTGGAAATTCCTCAGGATGTAAGGAGGTTTTCAATAAAAATCTAAATGGCTTCTACTTGGAACCGTATCCGAAAAGGAAATCCTCTGAGAAACAAAATGTTCCTTGAAGATCCTCTAGGGTTTAGTAATGAATGCACGCCAACGAATCCCTAATTTCAATAAGAACTCCTAAACGTTCTGACAGACCTTCTGTTCGACACCTTTTAGGCAGCCGGACACCATTATTTTTTCTAAGAGTGTATTGAAATGTGTATTTTTTTTTTATGATGGAATCAATTGTTTTGGTTTGATTAAACTGAAAAACACTTAATTTGATATTCCATGTGTGGATTTATTAATTATGACTAAGCCACAGAATGTTGGTTAGAATAAGCAGGTGAGCTTGTTTCAGCATGGAATTTACATGATTTACACAAACTATTCACCTCATGAGTCTAAAACAAAAAACAAACAAACAAACAAAAAAAACCCAGAAAATGTGAAAATTGGATATTCCACCAGAATTGCCTGGAAATTCTGACTATTATTTGCTTTCTCCAGAACTTGTCCTTAAACATAAGTGGAACTGTGGTGAATCATAATGGCCTTCAGTGTGATACCAGGAAAAGAGCCTTAAAACTCAAAACAGCGCACAAGCCCTGGTTAACTGAACCCTATTCTGTTATGTCATGTAAAAACCTGAACATTTGTGCATGCTGTAACATTCTGGCTCCGTAAAGAAGCGCTGCATAAACACATTTCAGGTGTGAGGTTTGTGTTACCAGAAACTTGCTGCACTCCCTCGCAGGATAACGAGCAGTCATGCGCTGGTTATTATGGTTTAACAGTCTTGAAGTTTCTGGTTTAGCAACTACAGCAATTAAACCCGGGACCATTTAACACTTTCCTTCATTCTCAGCTCACCACACCAGTCTGTTCTGCTGATCTGGGATTTTGTGGGTAAATTACACCATGTGAGTCACACTTTCGTGGTGAAGTTCATGTGTCTACAGATGAAATTATTACAGACAGCAGCAAAGAATAAATAAATAAATATATATATAATAAAAAATAATACTAAAAAAGGAGGAATAGGAAAGACAATAAAACTCAGATTTAAATAAAAATCTCCTACAGGAGAAACACCACGTGTTTATAAATACAGCAGAGCACACTGTGTGTGTGTGTGTGTGTGTGTGTGTGTGTGTGTGTGTGTGTTTATTTCTCTGTTAAAAACCCTTATCTTTTTGAAGTGTTTTCTTGTCAGTGCTACAGTACAGCTCCTTTGATCAAGCGTCCTGATTTTTTTTTCCTCAGGAGTCTCAAACCTGACACGACTACCGTTATGAATCATTCCTTACCGCGAAACATTACTCAGCTAAAGTAAAAAGAGATATGAAGTTTCCTACCTTTGCTTTTGCAAGCGACGTGAACACGCCGAGGATGAAGTACCGAAGCCCAATATTCATTTTCCAGCTTTTTTCACGCGACCCTGAAAGCGCGCGCGCTCACACCATTACCGAGACATGTGAAAGCGCGCTCCCGAGTTCACCGCCCCGCTGGGCGTGAACGCGCACTTTCTTTTACTGCTTCTTCTTCTTCTTTTTTTTTTTTTTTTTTTTTTTTTTTAGGTTTCGGTCAGAACCAGGAAACACTCTGACTTCTTGGCGTCTCAGCGTCACGTGTCTGATTACATAAAGCTGCGACTGTGCAAAGCAGGAAGGAAACTTAAAAAAAAAATATATATATAAATACGAGGAAGGATTAAGGCAGTTTGTCTGAGCACGCTCATTTTTACTAACAGTAGTGCTGCTGCAGCTCACAGATTTATATTATAATTTGTAATACTTGACTGTTTCTATAGCAACAAGCCATTGACAGGGACTTGTGGAAACGGTTTCGTTTTCTGTAAGGAGCCTCCAGTGTCAGCGGTTTAGTCAGAGGTCAGATGTAAATCTGTAACTTTTCCGACAATTTCAGGACAGGAGATTAGGTGTTTCTTGGTAACTCGGCAAGTTGTGTGATTTTGTCTTATTAACTTCAAGAGAGAGAAAAAAGAGGTTGGTGAAGGAACGACAGTTTATAGCTGCTGTAACGTAAGTGAACAGGAACTAACTTGGCTTCACAATATTAAATGTAACTATAAATGGTTAAAAAAGTACGACGGGTAATTCTTTAATAAATAAAAAGAAAATTGTAATCGTTGTGGTATAAAACACTTCGGCATGTGCCGCTACTGGAAGGTGATCATTGTGTTTTATTCCGTACATAAAATAGTTTACGTCGATTTTTTTTTTTTTAAAGAAGAAAAAAACTACTAAAAAGTTTGTAGAAACATTTCTACAGCTTCTACCCTCTTCAAAAATTTAAACCGGTCATGTTCTTACGCACCCCCTGTCATCCGAAATAGCTAGCCAGGTACGTAACAAGTGAGCTAGTTTGAATTTGACAGGACAGGGTTTTTCAAAAGACAGAGTTTCGATCTGCACTTTCTTAACTAGAATTATACCGGAAATGTCTGTATAGTGTGAACACATATAAAGATAGCGTTCTAGCCCATTCACACAGCTTCTCTTTCATCAGCGCTTGCGCTCAGTGGCAACACTCGAATCTGGATCATGTAACTTTGTAGTTACAACAGTGCGAGATATGAGATAGTAGTAATATACGAGTAAAATATGAGATAGTAGTAAACAAGCAACCTGTTTGTGTTATCATGCTGTAAAATGAAACAGTGGTCTGTATGGAGTTAACGCTCTGGCTTTATTCGTGTGCACACGTGAAATGACACAACACATTATAAAAAAAAAAAAAATGCAGCAGGATAGATATATCTCCACACATAAGTCACATAAGTCACAAACCTCACAACGATGACTGAAATGAAGAATGTTCTGTTCTGTCCAACAGGCAACCAAGTAAAAAAAACTCTTGAGGAACATGTTTGGTGTTAACTGGACTTTATTATCCATAACCAAAACATCAAAATATACAGTCGGGTCCATAAGTATTTGGACAGTGACACAACTTTCACACTTGTGCCTCTGTACAACGCCACAATGGATTTGAAATGAAGCAGTCGAGACAGGATTAGTGTAGTCTAGTAATTGGACAAACTAACATAATTATAAATATTAGGATTACTTTTAATACTTGGATGCAAATGCTTTGCAGTCAATGACTGCCTGAAGTCTGGAAGCCAAGGACATCACCGAATGCTGGGTTTCCTCCCTTGAGATGCTTTGCCAGGCCTTTACTGAAGCCGCCTTCAGGTGCTGCGTGTTTGTGGGTCTTTCTGCCTTCAGTTTTGTCGTCAGTAAGTGAAAAGCAGCTCAGTTGGGTTGAGGTCAGGCGACTGCCTCGGCCATTTCAGACCATTCCATTTCTTTGCCTTAAGAAGCTCTTGGGTTGCTTTCACGGTATGTGTTGTGTCATTATCTATCTGTACTGTGAAGTGCTGTCCTTCACAGAGTTGCGGCACTTGACTGAATCTGAGCAGAAAGTAGAGCTCTATATGCTTCAGAATTCTTCCTGCTACTTCTATCAGCAGTCACATCATCAAATACACCAGTGACACAGTTCCATTGGCCCGTGTCATAACACTGCCTCCACATGTGATGACAGATGATGTAGTATGCTTTGAAACATGAGCCCTTCCTTCTTCCTACTCTTCTCTTCCCATCATTCTGGTACAAGTTAATCTTGTTTCATTTCTTTTTCATTTTTTTTTTAGATGTTTCCTAGTAAAATCTAATCTGTTCTTTCTGTTCTTGAGTGTTACCAGCGGTTTGCATCTTGAAGTAAATCCTCTGTATTTACACTCAAGAAGGCGTCTCTTGATTGTAGACATAGATAATGATATGCCGCCCTCCTCCAGAGTGTTCTTGACTTGGCTAGTTGTTGTGAAGGGGTTTTTCTCTTTTAAGGATGTACCAAATTGTAGATCGGGCCACTCCAGACCAACCCTGGACAGGAATCAACTCCAGACCTTTATCTCCTTAATTTCTCTTGAAATAACAAGGAAACAAGGGACAAGAAACTGCTTATTAGTCAATTGTCCAATTACTTTTGAGTGTGTGAAAATGGAGGGACTCTGTAAAAAAAAAAAAAAAATGGCTGTAATTCCTAAACAGTTAATGCAATATTTTTGTTAAACCCCTTGAATTAAAGCTGAAAGTCCGCACTTCATTCACATCTTGATTGCTTCATTTCCAATCCATTGTGGAGGTGTACAGAGGCAAAATTAGGGAAATTATGTCACTGTTCAAATATTAATGGACCTGACTGTACCATGAACATTAGCTAACTACACTTCTCACTAGCCAGCTAGATAACTACTAGTAAACTAGCTCTCATTTGTTTACAGGTTAACACCAGTTGCATTGCAGTCTCAGTTGGCATAAGCATATTCTCAGTGCTTTATTTAAATATGTTACAATGAAAATGTTACGAAGAAAATATGTTACAATAAACAAACTTTCATTCATCATGAACGTTAGCTAAATTAGCCACTTTAGCACACAGGTTCTGCAGCACTAAGTGTCCGAGTATGTCAACATAGCTTTATGTGTGCAAAGTGCTCATTTTTTTGCTCACGTAGCAAAGTGAGCTGATACATAAAGCTCCCTGACTCAGTTTTACACACAGAGAAGGTGTGTTTCAAATGAACAAATGACTGAAACACCAAACTATGTGTGTGTGTGTGTGTGTGTGTGTGGTGACTTGGGAAAACCCTTCACATGGTGAAATTTTGACTAGGTCTGAAAACTACAGACTTTCCAGAACTGAAATATGTTTCCCCTTCGCACTCAGTTCAACAACAAGCGAAGTCATAGCATCTGTATAGTCTGTAAATTTGTAAAGTCTTTACAGTACAGTTGTTGATATGGTGAAGCTTTCTCTAAGGAGGAGCTTATTTAACATTTATGGAAGGAGTCTCCAGTGTCAGCACTTTGTAACAGTCAGAGGTAAAGCTGTAACAGGAAAGTCTTCAGGACAGAGGAGTTTACACTTTGCGGCTTCTTGGTTGGTGAGGGAACGGATGTTCCACAACATTAAATGTAACTAAAAATGGATAAAAAGTACGATGTGTCATTCTTAAATAGATGAAAATTGTTTGGCAAGTTGCTGTGGTGTAAGTGGAATAAAATACTTCAGGACGTGCTGTTGTAGGCGATTATTTTGCTACAACAGCGTGACATGGTGTGTCTTATTCCCTAATTAGCAGATAAGGATAAAACATGATCAGTAGCCTAGAAATGTAATCTGTTCTGCCAGGACATGGACAGTAATAAGTGACTTAGACATGCGGGTTAAAGTGAACATCGCTGACATTCAGCAGTCTTTTTATCCCACATTGAGGTATTTTTAGCTCTGCGTGCTGGTGCACCCACACTTCGTCAGTAAAACGTGGCCTGCCTGTCTGTCTCGCTGTCTTTCTGGCCAACTGACAGGTAAAGCTGTACCCAAACACAAAGATGTCTAATGACTGTTAAAAAAAAATAGACTGATATTTCTAATATCGTTATATTATAACATATTCTAGTATATTAATATTTACAGTACATCTTATCACTATAGCAACCTGGGAGTTTTTCTTACACTGTCACTGTCTTCACACTGCCTCCCACATTGAGAAAGAAAAAAAAACCCTGAAAGTCACAGTGCTATACAAACAAACTCAGCCCTATTCACAGCCAGAGGTTGGTCTCGCTGCTGCAACAGGATGGGTTTTCTACACACCACGGGCCAGCCAAGAGGGGCCCATCCTGATCCTGATCCCATCCTGAATCGTGCATTCCTTTGCTCGAGCCGACGTTGGTGTTCAGGCCCAGACGTTTCATTTGCTCGTGGCCGGGACTGGGACACTCAGCTCCTTGCCAAGCTCTTCCTGTGTAGCCAATCTGATGCAGTCTTCATCGGAGCTGGATTCCTGCTGAGGCACGCTCATGAGACAGGTGTCCTCGCCGCCGTCTTCCCCGCTCGTCTCCGCCTCCTCTTTTTTCTCATTTGAGTTCGAGCCGAGGATCACCATCCCGGGGGAGTAGATGAAAATAGACCCTACGGCGACAAGAAGCATCGAGTGTGATTCAGTGCGTAACCTGCATGATTAACAGTGTAAAAATCTGTGCAGTCTAAAAACCTGGGACACAGAAACCAAACCCTGACATTTTATTATTAATGCCTCAATGAAGCATGTAGGGGGAGAGAAATGCACATAATGAAAGGAAACACCAAATAGTATTGTAATAGTGTAAAGAATGCTCAGACGTGCATGTGAAAAATGAGACTGGTGCACCAATTTAAATCTTTTTTGGATATGGAACGGAAGGACTTTCAGTGAGAGCTGCAGAAGCTGTCATTTCTGTACATTAGTCACTACTGAAATGCTTGTTGGGAACTACTAATTTTCACTTCTGTAACTTGATCCTTGAAGTTTCGTTCCCAAACCACAAAAACAGGACCTCATAAAACATGCTCGATTTTGGCTGATACAACAGGAAATGCTGTTTCGCCTTGGCAGTGCTCTTTGTCAGGATATCCAGCGGCCAAACTGCATGATTAAAAAAATAAACAGTAATATGAAAACAAAAGAAAAGTGGGAAATGGGAAGCAGTGGGTAGCCAGGATAAAATAAATGAACTCCCATGAAGTATGTTACATTTAACTCTTTGTGAAGCTGAAATATCACTCTGTCCCAAACGTTCACACACCATGACCAAGCATGTGGCTGGGCCTTTTGTTTTTGTTAAGGCTCTGTCACATGACCTCTAATTCTTATATATGCTCCTCATCTGTGTGCACAAATAGTTATGCACATGCTCATTCTATCATGCTATTTCAGCAGGACAAACGGAGTACAAAAGAAATACTGGAGCAGAGCCAATTAATTGTGTGATAAAAAATAGACATACACTGAAAAATGTTTTAGCACGATTAAAAAAACAAACGTTAAATCTTAGCAAGTGAAGATATCTTGAATATAGTCAAATACTGTATATCTAGTATTGCCTTTTATAAGATTACAGAAAACCAAATCTATGATTTATTAATCTATTTCTGGATGTTTATTACTAATTTAAATCTTGAAATAGCCTTGTTCTATTGGCAGATCATTTTTATAATTTTACAATCTAATATAATATCCCTAGGAACAAGCAAAATTATCTGCCAATAGAATAAGAAATTTGCAAGCATGAGTAGAGAGATGAGTAAAAGCATCTAAAAACAGGCTGATAATCTTGAATTTGTCCATATTGAAGATATTTTCACTTGCCAAGATATAATTCTTTTAGTTTTCTAAACAAGAATCAGCCTGGGCTTCTGTAGCAGATCGACTGTTGAAGCTTGTTTCAGACAATCACATGCATTAAGGTCAATTATTTAGCTGAAGGTGTCAGACTAGAGACTAGCTACATGGTTAGAGACATGAGCTCAGAAAGGGAAGAGTGGTTTTTTTTGTTTTGTTTTTTTACCCTCTCGGGTCTGATTAATGAACTGATGACATGGCTTAAAAAAAAGCTGATGACGAATACAGAACAGACAAGAGAAGTGTAAGTGTTTATAATCACTGAATCAGATTTAAAATCTGTCCCGAGTCTGTGGCGAAATGCTTAACATGGAGCGCCACTACAAAAACAAAACCACTACCACTTTTGCCATAAACTAATTGTTCATGTTTAAACATTAAAAGGTAACCTTTGCCACCAGTCAGTCATGTCAGTCGCTTATCCGGACTTTCAGGAGCGAGGAATTTTATGTAGCTGGACCTTCACAAATTTTATTTGAATACTCCAGGGCTAATCTGTTAGCTTCCCTCACCAACAGTGTTGTTGATGCCGTCCGCTTTCCCGACGTGCTCCATGGTGACCTGCTGGTTTTTCCCCGGGAATGACCCCTGAACTTCTCTAACAGGGTCTGTGACGTCGCTCACAGGTAACAGAGCCTCCACGTTCGGGTTGGGGCTGGCTGTGGGTAACACGGGCTGCTGCAAAGAGCAAGACAAAGCAGAAATGAGCTTGAGATGATTGTGTGTGTGTCATCAGAAAGACTTCGATTTTGTGCAATACTAAGCAAAAAGTCACTCACATATCTTCCAAATGCCAGACCTAAAGAGACAATAAGAGAATAATAATGAGATTCTCCTCAGCATGTCCTATTCTTATAAATGCACGATGAGTGATTTAAATATTGCATTGTCATAAAGTGAAAGTTCATTACAATATGCCCAAGTTAAATATGTAAAATGCACTACTTAAAGCTCTCCAGTGGTTTCTCAGGTTGTCTCATGCTTTTGCTAGGATGTAATTCTGAAACCCTATCGTTGTGTGTTTTAATGGGAAAGAGAGCACGTGAGTTCTGAGGCAATGTGGTTTACAGTAAGAGGCAGACCGAGGGAGATTCCAGTACAAGTGCTGATAATCTCACGTTTGGGTTTATTTTAGGCAAATAGATGAGCCAAAGATCATAGAAGTACAAATCCTAAACATGTCATTTCAGCTTTTTTGCTTCCTTTTGTGCGCGGACAGGCCGTTGCCTTTTGTTCATCAAAAATATATTATGCATGTGGGGGTATGTTTGTTACATAATTTGCAGTTCCACGAAAATAAAAAGACGTCCACATTTCTGCTGGTCAGAGTAACGTGGGCATTAGCGGAAAGTTGCCTTGCAAGATGCAGACCTAGTGGGAAAAAAACACACATTGTGAACTGATTTGCATGAGTCAGCTTGGGAAATGTTGCAAAAATCCACCAGTGAATGCAGCCGCTTCAAACACGTGAGGCATAAATAAATGATAAGTAAGCGTGTTTGTGTGCTGCATACATAACCGATATTCGAGTCCATTTTATTTGTACAGCGGTTGTTAACAACAGACATTCTCATATAGCAGCTACAATGAACGGGCCAGTGGCGACAATGGCGAGGAAACACTTCCTGAGACGACATGAGGAAGAAACCTCGAGAGGGAACCCATCTTCGTCTGGGTGATGGACAGTGCGGTTCTAAATCATTATGGTAAACATTGTAAAAGAGTAAAGACAAACAATACCGAGTGTGTTAAAAGGATGTTCTGTAGAATATGAGCAGATTCCTGGGATGAGCACAGGAAAGTCTTCATGATTACAGCAGCAGCTCTTAGGTACAAATCTACAGCATCTACAGAGATTAAGTACTAAAGCGAGTGCAGTATTTAGGGTATCCACAGCAGACCGTCCACAGCAGCAATAAAATGAGTCACGAGTGCAGAAGCTCCCAGCGAAGGCAAAGAATCACGTCCAGCATGCAAGAAGAGCCAAAGGCTACGTTCACATTCCAAGCTTCTTTCCCATTTTTTTGCTCGGGTCGTATCTGTCTCTTCTGAAAGTTCAGAACCGCAAGCGATCCATGTCTGTCTTTAACGAGAACATGGCATGCATGTGCACATCAATTTCTTAAGCAATTGTTTTCAGACAGTACTCGGTTTCAGTAGGTTCCTTTTTTTGGATTTGCGTGAATCGATTCCTCAAATATCAAGGACGCTACATGGCCAAAATTGGGCGGACACCCGAGTATTGCACATCTCATTCCGAAACCATGTGCATTAATATGGAGTTGTTCCCTCTTTGCTGCTATAACAGACTCCACATTTCTAAGACCCTTTCGCTAGATTTTGGAGCGTGGCTGTGGGGATTTGTGCCAAGAGCGTAAGTGAGGTCAGGCACTGATGTTCGGCAAGATGGTCTGGCGCAAATTCGGCGTTCCAGTTCAGTGGGGTTGAGGTCAGGGCTCTGTGCAGGACACTCGAGGTCTTCCACTCCAACCTTCACCACACCATGTCTTCATGGAGCTCGCTTTGTGCACAGGGGCATCGTCATGCTGGTTTGGGCCTCTTAGTTCCAGTGAAGGGGAATTGTAATGCTACAGCACACAGAGACGTTCAATACAATTGTGTGCTCGTGGTAACAGTTTGGGGAAGAACCACATATGGCTGTGATGGTTAGATGTCCACATACTTTTGGCCATATTGTGTAAGTCAACAATTTCTCCATCTTTCCACTGAATATCGTCACAGCTGTAGCTGTTGCTGCCCTCCATCGTTGTTTTGCTGCACTGCCGACACCGGATGATGATGTCAACAGTGATATGCATATGCACGTTGGGAAAAAGCTGCAGGAATTCCCAATCTTCCCGCCCACATTCATGTCACGTGGCTTTGTATCGGATATGTATGCAGTCTGTATCTAGGACCACATACGAAAGTGGCTCAGGACTAGATCGATTTGAAAAGATCGATTTTTATGTATACCCAGTCCCGATCGGATCAAACGTCAGATCTTGTTGAGACAGAAATTCGGATTTGTGTCACTTGTGAGAGTAGCCAAAGTGAGTCAGGATCAGGCACCGGAAACACACACACACACACACACACACACACACACACAAAAGATGTGCTTCTTGTTTTATTTACATTTCTATTTACATGTGGAACTCATGTGCAAATTCTGCAACAAAAATACCTAAGCGTGTTTTTTTATTAGTGTGTGTGCAGTGCATTGTGGGTACACACCTGCCCACTCGAGTTTGTTCTTGATGGTCCTGCTTTTGCACTTTAAGGACAGACATGACACCAGACACAGGGACATGAGCAGCAGAAGCAAAAAGATCCAAGTGGTCTTTGAAAGGGGCTCAGATGGCGGAACAGGGACCTCTGTTGGAGAAACGAGAAAAACACTCATGCAGTTCATGAAACCAGAAAACATAACTTACACAATAGCTACTAAAACAGAACAAGCTGGGAGGGATGTGAAAAATACTCACAAAATAATTCAAAACTTATTACATCAGTGTACGTACCGTTTCCTCCTGTAGTCACTGCGAATTCTGCACTCACGCCTGAAGGAGCTGTGGTCTCAGAGGCTACTGACGTGACTGGGGTTTGAGAGCTGAACTGAACCACCGTGTGAGCTGAACTATTGACTGATAGCATGCTGTGGGGCTCCTGGATAGGACGGGTTGTCGGCTTTCCACACACACGGTCCGCAGTGTGAGATCCTTCTTTAATCACCATCATCCCTAAACTGGCACAACTGAGAGAGACATAAACACGGAGCATGTGAGAAGTAAGTAAAATCATTTTCACACATGGTAGGTGTTGGGGTTTTCACAGGGCCCACCTACAAAAGCCATAAATTCAGCTGAACCCACGTCTGCTACAGAATCAACATTCAATACAGTGTTTTGATTGCATTTGGTTGTTAGATATTTGTTTGCTTCCTTCAAAGGTCCCATGTAATATAGGCTACAATGTTACAGACACCCATATTTAATAATGACTGTCAGTATAGACAGATAAACAGATCCTGTGTCACAAATGCTATTTTGTTAAATTCATGCATGCTCAATGATGTGTACACAACAGGTCTTTACTTTTTACCAAAAGTGCAGACTAGGAGAAGAACTGTAGAACTTGCGTGCCATAATGCCTGATTTCCGTCTCATGATTGTGTCAAATAACAGCTGTAATCAAAGTGATGACCTCAGTCAAATATTTTCACTGTCGTCTTTGCTACGAATTAGAGGTTGAAATATCTTCTCGGTAGTCTTAAAGGTTTCATTTTTATGCTCTGGGAAGCTCTAAACTCACCGTTTTCCCTTTATATTAGAGAACATTTAGGTAAAAAGGTGGCGCAAGAGTGCAACATTTGCCTGAAATATCATGACAGTAAGTCCAAGTGTCTAAGATTATGGAAGCTATGAGGTATAACGAATCATCATACAGGGCTTTGGCTGCTGTGAGAAGCGTGTCTCCACTAAAGCTGAATGAAACCTACATTATTCGTGATGCGTCATCCGCGAATGAGTCGACTCTGTGAGTTAGATCGTTTAGGTGATTGTTCAAGAGCCACCTCCCATATATGAGCCATATTTTTGTATATGAATGCAATGCTGTTCTGTTAACCTCAACTGTAAGGATAAATGAAAATGAATCTTTTTAGGGACGATTATTTTATTTGTAGTACATTGCTGATTTTTACAATTATTAAATACATTTCATAAAATGCAACACAAGATAATGTTATCTTGTTAATTAAAGGTAGAATAAGCATTCAATAAATGATTCCAGTCTTAGATAAGCAAAGACGACCAATCGTTGTTCAAAAAAAAAAAAAATCACAACCTCTCTGGTTAGACACACACACACACACACACACACAAAAAAGCACTGAGCCAAGTTCACTCTTATTGGTGAGTCAAATGATCTGACTCTCTGAAAAGAGCCAAAGTTCCCATCACACTACACGTAGAAATGATTTCCTTCTCCCAGCCTGCTCCCGCAGTCCTCACTCTTTTTGTAGTTGATTAAATTAGTTCCTGTTCCTCCAAAAGATATCAGATTTAGTAGATATTAGATATTACATTATATATCTTTAATATAAAAATATGCATTCACGCTTCCATGTTAATGAACGTGGCCTTTCTTCGTCCTGCAAGCTTCATATCTAGCCGGTTTCATCAATTCATCAACTCGTTTCATCAAATCTGACTCAACGCAGCATCATTTTACGAAATGTTAAATTAGTTCCAATGGTGTTAAAATGTCCCCTCACTGTAAACAAGATAGATCCAGATAGCACAAATGATTTTTCTTTTTTATCTGGAAAGTAAAACCTGCATACCCTCGCGCCCAGAACTGAAACTGAGTCTTGCTCAGAGTAAGTATGCAAATGAACGAGCACATGTGTCCAGAAGAACGAGACAAACACTAAAATCCACCTGACACAGTTGTTTCCGTTCATATTTCATATTTCATATTTACACAGCACAAGGTTAAGCACCCAGAGCTAGTGTTGGGTGTGACAGGTTATGCACACCCGAGCATTCCTGTAATGAGCAGCATATGAGTTGTGAAAAAACTCCCATACTCAGGGAATTTCAGAGATGTATTCATGAGGGCGGTGGGCAGTGGTGCTTAAGGTCCTGGCCTACTGATTGGCTGCCGCTGTTGTGCCTTTGAACAAAACCTATCCATGCTGACATATGCAAAGACAAGCATTTACATGTATAACAATAATAAAATGTAATCCTGATTCACGCCTGCACGATAGCTTAGTAACGTCATCAGATAGAAATCGTTATCTCAAAACAGAGTGTGGTACTTACTTGGTGTACTTCTGGCACGCTTTGTTTAGATTATGTGTGCTGGTGAAGCCGTTGGTGCATGGCTCACAGTCCCTCCTGCAGGTCAAGCTCACTGGACTTGGACAGTAATAGCCGGGTTTGCACTGGCAGCTGCGGTCGCTTGTATTCGTGCAGGGGGTTACTTGGACCAGGTTTTTCTTAACTGCGTGTGCACACACACACACACACACACACACA
>CM040994.1:19327254-19343397 GCA_022985145.1 Pangasius djambal
ACAAGGGATATGCTTCATCTTGAGATTTAATACCTCAATCTGTTATGGTTAGTCACCTCATCACTTTTACCCTCAGCACTGAGTTCAAAAGGACATTTCATATAAATCCACAGCGATAAACAAGTCACTATCCCATTTGACTCACAGACTCTCAGGAAATACCTTGACCTTTATTTGTCACTGCTGTGGTACCCTCTAGCGAACACCTTTCGCACCTTCAGCGTGTCTCTTTTACCTGGAAATAATGTGCGTGTAGTGTACCTTTGCTCTGAGTATCACTCTAAAAGCTAATTAAAATGCACAAGAGTGGTCATTAAGGTCCAATTATGGACCTTAAATCAATTGTAGTCAAACTTTTGGCAGCTTTCCACTATATAAAAAAAAAACCCTTTTTACATACCAGATCTTATTCCAATGTGTACAGTAATATTCTGAATATGTATTGGAGTTTCATATTGCTGCACATTCCACTGACAAAACAAATCAGGTCCAAGCTGAGATTATTTACAGCCCAAATTGTTTTTCAGTTGTTAAGGTTTGGATTAAACCCTAATTCAAATGACCTGTAAAACAGGCTAATAGCTATGAAACTCAATAGCAAATAACTTTAATAATAATGGGTTGTGATTTAAATAATAATAATAAAAAAAAAAATCATGGCCCCCTAGCTATGCTTTACAGACCCTATTTTGAGAACCACTGCCTTGCTGTGTGCTACGTTCACATTACCACATTAAAGATACAGACTAAAAGTAAAAGAATCACCACTCCAGTGACAAGGAAAGGAACAATTTTACAAAAAAAAAAAAAAAAAGAATTCCAAATTGTTAAATATAAAGGAATGAATACATCATGCAGCAAGACAATACAATAATCCGAAAGGCATTGCAAAACCAAAAGAAAAATTGTTCTGAAGTGAAAGACAGAAGTATTGCCAGGACCTTCTAATCTTCTGGCAGAGGAACAACAGAGGAGAAACTTGTGAAGCAATATCATTCTGGTTATATTCACATATACTATTTGTTCATTTTTTTAAATCATGTATCAGGCACAGAAACCTTGTTGGGTTCCAAAAACCAAAAATATCAGTGCTGTGGTCAGAAACGCCCACTAATGAGAATGACTGTATAGCTACAAGGTGACCAACAAGCTATTAAAAAGTCACCTTTAAATGCACACGGTGTTTAAAATCCCCTGGACAACACTACTGTATCTCATCCAGTCATACCAGAACACGGTTTGCTTATGAATGACCAAATGGCAGCGAGTTTAAGATAAAAACTGTAGCGTCTGAGGGGATGCCCCCATCATTAACCCACAGCAAGAGGCTTTTATTATTTTCTCAACATTTGACTTAACAATATGATAAAAAAAAACTACAGTATGCTTCACAGCTAACCCTCTGCTCTGACTTTTTATCCCCTCTGTTATAACCACAGCGGAAACATGATAAAGGGCTACGTCAACTTTTTTCCAAAAGATCAAAGGCTTTTGATTACATCTTTTCATAAAAAAAAAAAAGCCATGGACGTCAGTGTGTGAAGTAAGAACAATGATCTGTATCTGATCAGAAAGGGACGATGAGGTTGTAGGCGTGGGTGATGTGTGATGTGGTTTAAAAAAACTTTTTTTAAAAATTGTATCAGCACTGTTGAATTCTGGACTCTAGTTTAGTCAGATGGTGTTCATAACAGCAGCTCTGATAGTAGTGCAGCTTTAACTTAAGCATTCACGCACTCATTCTAATACTTTATCATCTCCACAGTAATAACTTACACAGGGACTTGTACGGCGGATGCGCGTCATAATCCATGCGTAATGATAAACGTATTAAAAAAAAAAAAGCGTTGTTATTTAACGAAGAAAACATTTACGGAAGGAGTCTCCAGCGCTTTGTAACAAACTGTTACAAAGATTTCGAACACTGGAAGGTCTTCAGGACAGATGAGTTTGCTCGAAGAGAGAGAGAGAGAGAGAGAGAGAGAGAGAGAGAGAGTGGCTGCTGAGAGAACGACTGTTTATAAGTACTAATACATACGCAGTAATAGGAACTAACTTGTTTCACAGACATACCACAACATTAAATGTAACTATAAACAGATAAAAAGTACGATTTTAAAAATGGTTAGTGTTTTCTTTAATAAATTTAAAAATGTAATGTTTTGCTGTGGTATAACAGGAATAAAACGCTTCCTTTCAATCATTGTTTTACATTTTAGCAAGAAAATGGTTTTTTTTATAGCCTATGATTTATGAAGCATTCAGTCAGTCTGTATCCTAAAATCCAGACAGTATGTGGGACATGCTCAGAAAAGGATGATTAGGATGTAGTTTATCGTAACGAGGTCGCCCGCATCTGTCAGGCTGTCTGAAGTTAGTGTGATCAGAATTCCTCCAAGCAAAGTCCGATTACACAGAGACGAAATACAGTGATGTCTGTCATACATTATTCTGAGGGAGAGTGTGTGCAGAAAGCAGCATTCAGTAACAGAATCAGTAAAATGGGTAGGAGCTCTTATTAGTCCTCGCGAGGTGCTGGAACTGATATCGTGCCAGGCGAGAAACGTCCAAAAGCTGATCAGAGTGCTGGCATCCTGATACCCTGGACCCGGAGAGATCCTATAAATGAGGTATAACACAAATAACAAAAATAAAACGCAGCACCAATCTCCAAAACAGTAGAAGTAAGATAACAATCTGAAGAGCACTCAAAAAAGGTCACAGCCAAACATTTTCAAACATGAAGAAAAAAAAAAAAAAAAAAGAAGATCGTACACTTCAGAAAATCCCAGCATTTAAATGTCATAGTGCTGCAGTAGAAACAGCCTACAGATTTGCACGTATAACGAGATGAAAATAAAAAAACATAGTTAATACCTTGCAGTAGGTATTTCTCTAATGAGCACTGAAAACATGTACACAATATTTTTCCATGCAATGCCGGATGATTTATATTGCCTAATACTGTATATTTTTAAATGAGTCATTATTTTTAAATGAACACATTTTGAATTATTTAAAAAAAAAAAAAAAAAAAAAAAAGACTGAAAGATTTCCTTTTAATTTGGGGGGAGTTAACTTTATACCACAGTGATGTTGAATTCTGGATTCTGATTGGTCAGAAAGTGTTGATTAATTTTCTCTACCAGCAACTCTGACAAATCACAGGTTTATATTAATGCGCACGTTCTAATGTGTTATCATTTCTATAGCAACGGCTCGTTCACAGGGGCTTGTGCGGTTCATGCGTCACTCAAACGGTAATTGTTAATGTGGGGAGGAGTTCTGTAAAGAGACGTTTATTTAACATTCATGGAAGGAATGTCCAGTGTCAGCACTTTGCAAAGCTGTTTTCCGACAGCTTTAGGACAGACGGGTTTACGCTTTGTGGTTTCTGGATAACATGGCATGCTGTATTTTTTATTTTTTGTCTTATTAACTACAAAAGAAACTGGTGAGGGAACGACTGTTTATAGCTGCTATGGTGCAAGTGATAACATGAACTGCTTGTTTCTCGGATGTCTTACAACATGTAAATGTAACTATGAATGGATAAAAAGTACAGTATGTCATGCGTTAATAAATTGCTGGAAATTGCTGTGGTATAAGAGAAGGAAAAGACTTGGGGACGTGCCGTTTTAAGGAACATAATCCGTCAATGGTGGTAACAGTGACTCGGCTTCATTACACCACCCCGACACTCGTTATTTTACTATAACAGTATGACTCCAAGTACTTTATTCCTTACTTCAGTATGTCGTTTTGTTCCAGTGAATCAGATTTCTTCAAACCCAGGATGTGGTATGATTTACTGCCTTATTCTTCTGTACATGGGCAACGTAACCAAGCAGAGCTCTCAGACTTTGGTTTTCTAGTGAAATGGTGTTGAAACCAGTTAACACTGCGTGCCCCACCCGGACAGACAGACCGTCAAAAGGATAGGACGTGTGACAGCCTCGGTGGAAAGAGTTCCATGCAAATGTTAACCTTACCATGGAAACAATGTCAGTAAATGCCAACTTTACCCTATCAGCAGTACAGTCAGCACCAAAAAGAAAAAAACATTTAACTTTGTTCATTTTTAGTTTTGCTGTTACTCCCATATGCAGCCGTGTGACTATATACTTAATATAGGCAGTTTTTTTAATCTTTATATCTAGATAAAATTGCTGAAAAATAAATGCTCTCATGCAAACTGAACCTGGTGCGATTATATTATATAAGATGTTGCCATCGGTTAGGAAGAATTCACTAGCAGTCTAGTGGTCATGGTGAAGGTGAAGGATGTTCTCAGGGACAGCATCGTTTTTAGCACTTGAATGGAAAAAGCTACAAAGTCGTAGCAAAGACCACAAACGTCCTTGTCAGTACAAGTGGTTTGCCAATATGCATGTGGAAAGTGGAAAGATGCAAGCAGATCAGTTTAACTAATCCCGGACAGGTGCGCCATGCGAGATATCAAAGCATGCTCTCAGATAAGGACGGTAAGAGAGAAGCAGCAGTCACTGCAAAGAGTTGCAGGATGACCTGAAAGCAGAAGGACAACAGTTACACAGAGAACAATAAGCACTGAACTGCACCACGATCATCTCCGTTCCTACCCCTCACGCTAAACTCCTCTGCTAGAAAAGAAGAGCTATCTATAAAACTATCTGGCAGTAATGCAGCTTGTGATGTTTGGAGAAAGAAGAGTTACGATGATTTGCCAAGAAGAACGGGCCAAAATTTCACCACACTGCTGCAAAAAGTTAATTACTTCTTACCACAGATGCCTTGAAGCTGTAATTACCAACAACAGCTTTGCGACAAAGTATTAATGTTGGTCAATTGTGGTGTCTGAATACTTTTTCCTATCAATTTCAATTTTGAAGCATACCTTTATGCTGTTTATGCTTATGAATGCATACTTTCATTATCAAATTTATATATAAAGTCAAGACGTTATATCTGTAAATTCGAAGTGAATACATATTTTCCCCCTCACAGTGAAAATACGTATATGATGTCACGCATGATCCTGATAAACTGATAGATACAGTCATATCTGTATGCTGATCTTTCATTGATCATTTATCTCTCCAGTATTGGTCTCCTGTCTTCCTGATTGGTCACATGATCAGCTTTGCATACTCAGCCAATAAGAGATAAAATGTCACATCCTTAACACTGGAATTACCCATCAGTAGGCAGGTGGGCCGCCAACAACAACTGAACGATTATTTATACGTTCAGGAGGAAGAGGATACAGGAAACTAGGCTAGAAATTCCACAATCCGGCATGGTATCAGAACTGGAATTTTATGCCTGTGTGGTGATGATAACAGCTGGTTGGAGGTAGTCATGGTGACCTGATTATAGCATTTAATTACACATTAACAGTTCACAGAAAAGGGTAAAAAGAACCATCATTAACCATCATTATGAAATGAAGATCAGTGAAGACATGGACATGTAGAATTTGTTTGTTGTTTTAAGACCTTTAACTTACTATTACGACTTAGATTACAAGCCATTTATTCAGAATTCAAGCTAATTCCAAAAGATTCACAAACGGTTCCTCAGCTATTTATGAGCAGATGAATGACTGGATGTACACAATGTGTGTATGAGTAATGATGAAGGGATTGATGGATGGATGGTTGCACATATGCATAGATGATAAGTAAGAGGATGTTGAATTGATGGATGGATATATGGATGAGTGGAATGTGTGGATGAGTGGATGGTGGACAGATGGATGAGAGGTTGATGGATGGATGGTGGACAGATGGATGGATGAGTGGAAGGTGGACAGATGGATGGATGAGTGGAAGTTGGACGAGTGGATGGTGGACGGATGGGTGGATGAGTGGATGATGGATAGATGAGTGGATGGTGGACGGATGGGTGGATGAGTGGATGATGGATAGATGAGTGGATGGTGGACGGATGATTGGATGATGGATAGATGAGTGGATGGTGGACAGATGAGTGGATGGTGGACGGGTGGACGGATGGACGGATGAGTGGATGGTGGACGGATGGACGGATGAGTGGATGGTGGAAGGATGGACGGATGAGTGGATGGTGGACGGATGAGTGGATAGATGGACGTATGGACGGATGAGTGGATGGTGGACAGATAGACGGATGAGTGGATGGTGGACGGATGAAAGCGTGGATCTTTATGCTCTCACCAGCTGGTTCTCAGGCTGGGCTGAAGGCACTGTTCCTGCATTTGGCCGGATCTCCATGGAGCTTCTCAGATCTAGGCTGCTCATCTCGGAGCCTGCTCCCACCGAGAAGTTTGACCATCCAGACAGACAGTGCTGCATGAGGAACCAACACAATGCTCGTAAAACAAGTACGTTCCTCAGTGGTTCATCCACACCTTACCACTAACTACAGCTTTTTCTCCACTGATTAAACCTTGATCTCTTACAGTTATATAAAAAACCAAAACTCAAACCAAAGTGAGGACTCACAGAGGGCAGCCCGAGACTGTCCGAAGGATCGAAGCTGCAGCGGCGGTGCGCTTTGTATCGATACGCTGGCAGAAGCGTCGAGCGAGGAATGCTGACCCTGTCACATACACGAGGTTCAAATTAACCGTGTACATTTTCACGAAAGAAACACAACTTCTCTCTGATCACAGTCGCAACCTAATAAACGCAGGCTCGTTCTGCGCGTGTGGATGTTTCCCTTTGGGCTTCTTGCAAACGGGACACGCAGCTTGAGGATCCAGAGGAGCTGCGAAAAGCCGACTGTTGATTCGGTAGCAGAATGTGCCTGGAAGAGGAAAAAGCGTTAAAATGACCAGATCATTATCAGGTCTAAGAGAACGTATTGTTGAAACAGGTTCATGAACAAACTCCGAAGAGTCCCACATTGGTGAGTGTCTGGAGTTGGAGTCCTCTCGTGGTTAGTCACATCGTCTTCTGCAGAAGATGCCCAGAGGTCAGCTGCAACAGGAAGCCTGTCAAAGTCAAGCACAAAACAAAGATTCAGATGACTCTGGGAATTCACCCCGTCGACTTTTTTCCCCACTCCTGTCTTGAAAATAAAAATAATTCTTTAGCCCCTTTGTGTGTGTGTGTGTGTGTGTGTGTGTCTTTAGGGCATCACTGCTTCTCAATTATTTCCTTTCAGTCCAGAGATATTGGGCTAAATAGCAAGCGAGTTTGTCAACCTGGGCCTTAAATAACAGCCATCATCTTTTACAATAATTTCACATAAATTATTAACACTGAAATCCAAGCAGGCAGAGATTTGAGAAAACAAAACAAAACAGAAATTTTACCTTAAAAATCCTCAAGTATCCTGATGGAAAGAAAAAAATAAAGAAGCAAAAAAAGGTCTGCTTGTGAGAGCTGCTTAATGAATAGCGACTCCTCCATTTATTATTTATTTATTTTTCCTACTGTAACGCTACCAGAAGCAAAATGTTCGTATTTCAGGCCACGTATCGTTTCCCCTTCGGCTTTTTTCTGCCAGGTGAATTTAATTTGCGTTGGGTCTGACCACTGCTCTAGCTGAAGAAGCGTAATTTTCATGCGTCTCCTTTACTGCTGTTGGAAATCGTAAATGCTACGACGAACCCGTAAATGTTGGCAACTCAGCAATCGAAGTGTCGAGGCCCCTCCACAGGTCGGTATTTTCTGCTGTACTGATTTTAAATTTGTCTTTCAGAAAAAGTATCTGACATCGTAATGGCTGAGTCAAAGTTAATTTACGCTACACTATACGGCCAAAAGTCTGTGGACACCTGACCATCACACCCATATGTATATACTGAACATCTCAATCCAGATTTATTCCCCTGTGTTTGCTGTTATAATGAGCTCCACTCTTCTGCGAAGGCTTTCCACTAGAGTTTGGAGCGTGGCTGTGGGGGTTTGTGCTCATTCAGCTACAAGAGCATTAGTGAGGTCAGGCGCTGATGTTGGGATGTCGAGGAGGTCTGGGGTGCAGTCGGTGTTCCAGTTCATCCCGAAGGTGTTCAGTGGGGTTGAGGTCGGGGCTCTGTGCAGGACACTCGAGTTCTTCCACTCCATCCTTCACACACCATGTCTTCATGGAGCTCGCTTTGTGCACAGGGGCGTCGTCATGCTGTTCCAGTAAAAGGAGATTTTTAATGCTACAGCATGCAAAGATATTCTAGAAAAGTGTGTGGTTTTAAAATTTGTGGCAACAGTTTGGGAAATAATCACATATGGGTGTGAAGGTCAGATGTCCCCAAACATTGGACTACGTAGTGTATATATAAAAATACTCTGCAATATGATGAACACACTTTTCCATAAGATTCGGTCACAAGCTCTAGTTCCCCGTATGACTGATAGACACATGTTGGCTGATGAAGGGACTTCTCTGGGCAACGTGAAATTATCCAAACCGAAAGTGAAATACAACTCAATCACGCAGCAAGATGATAACACACACACACACACACGCATGCACACACCCACACCCACGCACACGCACACACACACACGCATGCGAGCACGCGCGCACTCCTGCTCAGACAAGAAGTCACACAAAACAGGCCGTGAATACTTCCGTATAACAAATCTAAAAACAGAAAACGTTGCAGCATGTGGTTTCCCTTCTGACCCTGAGGAAACGCCGTATACACACTCCTCCTTATTGACTTGGCGAAATGTGCGAAGCTCGCTGAAGAAGTGCTCGGAGCGCTCAGTCAGGGAGCTCTCAGCATCAAGCAGGCCTAAACACAAACACATCAAGAGCAGGGGTGTTTAAATGAATGTTCCAGTGACCATGAACATGAATTTAGACATATTTCCCAGTAAAGTTTACTCCAAAATCACTTACAATGAAAGCCTAAGGGCAGTTATGGGGACAGTTTATGCAAAAACATATTCATATAGAACAGATTCTTCACTCAACGGTTTTTATACAGGAAATGTCAAATCTGTTTATAGTTACTTCTTTACATCTTCGGGACAGAGGAGTTTACGCTTTGTGTTGTCACAGTAAAATGTCAAGCTGTGGGGTTTTTTTTCCCCCTCTTATTAACTTCCAGGGAGAGGAAAACGGAGGGTGTACGACTGTTTATAGCTGCTGTAACGTAAGTGAGAACGTTCTTTAATAAGTAGTAATAATAGTAATAATAATATTTGGAAAAATTTCTGTGACTGAATAAAAACACAGTGGGATGTGCTAATTCCAATTATAAGAAAATAATCAACTGTAGTGTGGTAACAGGTTGTAGTTTTGAATTCACCTTATATAGTAGTTAAGCCGGGTTACGCAGTTCATATGTTGTATGTGGTAATCGCAAATAAGCTACAGATGTGGTGGATGTATGTTGGTTATTTTGGGTATTTTTCGCACTGATTTCCACATTCTCATGGTATGAGACATCATTCGTCAGAGTTAATTTTGGATGAAAACATTAATATTTTCCCTCCAAGCTTACCAGCTATCCAGTCATATCCCAGTAAAGGCTGCACACGTCGTCTCTCTGAATCAGATACGCTCTCCAGCTCATCGTCTGCAGATGGAAACCTGACTCGGCCCACAAGTCTCTGTAACAACATGCGCAAGAATCGAAATCACCTACTGTGTAGTTGCAACTTTTCTGGTTAATGAATGACTAATTGAGATCAGTGTAAAATTTAAAAAAAAAAAAAAAAAAAAAAGCGATCTTTATTATTATTAATCGCTGCCATTCATTTAGTCTTGCCACTAATGTGTTATGTGCAATAACCTGTGAGAACCTTATCGACGAATCTGAGTTCGCGTTGAACACGTGGCACTTGAGTGTTATTGCATCATAAAATGTAACCTCCAATCAGGTTGCAGTATGCAAATGCGGGGCATGCAGCATCGGTTTACTATTGTTACAGATAGTTAAATGATTAACCCGGACACCTGCAACAAGCAGATTACATGTTTACAGGTTACAGGGTTTTTTTTTTTTTTCCCCCTGTAGTTAGGTCAGTAAATTGCTCATGTAGTGGACACCAGCGTTTCTTCCTCTTGTCTGCAAACCACAGAAAGGGGAAAAAAAAAAAAAAATTAAAAAACTCCTGATTAACTTTTGCAAAGCGGTTCATATATTTCATAGCAGTGTGATGTACTACTAGTACACAATACTCCGTCCTGAAAAAAAAAAGAAAACGTAAAAAAAAAGAGAAAATGAAAATATCTTAGATATAGTCAAATATATCTAGTATTATAAGATTCAGATAATAAACCAAATGTATTACTATTTCTAGACATTTTTTACTATAATCAGGCCTGAAACAGACTTGTTCTAATAATTTTTCTAATTTTAATTCTTTCTATTTCTGGAAAGAAGCAAATACTGTGTATCTGCCCACAGAATACGAAATTTTAAAGCTTGAAAGAGTTAAATTCAGCTAAAACCCGGATGAATGATCTTATATTTGTTTCATTATAATTTCATAATAAGAAACACGTTCAGGATATTTCCCACATTCAAGATAGTTCCACTTAGATATCTTTTTTTTTTTTTTTTTTTTTTTTTTACAGTGTATAAATTAGGTTTGGAATTGAACTGTGCAGGAAGGAGGATCTCCGTGAGCACGTTTATTAAACTTCCACTCACTTGACCCTCGTCCTGTGAGATACTGGACTTGGGCTGCATCGTTCCCGTAGAATTAAACTGAACACGTAGACGACTGTTCCCCTGGTCCTGAAGGAGGACATCACACGTGGCGTCTTCTGATGGACGCTTTGCTTCTTCGTCTGTCAAGCGGTCTGATGTCACTTCTGAGAAAAAGAGCACTTCATAAACAAAGCTGTTGTAAGTCCAGACTTGAGGGAAGGATTTACATGCCACGGTCTCTGTTATTCCCCCTAACATTGTTAGAGGGCTTAGAGTACACTTCCACAACACGCCTGGGCAACTCCAGGCAAATATGAATCACATCACAGGCAAACAAATTAAGGAGAGTCCCCCATTTATGTTTATAAATGATGATTTTATTATTTTTTTTAAGGAAATGGATTCATTTATACATCAAGCATGCCGTGTACTTTTTTTTTTTTTTTACCACTGTATTCACTTCCTGTACTGTTTTTATCTGTCCAGAGGAGTGATAACAGGAACTACCTTGTTTACCGGATGTTGTACATTTAAATAGAACTACAAACAGATAAAATGCAAATTGTCAGAGTTAATTTAAAAAAAAAAAAATAATAAAAATAAAGTAATCATAACAGTAACTGCACTTCTTCACACACGCACACACACACACCCCATCGTTGATTATTTTCCTATAACAGCACAACACGGAGTGTCTTATTCCTTACTTAATTAGGGCATACTTTCTGACCGGGGCAGTGTTCTTTTGTTTAGATCATTCTTGACCCAGCAGGGACGCTGACATCACCAACGTGTCCCACCTAATGTTAGTTTTGTTACCACAAACACACACACACACACACACACACACACACACACACCACATCAGAGCTCCGAGAATCAGATTACGCTTGATAACCAGCATCCTCAATGTGGGCAAGCTGACTCTGCTGCAGTTACGCAAAAATTCAGTCAACCTCACAAACATCCATGGTGTGAAATACTTCAGTGGAATTGAATCAGGAAGAAATCTGACCGGTTCCTGCATCTGATACTCAGTGGAAGACTGACGTGCCCCTACAACTAAAAACACACCATTTTCAGTTTACAATTTCATCAGAAAAAAGTAAATGATTACAGGTAAGCGCAGGTGTGTCTAAAAAAAAAAAAAGTAGTGCACTCACTCAGTGCAGGGAAATTTTAGATGTAAATGAATATCTAACCTTTTCTAGCTTTCCTTGTGAAAGGTTAATTTTCCATGACAAGCTAAACATGTCTAAACTCAGACACTCAGATTAATCATCACATCTTTAACACATGGTTTGCACAAGATGGTTTCATTGATTACACTGGACTTCACAGACTCATATAGAACTATTTCCTTTTTCTATGGCTTAAAAAAAAACATGGGGTAAGTTTTTTTTTTTTTTTTTTTGCAGCATGGGAACTGTAAAATAATATCCACAGGTACAATAATATCCATTCAGCACAAATTCATTCATAAGTATAGTCCAGTAATTAAAAAAACAAACAAACAAACAAAAAAAAAAAACTTGGGATTCTGTAATAAATAGACCTCAACCATTAGAAAACCCATTGCTCCAGCGTCTGTTCTACCAGAACTGGATAATGAGGATCCTATAAACGCTCACGCTTCCCGAACCACACTCATGTCATTAGATGTTGCACCACAGTGCCTTACGTTTTATTACCAATGAATTGTTCAGAACTCACCATTGTGCGCTGTAAGAAAACGCTGTCTGGCCCCCTTTTACATATTTTACCACCTTTTACTCTCTCATCTTTAATACCTTTTAAAAACCAGTACTGTTAATATAGCTCTCGGGATTACACACTTTTAAATCCTGCCCATGTTAATCGTGCAGCAATCCCTGGAACGGGATCCTGTTCTCATTTAATGCTTTTAAATCGAAAATGTCTAAATGTGATCTTTTTTTAATCGATGGCCTGATGAACCTGGCCTCCCGTATGGATCGTCAGACCGGCAAAGTCGACCTGGCAATCCAGAACTCAGAGCGCCACTCAAACGCCTCCTGTCTCCGCATCCCCACCGGACGATCGGTCGACACAAGCTATCCGCCGCCGAGAAGGAGAGACGTCGCTCATCCGGCCTGTGCCTCTAATGCGGCGGCTCGGGGCACGTAGTGCGGACCTGTCCGGCAAAGGGAAAGCTAGTCATTGAAGGAGGGGTCAGTGGCGAGCCGACCCGTTCCGGCCACCACTTCGCCGTGTTCACTGATTCCGGCGCTGACTCTGAGTTCATGGATAAGGAGCTAGCAGAGCAGTTGAGCATCAAGACTGAGCCTCTTCCTTCAGCTTTCCTGGTAAGGGCCTTGGATGGCCACATCCTGCACCCAGCCCAACGCAGGACTTGCTGGTAACCATCGCTGAACATCACCAAGAGTGATCTTTGAGTTCGCATGGTTGAGCAGGCACAATCCCCACGTGGACTGGACGAGAATCCTGGACCCGGGAGGAAAACTTACTGCCATGCGAGCTGTCTCAGCCCAACCTTCCCCGCCAGGAGCCCAGTGAAGGAGGACCCATCCCCTGACCTCAGCTCCGTGCTGCTGGTTCACCACGACCACAAAAAAAGTGCTCAGTAAGGCCAAGGCTTCGTCGCTGCCCCCTCATCGACCCTACAACTGCACCATCGACCTCCTACCCGGAACCACGCCCCCACGTGGACGCCTTTACCACCTCACCGGACCTGAGAGGGAGGCGATGGCCACATACATTCAGGAGTCTCTCGCTGCAGGCATTATCCGCCCGTCTTCTTCCCCCACCGGAGCGGGATTTCTCTTCGTAGAGAAGAAGGACAAGTCTCTTAGCCTGTGCATCGACTACCGAGGGCTCAACGCTATCACCGTCAAGAACCGCTACCCATTGCCTTTCATGTCCTCTGCCTTCGAGCTACTCCAGGGAGCCACCATCTTCACCAAGCTAGACCTGAGGAACGCCTATCACCTGGTCCACATCCGCGAAGGGGAGGAATGGAAGACGGCGTTCGACACCCCGACCGACCACTACGAGTTTCACTCGAACATTTAAACCTATACCTTCTAAGATTTTTTTTTTTATTTCTTAATGATGTTTTGTAGATGTTTTGTAGATATTTTATTTGACCGTTTCTTTGCCTCATCATTGCAGAATGCACATGTGCTTGTGATGTGTCTGTTTTTTGTTATAATTTTTACAATAACAATTTTATATCTTTTTTTTTTTTTTTTTTGGTAACAAGTCTTTCCTGACAAGGAGATCTGGATCTCAGTGAAGCTATCAGTAATCTGTAAAAATGAACACATAAATATCAGGCTCTTTGGTTAAATGTGTACAGTAATAACTTGACCATTGATTTTTTTTTTATTATTATTATAATTATTTCTGAACTTTTTACCAACAGAGCACGTGAGGTCCAGGTAGATATTATTGTCAGGCTATTGTTTGTTTTTGAAGTTTAGATTAACTGTAAGAGCTTAATAATAAATATAAGAGCTTTGAGATAACGTGGGCTGTGATTTTCAACACAGGATTTAAAATACAAATACAAGAGACTTCACTTTGCTTTAAGGAGCACTGGATGCAAATGCATAACAAACCGGAAGTGACAAAGTAAACCATGTAAATGAACTCAGTTTCTCAACAAAAAAAAAAACAAAACTCAGTTTCCGGTTTCTCACCTGCCAGATTTGGGGTTTTCTTGATGTTTATCGGTTGACACAAAGCTTTTCGGGCCACTTTTGGACGGTTTCCGCTGATAGTCAGATTTATAAAAGCATCCGAGACATTTAATAAACTTTCCTTTCTCTCTGTTAGAGGCGTCCGGTCGCGTGCGCTGCTGGTGTTTACTACTTTCCAAACATCAGAAACGGACTCTAGCTGTTTTCTCGAACAATCTACATTTAAACGCTGTAGATTTTCGCTTTTATGTTTCAATTTCTGCAACAGTTCCTTATTTTGTCTTCGCAAACCATCCAAGTGTTCAAAAGATGTCATCTTGACGACTTGTGTTTGGCTAACACTGGACCGCTAACTACCGAGCTAGCCTATTTAAAGTCGCCTCTCGGGTTGCCATGGCAACTGCTGCAACGACGCGAACGAACGTTACCAATTTGAATTTAAAGTATAAAAGCAAACCTCGCGTTATACAATATATTTTGTCCGGATTTATATATTATATATATATATATATATATATTTAAAAAAAAAAATCCTTAAACTGGATTCCGTGTCAAAAATTGAACAATAGCATCCATTTGCTTTTTGAGTTTAGGACCAAAACGGCTAGCCGACGTCTCTGATTGGTTAACGCGATTTCCCACAATGCACCTGTGGCCTCCCTTTAAAGAGACAGATGTAGCATAAATTATTTATATAAATATAACGTTTGCATGCACTGCAATTTTTTATAGAAAAAAATGTGTGACTGTTTTACAGTTTAACTACAAATAAAAAAAAAATAATTCTCTGAGGTTAAAACTGAAATGTAACAAGACAATAAAATATAAGAATCAACAGGAAAATATAAAGCTGTACAAAGACTTCTGTTTACTTTCAAACTTTACCTTAAAATCTACACACATGTGACTATAACAGCCTGAATATCCACTTAAATTCTGTTCAGTTTAATCTACAACATGTCTACATGAAAATACAGACACACTACAGCTGATTTAAGCCATTAACAGCTTTTAGCTTTTTAAGAAAATCTGTTAGATTCCCACAGCCTCCTCACGGAGCTGGACTGTAGTGGTCTAAGAGTTAATGTCTGGTTTAATGGAGGATAAAAGAAGTTTAAACTGAAATAATTAAAACTCAGAATTTCATTAAAAATCAATCTGCCGAAGATCATGTTAATAATAAAGATTTATATGCACATCGTTCCTTGAAGTTAAACATTTAGCTTGATGAATGTTGCTTCATCATCTCTCTAACTTTGATGTGTTTTATCTGGGTTGTATTAATATAGAAGCTCGGTGTCATAAAGAGTGATTACAGGGGTTTCGTGTAGTAGTGACCCTACAGTGAACGAAAACTGTGCAGGGCCTCGGACTTTCATAGGGCCAAGATCTCTACTTGCACCTTTGATATAAACCTTGAGTAAAATAAAATTTTTAAAAAAAAAGCTAATATATGTAAGTTATAAACATATGGGGAAAAACCCCCAGGTCATTCTGCTTTTCTCCTTTTTCGTTAATCTACACCTTACAGCCAAAAGTATGTGCACCCCTGACCGTCACACCCATAAATGGTTCTTCCTCAAACTGTTACCACAAAGTCTGAAGCACACAATTGTATAGAACGTCTCTGTACGCTGTAGCATTACAATTTCCCTTCCCCGGAAATAAGAGGTCCAAACCTGTTCCAGCACGACGATGCCCCTGTGCACAAAGCGAGCTCCATGAAGACATGGTGTGTGAAGGTTGGAGTGGAAGAACTCGAGTGTCCTGCACAGAGCCCTGACCTCAACCCCACTGAACACCTTTGGGATGAACTGGAACACCGACTGCACCCCAGACCTCCTCGACATCCCAACATCAGCGCCTGATCTCACTAATGCTCTTGTAGCT
>CM040994.1:19343497-19372320 GCA_022985145.1 Pangasius djambal
GCAGAAGAGTGGAGCTCATTATAACAGCAAACACAGGGGGAATAAATCTGGAATGAGACGTTCAACAAGCACATAGTTATGGTCAGGTGTCCACAAACATTTGGCCATACAGTGCACATTACCAGCCATTAACAGCTTTTAGCCTTATAAGTAAATCTGTCAAATTCCTACGGCGTTATCATGGGGCTGGATTGTAGTGGTGCAAGAGGTAATGGCTGGTTTAGTTTAGGATTAGTGGCATCAAGATGGTGAAACAACAGTCTGACTAATCAGTTTAATTGCTGTAGGAGTTTACATTCCAGCATTAAGCAGCTCTGAGCTGAAGCTAAATTGAAAATACAATATTATATAAAAGATAAATTGGTGTAAATCTGACCAGGATATGAGGGAGTGAGAATACTACACTACTTAAAGATCAAGGACATCAGACCCAGCTCCATCCTTGTGGACAATAATCACATCAGTGTGCATTTACTGCTTAAATGTAATCATATACACGGCTGTCCGTGCACAGAAAGCGGATCTCCGTGTGCACGCATGGTCACTGCTTATTCACTCGGCCTACACAGTGGACGCTGAAAAAACAAGCGTGCTGTGATTAAGCCTAAACACTGCACTGCTGGTGTTCTGTTGCTCAGCACTCACTGAGCCTCAGCTTCCATCCTCATAATTAGTCTATTGTCCACAACATGTTGTGCTTCAGACAATTTACCGCCTGCTGCCTGAACACTTCACTGCGTTACTGAAGATAATCAGACGTCGCATTCACGGTGGAAAAACACAACGAGTAATTAGGAGGCATTTGGCAACACTGATAGCTCAGAAATAAAAGAGGCTGATGATTCAAGCTTAAGCTGGGGATCTAGAAAAATGATTCAAATAAATAAATACCATTTTTAAAAAATTAAGCAACATTAATTCAGGTAATATAGTATACCCTAAGAACTATCTATCTATCTATCTATCTATCTATCTATCTATCTATCTATCTATCTATCTATTAAATGCAACAAATATCTATTTACAAAAGAATTTACAAAAAGCACAAAAAGGGAAGAAGGATGACAGAAATACAGTCTGTTAATAAATGGAAACAAAGATTTATAAAAGAACAATAAAACAATTATGTGACATTCATATTAAATGTGAACAATTCGTTGTCTTTTTGTGTTATTTACTAATAACAGTCTGTAAGTGTTTATTAGTGAAGTAATTAAGGAAAGATCAAATTTGCACTTATGGATAGAATATTTTGCCATCAAAGCCATAATATTCACAATAACTGAATCTTTATCCGGTTAAGAAAGTCTGACTTGTCAGAAGTTATTGGGGCAATAACTTCTAATAAGAGAGAAAACTAATAAATTGACTAAAAACATACTATACATCCATTTTCAGCTTTTTACTAAACGTAGCCATGTAACCAGGGACACATGTCTATTTTGCTATGAATAAAAAATAAACATCTGGAGGCTCACTGTGTAACCTTTTGCTTCTAAGTATTTTTAGAAATGTTTCCTCTAATATGATACAGACACTGACCAAACACAATAAAAAAAAATTGAAGTGTCCTATAATACCAAAAATTCATGCTATATAGTTTTTTATTCTGTAAATACATTTTAGTATCAAACTGGAAAATATCAGCTAGAAGAATAACAGGTGAATAGAATATTTCTTAATAAGGTCTGACTGGATGGATTTGCGGTTCAGGATCACTTTAGAAACCTGAACTTCTCTATGTTGAGCCAACAGATGGCGATATTTGGCAGCTTGTAAATCTGCAGGGTTGCCCGATGTTTCTGAGAGATTTTTCCTAACCAATCAATAGTTCTGGGGTTTCAGACCTGCACACTTTCCTGTACACAGCTCAGCCTGGAATAAAACTGTATGTAAGACACTACAATATCCATCACCACAGTACTTTCAGTCTTCATTCCATAGTGATTAAAACAAACCCAAACTGAGGCTTACGACCAATCTGGCAACAAGTAGGACCAACTGAATGAAGGGCGCCAACAGTTTTAACTAGTTGACCTGGTGAATATACTAGTGAGTTGAATCAGGGTTTAGAGAAGGAAGAACATAAAATACTGACTGGAATTGGGCTTCCCTGGGTAATGATATTGTTTATATAGTAAAGGTAAAATTATACCATAGCGCTGTCGATTTCTGGATTCTGATTGGTCAGAGAGTGTTGATTGATTTTCTATAATAGCAGCTCTGACAGTAGCACAGGTTTATATCAATGCGCTCATTCTAACGTGTTATCATTTCTATAGTAACAGCTCATTCACAGGGACTCGTACAGCGAACGTGCCACAGAAACAGATTAAATAACGTGTGTAATTGTTGATATAGTGAAGCTTTCTGTAAGGAGACGTTTATTTTTAACATTTAGGGAAGGAGTCTCCAGTATCAGCGCTTTGTAACAGTCAGTGGTAAAGCTGTAACTTTTTCCGGTAAAGATTTCCGACATTTTCAGGACAGTGGAGTTTACGCTTTGTGGCTTCTCGGTAACATGACAAGCTGGTCTTCTTAACTTCAAGAAGAGAGAGGCTGGTGAGGAAATGACTGGCTATGTTTATAGCTGCTATAACGTAAGTGAGAACATAAAAGTGAGAGTATAAATGGATTTAAATATCAAGTGTCTTTCTTTAATACATAAAAAAAAAGTACGTTTGTTGTGAGGGCGTGACTGTGTAACTTGCACTTGAATGTTAGTAGGTCACATGACCGTAACATTTATCTCTAGGCCATACCTGTTGCTTCGCAGACGAGTCCTTTTATATGACGCCTCGGACTTGGCTTCATTTTGGTTTTGGCAGGACAACAGAAAAGAGCGAGCGATTCCTTCATGGAGTGTCTTTATACCAAAGAAAAAGTGCAGGATATAACACAATCTTTACCAACATGTTAATTCAGACAGGGGTTATTTCAGCTGTTCATTTTATAGAAGGTAAAATACGGTGTAATGCTTCCAGATGTGTACACTCACAGTCCATAAAAAATGACTGATGTGACAAATTCGGACGGGACTAAAATCCCAGAGATCCTCCGGTAATAACTTCATTACCTCACCTCCCCATGTAAAACTAATCCGATCCAAATAGGGCTTATGAGTCAATATCTTGGCTAGGATGTGGATGGAAAGGGTTTGAGAGAGGAATAAGATTTAGAAAGGTCTCAGCAGGGTCAGCAGTGTGACTGATAGCAGCCATCATCAGTTCTGTAACACACAAAAAAAAATACAAAAATGACAAGAAACTGCGGCATGACGTCTTAGCAGTGTCCTGATGGTTATTCCATGTAATGCGGCTCAATCCAGCACGGTAACTTTTTAAAGAGCAAGGCATGTCAGGTAGGTCAAACGACAGTGTCAGTGCCTCCTTGCGACATGAGAAAATATTGATGTACAGGTGGTTTCGAGCGATTTGAGGAGAGGGGATGGCTGCCGGAGACAGACTGCTATCGAGCCGGCTGACAAAGAGACACTTCGGGTCGATTGCTCCCTGCTTGGTGGCTGATAGGGTTGGGATGCTATTAAGATAAGGAAGATTAGCCGGACATGGAGAAATGGGAACACACAGTGGATGAGCAGGCCTACAGAGGCGGCAGATCTTAACATTTACCTCAGCGCTGATTTTTCTGATTCTAACGCAAAACTGACAGGCATTTCACACGTGATCATATGTTTTTCACATGTGAGTACATGTGAAAGCTTCAACGTTTAAACATGTTGTGCCTGGAAATTGCATGTAAACTCAAGTAAACAAGTGACATCATGTGAATAAAATGTGATAAAGATAATGAGTAAATAAATGAATTATGTGAAGGAAATCACATGTAAATAAATGAATCAAGTGAAACAATTATGTGTAAATCAATGAATTGAGTATGAAAAAAAACGTGTGTAAATGAACGTGTAAACAATCGTGTGTGTGTGTGTGTGTGTGTGTGTGTGTGTGTAAATAAACAAATCATGGAAAAAAATATCACATGGATAAATATATGTGCACGAAATCACATGTAAAAAAAACGCATGTATGAAAAAAATCATGTGGAAAAAATTGTATTTAAAAATGGATTGTGTGTAAAAAAAAAAAAAAACATGCGTACATAAATGAATCATGTGTAAAAATGAACTGCATGTAAAAAAAAAAAAATCACATATCCAAATAAATGAATCACATGGGGGAAAAAAGCCATGTGTAAATAAAAATACATGCACAGCATGTGAAACTGTGTGAAACGTAACATGTCAAGTGTCTAAAAACCTCATGTGAAGTTTGTGTGACTTTTCTGTAAGGCGACATTCTGATTCTTCTGATACTAACGGAAACGGAAACATGAGCCAACGTTAAAACTAACACAGTACACCGGTGCTGGGGAAAATGTCTTCTCAGTAGGTGTTTACTGAAGAGGGGTCAACTCACAGTCCAGAGAAATCACAGTCACGTCTCCATATTGCCTTGGTAACACAAACACTAATGACAGGTTCTTGTGTATTAAAACTACAGCGTTGGTTAGAAGCACAATAGCACCATGTCTCTTCAGGACAAATCACAACACATGACAGATATGGAGAAACATCCACTCTATTTAAACGCTGACCTTTCGGAGGTTTGTTCCTGACTTTAGATTACATAACCGTATCTGCCTGAGCAGGGGTAGAGTAGCGCCTTCTTTGGAGATAATGGTTCGTCGTGGATATGGAGGCTTCTCGTGTGGACTAAAAGAACCAATAGCAAGAGCAAATTAGTTGTAGTTTCTAATACGTTGTCGTTTCTATAGCAACAGCTCTTTCACGGGGACTTGTACAGGGAAGCTCCACATGAACGGATAAAAAAAACGTGTGTAATTGTTGATGTGGTGAAGTTTGCTATAAGGAGATGTTTATTTAACATTCATAGAAGGAGTCTCCAGTGTCAGAGGGAAAGCAGAGGAGTTTTACGCTTTTTGTGGTTTCTCGGTAACATGACAAGCTGCGTTTTTTTTTTTTTTTTTGTCCTTCAAGAGAGAGGAAAAAGAGACGATGATGAGGGAATGACCATAAGCGAGAACAGGAACTTGTTTCATTTATTTAAATGTAACTATAAATGGATAAAACCTATTATAACATTCTTTAATTAATTTATAAAATTGTAGACATTGGCTAATTGCTGTGGTATAAGAGGAGTCAAACACTTGGGGAGTAACTCTGCTTCATCACACCACCACCATGTTGATTATTTTCCTATAACAGTATGACACAGTGTTTTATTTCTTACATAAAAGATTACTGACATTCTGGTTGGCAGACAGAGACACCCGAGTGACCACAGCCCCGCCTTCTCATTTTCTATTGGCTCACGAAAACTAGCTTCGCAAATTCAAGAGTCAAATTTGACGTGAAGCGAAAGTAACAGCTACCAGAAACAAATGCCAATGTTTCCCCTTCAGCGCTTTGGCTTTTCCACTGGGTGAATTTTATTTTGCGTTTGTGTAGTTTTCAGCTAGCTTCAGTATCGAATAAATCCTACACACAAACCATAAATGTTGCCACCTCTTCTAATATAAAGCTCAAATCTATATTTCCATAACATAAAGCTTCATTTCCTTTAAAAAAAAAGATCAAATAGAAGGTGAAAATCCATCTTCCTAAGAGGCTGTCGTGTGTTTGGTGTTAGACTCGATGATGATACAGCTCTTGAATAATCAGAAGGCAATCTTTCTACCCAAGTCAAACTGGGGAAATCATCTGTCAGAGAAAACACAGAGCAAAACAACAACCCTAGAGAATAATTATTAATAAACTCATTTATAGAGGGCTCTCAGACTAGCGGCTCTTCTCAGAACATTTAATCTTCTGTAACAATCATAATATGGGCTTTTAGCAGAACGGCACAAACTTGCCCTTTAACAATACATTCCAGTTTAATAGCTTAATTTAAAAAAGCTTTTACAGCTTGTTTTCACTGAGGCACTAAAGTATATACTTGAGTCTGCGCAGAGCAAATATATCAGGTCCTACGAAGCACAGCGAATAAATCTCTAATCATTTTATTCCTCATGCGGTAAGACACAAATTAAACACGTTCTTGTTTAAACTCTGCCTTTCTTTTGTCTGTTAATGAGGGACAACACATTTATATGACAAAATAAAACACTGTGTTGTGCTGTTATAGGAAAATGATCAAGTGTTTTATTCCTATCACAGCAATTTGCCAACAACTACAATTTTTTAATTAAGTTTTTAGTAAGAATGACATACTTTTTTATCCGTTTATAGTTACATGTTCTGGAACATCTGCAAAACAAGTTCGTTTCTGTACTCAATTACGTTATACCAGTTTCTTTTTCTATCTCTCGAAGTTAATAAGACAAAAAAAAACAAACAAACAAAAAAAAAAACACAGCTAGTCATTTTACCGAGAAAACGCAAAAAGCGTAAAACCCTCTGTCCTGAAGATGTCGGAAAGATCTAAAAGTTAAAGCTTTACCTCTGACTGTTACAAAGCGCTGACACTGGAGACTCCTTCCACAAAAGTAAAAAAAAATGTGTCCTCACAGAAAACTTCACCATATCAGTGTTTACACGTTTTTTAATCTGTTGTAAACTGTTCACCGCACAAGTCCCTGTGAATGAGCTGTTGCTATAGAAACGGTAACCTATAAGAACAAGAGCATTAATATAAACCTGTGATTTGCAGCTGCACTACTGTCAGAGCTGCTGTTATAGAGAATTAATCAACACCTTCTGACCAATCAGAATCCAGAATTCAACAGCACTGTGCTATAACACAAAGTAAAGCATTATTACTCTGTATGTTTATAGCCTAACCTCCACAGGAGGCTGGCTGTCAAATATGTGTCATTTAGTGGTCCTTTTGAGGTCATTACTGTGTTTTAATTTCTCCAAAATGGTTATTATTCCTTGACACACACAGGGCAGGGTTTTAAAAAGCATTTTATTCTGTAAAACTGAATTTATGTGCTTAGGATTGTGTTTGAACTCACACCTTCAGTAATAACAATAGAGTACATGCCTGAGTTTTTATACACATTAGTTTGCTGAAATGGTTTGTTAATTGACTCGCACGATTAGCAGTCGTTGACCCACATACCCTATTGTTCTCTTTCTATTTTAGTCAGTAGCATTTATCTGCTTCAGTGTGTGTTATGATGGACTAAGTGATGTGGACAGCTGGACTGTGAAGCGGCGGTTCCGCATCACTGCCGATCACCTGGCCCGGCCCCGCACCGTCAGCTCCTGATCCGTCTAATATCCGTTAATTACAGCGGTTAATCAGACTGGGAAGGAGCCTGGGCACGATGCCATTTCAATCTGACACCGGTGTGAGCGAGGTTTCCACCCCCGTCAAGTCGAGGCCACTTCCTGCCAATCGTCGCTCCACCTGGCCGGGTTTATGAGGCCAACACAGATTAACCTAGAGCAGCACATTCGCCGAGAGTTGAATAAAGTCATCAGCAAAGTGCGCTCGATTCTCGTTCTCAGACTTAATGAGCCGAGCTTTACTGTAATGTGAGAAAGACTTCACTCCGATTGCAGTATTTTAGTGCTTTGTACATATTACATGCCGAGGGGAGGCTATCATGACATGTTATCACTGAGGCTCAACCAGCATCCCTCCTTCCTTCTCTCTCTCTCTCTCTCTCTCACTCCCTCCCTCTCTCTCTCTCTCTCCCCCACCTCCCCATCACTCCATCTTTCCCTCACTTTATGCTCCCTCCCTCAGAGGAACACACAGTCCCACTGGCATCCAGCCGTCTGCATGCTGCTTCATTTCTCCACACACCAGCTCTGGGTGAAAACCTAGAAGGGGTGTTGGAGAAATTGAAAGGCGTCCAGAGAGGGTCGGCCCCCAACCCCCAAAAAAACCCCAGAGGTAAGAACGCTTCTGATTTTAGTTTGCAAACATTTTTTTCCCGGACTGAAGTAGATGTGATTTGTCGTCATGCTGAAGGGCATTGAGGTGCTCAAACGGAATAACCTGTTACTCATACTCATGAGAGGATTCTCTCTCTCTCTATTATAGAAGAAAATATTTCATTAATTATATATTTGACAAAATGATTGCATAATGAAAAGATGAAGCAACACACAATGCATGTTTTTCCTTCTGTCATTTTTAATGCTTGGTTCAGATAATAATGTCTGTCGTATGCATTTACATAGCCTATAATTGATTGACGAGGTCGTGCTACTATTTTTAAACCTAATATAATCTAAGTTCATTTTGATTTAAATACTTTCCACAAATTTATTTGACCTTCACATCCAGCTTTAAATATTCCAGTCGACACGCAATGCCATTTAACACATTTCAAATGAACATCAAGCAGCTTTTCTAGTATGGAACCTGGAGAACTCTTATACACACATGTTTTCATCCACAGAACCCTTAGTACCCTTATATAACCTTGCTTACCCCTATGGACCCTGTAGAACTCTTATAAGACCGTGTTTTCTTCTACAGGACCCATAGAACTGTTATACAACCTTGTTTACTCCTATAGAATGTGTAGAACTCTTATACAAACATGTTTACTCCTGTAGAACACGGAGAACTCTTATACAACCATGTTTTCTCCTATTGCACATTATAAATTAAGATCAGCGCTATATAGAGCATGGGTCACTATGTATTTTGTTCAGATTTATGTTGAGAATTATGTGACTTTCTTGATAAATTAAGTCTTCCTTGCTCATCCTTTAAATTTGAGTCAGTAGGAAACACACACTCACATACACACACACACACACACACACACACACACACACACACACACACAAACACACACACAAATCAGACAAATTGCTAGATGTCACATTCTGGCACGGGACCAAGCCAGCACTGTGTTTATCAGCTGGCGGGTGTTGGTATATTCTAGCAACAGTCCACACACACACACACACACCACACACATGCACACACACACGCACACACACACATCCATCACTCTGTTGGCATATACGTGTCCATGAGTATTCATCAGCATGGGTTAACGAGACCTGATGGCACACATCGCCTGATTTTTATCACCCGAAACCTCCGAGCCATAAGCATCCTGCTTCTATTTAACATAAAATATAAACGCTCTGTGCCTCCATTACACTGGTAAAAATGTTACGATTAAGAAGTAAATATATCTCATTTGAATATTATGAAATAATGCTCGTGTGTGATACGTTGATGTCAAATTACACAACAAGCTACACACATTGGGCAGGATAGGATTCGTAAATCGTTTGCAGGAGCACTTACGCAAGAAACGTGATGTTCATGAAATTCCTGTTTGTTGAGAAAACACTGATATCCTACGTTTCCTTCTGAGTTTGTGTAAATTTATGTGTAAGGAGATTCATTAATGATAAACTCATTAATTGAACCCTGACTATCTTCAAATCGTATAACTGTCTATGAGTGAGTGAGATTTTAGATACGGATTACGCTGTCAAGTTTAAAATCGCTTATTTATTACAGTTACACGCCAATCAAATGGACATTTTTTAAAATGCAGCCATTTCATATTATCGATCTGAAATAAAGCATGAAATAAGACAAAAAAGACTGGACATTCCAGTAGGACAAAAGTAATGGCACCTTATAAAAGGAGGAAGAGTTAGTGTGTGTCTGTGGTAGATGACACGCTGCAATGGCTGAGCTGCATTACTGGAAGATTTTGTGCACATCGTGCTTAGGAGGCTCTCTTTGACCCTTTAGTCGCCATTTTGTCAGCTCTCTTTGTGCTTTGCCTTTTATGGAGTTTTCTGGGTGTGGCTAACTGTAACTTAGTTGTGCTACAAACTTAGAGCTTATGGCTGTTTGGCATTTATCGACACATGAGTATGAAGAAAATCAGAGAAACTTTAGTAAATCTAGAGGGAATTTTTTAGGTCAGTTTGGTCAATTACCAATACTGAGTTTTTAAAAAAGTCAGATAAGAAAAACACATTTTAATTATCAGAATTATTATTATGCAAGTGGTTGATTTCTCCTTTAAGAGCATTTAGATGACGGATAGTAGCAGTCACTCCCATTTCACAACTATACACATTCATAGCCACAGGGTTTGGTTTGTAGATAGGTGTGAAAATTGTGACGCATCAATTCCACCTCCACAAAACAGTAAGCAACAGGTTCGTGTGAGCAAACATGTCAACTAAATGTAGGTCACGCTGGGTACGTCCCAAATCACACTTCAGAACTAAAAGACTACCTCAAGCCTACCTTCAGCAGAGGCTGGGTATGCAACACGCTGGCTCAGCAAGGCCCACAATATCATTAAAGACTCCTCCCACGCTGCCAAACACACAACCTTGTCATCAGACAGGCAGCAAAAAAAAAATACTAGTGAATCAGATCAGATCTGACGTATCCAATAAAATACACCAGATTTAAGAACAGTTTGTACCCAAGCCATATACATTCTTAACAAATCTCAGCTGCACTTTAACTATTTTAAACTATGCGTTTATTGTTTCACATTGTCCTTCATGTCATCTGGTCAGTTTTATGTTTTTTTTATGGTTTGATGTTTTAAATACAGCTGATGATTTAAGTTAGCTAGCGCTCAGCCATTAAGTCTTTTATTTGGACAGTGTAAAGCCAGACTGATGGTAAAAATGACAAAATGTTAGCATTAGCTAACGTGACAGACACATCCGCAAGCTAACCGTAGCTAAGTTACAATACAATAAAAGAACAAAACAAGGTAAGCCATCTGACTTGTATCGCATATGTACAAATTAATCTTACCAAATACACACATATGACCACCGTGTGGTTGTCAGAACTCACAGAATGGGAAAATCCGAGAGCCAAATGGATATAATGGAGAAAACAACCAAGCCGAGGAAGCATCACTGGACCGTAGTGGAGATCGGCCTGTCTGTTATATTGCTGCTGATGAGCTGTGCTTTGGCGGGACTGGTTGTGCTTTACGCTTCAGCGCTCAAAGGTGGGAAACGAACCTTAGCATGTTTTATGGGCTATGTTAATGTACAAAGTTGCTCAATAATACTCAACAATTCTTTAAAGAGAAAGAACATAAGTGCTAACAACTGAACTGCTAATTAGTCTAATAGATCTGCACTACTTTCTCAAATAACAATTATTAATGTAATAAGAAGTTATTAAATAAATGAAAACAGTTTTAATGAGTGCTTTTTCACTTTTTTTTTTTTAACAGATTATTCATATAGAAACGGTGCATCAAAAGGTACTGTATATTACCTGTGGTTACATTCTTAGGAAAGCTAGCATAAGCTAGCTAACAACAACTAAGGTTAATGATTTAGCTAGCTAGCACTCAGACATTCAGTCTTTTATTTGGACAATGTAAAGCCTGATTTAGAAATTCTCCCAGAATTAAAAATCACAAATAAAACTGTCTATCTGCCTTTAATTGTGTGTGTGTGTGTGTGTGTGTGTGTTTAATAGTTTCTTATTAACTAATCGATGATACCTCATGATATAATGCATTAGCACAATCGATCGATGCTAATATTTTCATTGTCAGACTGTTGATAGAGATTAAATTTTAGCCACACATCTAATATCACAATTTCCCGATCCCAGTTATAGCTTTAGACGGAACAAAATCTAGTTTCTGAGGAGATTGTGTCAAAAGATTGCTAGAAATACACTACTTATTTGGACTTCATATGAAATGCTATGATTTTTAAGTGATGATGTGGTTTTACAGGCCTGGAGTATCGCAGGAACCCGGACACCACCGTGTGCACAACCCCGGACTGTGTCACTGCAGGTGAAATAAAAACAAATAATAATAATAATTCTGAGTAAAGTGGTGTAAAATCTGTTGAAAGCATTGTATGTCTTCAGAATTTAATTTTTTAGCGGTGTATTTTTATGTCTTGTATCTGTAAAGCTACACTGCATAAAATAGAGTGCCAGGTTTCTTGATTAAAATGATCATAAACTGAGTTATGGGGATGAGAAACACTTCCCTCCCTGCACGGCTGTTCTCCCAGCGGCAAGGTTACTGCAGAACATGGACCAGAGCGTGGACCCGTGCCAGAACTTTTACCAGTACGCTTGTGGAGGCTGGCTGGAGAGGCACGTGATCCCCGAGACCAGCTCGCTCCACAGCGTCTTCAACATCTTGAGGGACGAGCTGGAAATTGTGCTCAAGGGTCAGTGTCACCTTTGTGTGCGGAATGATGTGCAGGGAGACGTCCTGATTTCAATTTACTTCAGACGAATACTTAATTCAATTTAATGTTCTCTTGTCTTGGGTTTTTTTTTTTTTTTTTTTTTGGCTTCAGGGGTTTTGGAGACACAAAGCGAACGTGACCGGGAAGCTTTCAAGAAAGCCAAAGTGCTCTACAGATCGTGTATGAATGAGAGTGAGTGTGGTTTCCCTTGGACAGCCTGTAGGACTCTAATCACAGTGGCTTGAATAAGTATTCACCCCCTTGAAATTTTCCATATTTTGTAGTGTTACAACCTGGAACTGGAATAGACTTAATCAGGAGTCATAAATCTACACAAAAATAGCCCATAATACTGAAGTGTGGATAAAAATGAATATGTTTGATAAAAATTAGTATTTTGTTTTTCACAAATAAACAATGTAAAAATAGTTATTGCATAAGCATTCCCCCCTGTAATTGTGAAACTGCTATAACATAAATACAGTTGTTACAGAGTTTGTTAGAGAACATACTTAAATTTAAAAAAAAAAAATCATGAAAACCTGAGACAAAGTTCTGGAAAAATATCAATCAGGGTTTTCAATATAATCCCAATTAAGTTCATTTCAGTTCCTGGTTGTAACAAAAGTAAAAGTTCAATGGAGTAAATACTTATGCAAGGCAGCTAGCTAACATGAACTGACAGGATTTCTGAGGTGATTTAAAGTCATATTATTAAATATAATCTTTACTGCTAAAGCTAGCCACCTGGCTAACAAAAGCTAATATGACAAAAGCTAATTTTAAGTCATATTCCTAATTCAGAATCTAATCTGTACGTCTATGAAATGTCCAGTACATGTTCAATATCTGAATATTTAACTAAAAGGATTTAGGTCATATCAGTAAACACAATCTGTTCACAATCTTTACTGGAAAAACTAGCCATCTAGCTAACATGAATCCTCACAGTATTTCTGAAAGGATTTTCTCCCCAGTTCATGTTAATAAATGTTAAATAATGTTTACTGATATTATTAATCAGCAAGCTAACATAAGCTAACCTGACAGGATTTCTAAGAGGATTTTCCAATCATAATACGTTTTCATAATCTTCACTCATAAACCAGCTATAGCTAACCTGACAGGATTTCTCAAGGAGTTTTAGGTCATATTAATAATTTTTCACAATAAAGCTAGCCGTCTAGCTAATATAAATTCTCACAGGATTTCTGAGAGGATTTTTTTTTCCATTTCATCTTAATAAATGTTCTTAATATTCACTGATAAAGCTAGCCAGCTTAATTAATATTAATAAATATTCATAGTATTCATAGGTAAAGCTAGTCAGCTAATTAACACAAGCTAACCTGATTTCTAAGAGAATATTTAACTTCATATTCCACCTAATTTCATATTCTTACCTGTTAAAGTTTATTATTAAATAAATAATAAAATAAAATACATAGATGCTAACACCTGGGCAAAGGCGGAAATCATCCAGTCACCAGTGGAGAAAATAATAGTAGAGCAACAACACTTCAAATGAAGCTAAATTACAGGAAATGGGAACGATCCAGAGAAAATCAAAGATTAACGATCAAAAGCAACAAGACACTGGGTGAGACTGAATTTGAGGAAGGAGAAAGATCGAAAATTAAAGATCAAGGTAGTCTAAAACCTGCTCTGTAGAGATTTTCTGGTTGGCTTATACAACGTTTTAAAAGGGCACTATTTGTACAGTCAGTTTCCTGACTCAATAGGATGCGATTAGTTGATTCCTGGTGTGTAACTTGATCAAACTGCTGCCCCCTGTAGGTGTGATCGAGCAGCGTGACTCGCAGCCCCTCCTCAAGCTCATTGACAGTATTGGTGACTGGCCTGTAGCCTCTGAGGACTGGAACAACACAGCAGGTACCAAAGATACCATGTCCCCCTGTGAGTCTACATAATAGGGGACAGTGGTGTCTGTGTTTTAGCTTAATGGGATAAAAACAATAGCACCGAGGCTGGAGTCTCAGCGAGTTGATAAGGAGCAGATTGGTTGGGAAGGTTAGAGCTCCATGAGAGATGGGATCAAGACTGGAGAGATTCCTCTCTCGCTAAATCTGGCCATTTTATGTGATGTTATAATTAAACTGAATGGTGGAATTAATTTGTAATAGCATTTAATAAGTACAGAATGGAAAAATCACTTTGGTTTTTCACTTGCATTTTAACATATCGTGCCCTAGAATTGCACTCGAGTAAATATGTGTGACCTCATGTGAATAATATGTAATAAATAAAAGCACATTTCCTGTGTGTGAAAAGTTAACATGTGAAAATTAATGACTCGTGCAAATAAAAATTATATGTGAAAAAAAAATGTGTAAAAAAAAAAATCACATGCCAAAATAAATGAATCATATGTAAAAAAAAATAATAATAATCACATTCATATGAGTAATGTGGGAAAAAATCACAATTGAAAATAAATGTAAAAAACCATGAAGTGTGAAAATTTGTGAAATATAACATGAATAATATAATTATTAAAACAAAAATGATTATTCACACATGATGTTCGTGTGACTTTTCTAGCCGTAATCTTGGATTTGATCTATTTTGTACGTGATCAACAGGTTGTATTTTGTTACAAGAAGTCAGAATCTTAAAGATGCTGATGTTTTTTTGTTCATTTGTGCTCACAGAGGAGTCCTGGAGTCTGGAGCATATGCTGGTGTCCCTAAACTCTCATTACAACAAGAAGGTTTTGCTGGAAATGTTTGTTTGGCCCGATGATCGAGACTCAAGCCGCCACATCATTCACGTAAAGAGAACAATCTCCTGAATTGGTTTATTTCTGAGGAGCTTTATAGCCACTTAAATCCAGTATTCAATAAACTTTATGATACAGAAAATGAAATATAGTTTGTACCCACTACCAATCCATTCCATTTCCACAGATTGACCAGCCATCTCTAGGAATGCCCTCAAGAGATTATTACCTCAATGATGGCAACTACAAAAAGGTAAAATGTGCACCATGTCTTTCTCAGTGATCTGCACATCCACTCGCCGCCCACGTGATAATTACAGGGTTGAACAGCGGCCTGTGTTTGTTTGTATGGGTAGGTGCGTGAGGCCTACCTGCAGTTCATGGTTTCCATGGCGAAAATAGTACGGGAGGAAAGGAACCTCACCCAGGATGACGAGCGCGTGTGGGAGGACATGATGCAAGTGATGGAGCTGGAGAGAGACATCGCTAATGTGAGTAACATCTGCATCAGATGGTAATATCAGACGGAAGATAACATGCAAGATATTAAAAGTAAATCCTAAGTTTTAAAATAATCTTACAAGTGCTTGGTGAAGTCCTATAGAGCCAAAGTGATTCTGAGGTTTTGGTGAACATCAGTGAGTGAATCTTTAAAGCAATACTCCAGTGTTGCTCAAAACTCACTTAAAATGGAAACTAGGGGCAGATGCTGAATTCCACTAATAAACTTTTACACTATGTCACAATGTAATATATAGTCAATGTTTGTCAAGCTATTAAAAGCTAAATCTTAGATTTCGATATAAAAAAAACACTATCAAAATGCTATAGAAGCAATAATACACTCCGTGTTATGCTTTTATAGGAAAATAATCAACAACAAAGTGGTGTGATGAAGCAGAGTTACTGTTGCCACCCTAAAGTGTTTTATTCCTCTTATACCACAGCAATATGCCATTGATTACAATGTTTTTATTAAATTAAAATGAACGCCATACTTTTTATCCACTTATAGCTACATTTAATATTGTGAAATAAGTTAGTGCCTGGTATAGCAGCTATAAACAGCCGTTACTTCACCAGTCTTGCTTTTTTTACTCTCTCTTTAAGTTAGCCACAAAAAAAAAAAAGCAGCTTAACTTGTTACTGGGGAAATCGCAAAAAAAGCATAAAATCCTCTGTCCTGAAGATGTTGGAAAACTGTTACAAAGCACTGACACTGGAGACTCCTTCCATAAATGTTAAATAAACATCTCCTTCCAGAAAATATCACCACATCAATGATTATATGCTCTCTTTGGCTCTACATATACTTTGTTAAATAACAACTCCAGTTTTAATCTGTTTATTATTAGTCTTAGATTATGTGCAGCATCTGCCACACAAGTTCCTGTGTAAGCAGCTACTATAAAAATGATGTATTCTATAATAACGATTACATTATTATAAACCTGTGATTTGCAGCTGCACTATTGTTAGCTTCTGTTACAGAAAATGAATCAACACCATCTGACCAATCAGAATCCAGAATCCAGAATTCAGCAGTGTTGTGTTATAAACAAGTAATACAGATGATGGCTCAGAGGAAAGGGGTTAATAGTTATCTTGTTTCCTCAGGCCACATCTCCGGCCGAGGAACGCAATGACATCACCGTGCTCTACAACAAAATGACTCTGCGGGACGTGCAGGAGACCTTTTACCTCAGCGTGAGTTTCTGACTCACAGAGTTAAACCTGCTGAGTGAGGGAGGAGACAGGGGTGTAACACAGCATCTGTCTCTCTCTCTCAGGGTTTTAACTGGACCCGTTACATCCAGGGCATCATGGCAAGTGTTTCCATCACAGTGCAGCCTGACGAGCCTGTCGTGGTCTACTGCTCACCCTACCTCGAAAAGCTTGACACTGTACTTTCTAGATACAACCGCAGGTCAGACCTCGAGCTCTGATGACCTATTTTTGTAATTAGTAATTAATAATAGTAAATAATTCACATTCATTAAAATAGAAACCAGTCTGAATGCATAATAATGTGTTGGTTATCATACAGTCAGCTCCAGAATTATTGGCACCCATGCTAAAAGATGGGCAAAAAGAAAAAAAAAAAAAAGAGTTTGTGGTTAATTAGCTTAATCAGACAGTGAAAATATGAAAGAAGTCCAACGTTTTTCGAATTTAAAATCACACATCATCAAGGGTGCCAATAATTCTGGAGCTGACTATATCATCATGAGATCCTAGTGTCCTAATATGTACGTTGTATGTTACACTACACTTCTTATAAGCTCTCATGTTGTTTTTATGCATGCCAATTTTGTTTATAATAATGAAAATAATAATAAGAGAAAAATAAGAATAATAAGGATAATAAGAATCTTAATGTATATATTATTTTTAAAGGGCTGCACATGAACTAATAAAAGATTAAACAGAGTATTTATGCACAATAATAATATCAAATAATAAAAAAACAACAACTATGTATAGGCAACTTTGCGAAATTAATATGATACAAATTTATTTACAGTAAAAACAGCTGAAATTAAATGGACAGTGATAGATCTCGCTAATCTACTCAATTATTAACATACTGTATATTAATCTGTTTGTCTTCATGTAGTATAAAATTTTATCTGATTCTATACACAGAGTTGTAATTAAACAGGTAACTGTATATTGTTATAAAAATAATGCAGGACTGTGCAGAATTACCTGGTCTGGATGCTGATCATGGAGCGAGTCAGCAGCCTGAGTCGACGCATGAAAGACGTCCGAGCTCACTACCGAAAGGTGAGAAATAGACTTCACGTCAAAACTATAATGAATTTTCGTGGTTACACAATTGCACTATTTGACAGGGATTTGTTTATACTATCCGGTGTCACCCAGATGAGGATGGGTTTCCTGTTGAATCTGGTTCCTCACAAGGTTTCTTCCTCATGTAGTTTCAGGGAGTTTTTCCTCACCACCATCACCTCTGGCTTGCTCATTAGGGATAAATTTCTATTCTGAATTTATTTATTTATTTCTGTAACACTGCTTTTTTAAAATTTTTTTTTTTACCATTTTTATATCCATTGTTAAAAGCGCTATACAAATAAAATTGAATTGAATTGAGTTGAATTGAGAAATCACTCCACAGACAGACAGACTGCACGCTGTATACCTTTTCCCCAATATTTCTTAGCTCTACTCTCACATTTCTGATTTTACGCTCACATAATTTTCAGGCTTTACACGGCACCACGGTGGAAGAGGCACGCTGGCGTGATTGTGTGCGCTACGTCCAGAACAACATGGAGAACGCAGTAGGGGCTCTGTACGTACGCGAGACCTTTGCTGGAGACAGCAAGCGCATGGTGAGTCTTAATAAAGGACACTTAGACAAGCAACAGGACGAAATCTGCATCTGCATCGTCCTTGCTTCAGTGGATTATCTCACCTGGATTCTATAGATTTGTGTCTACAGTGGATATAAAACGTCTACACACCCGTTAACATTGCAGGTTTTTGTGATGAAAAAAATATCAGATATTTTTCCACCTTTAATGTAATATAGCCACCAACAGTTTCAAGTGAAAAACAAATAAAAAACGTTTTAGGGAAAAAAAAGAAACAGAAAAAACTTACACTGACCTGGTTACATAATGTGTGTGCTTGTAATACTCTGTCTTTTTGGGTAAGAGTCTGCCAAATTAACACCAACTTAACATTCTGATTTGCTAATTTTATTACTGTTCCTTGCGAAAATGCTCCAGATCTATCATATTGCGAGGGGATCTCCTATGCACAGCCCTCTTCAAGTCATTCCACAGGTTTTTGATAGGATTTAGATCTGGACTCTGACTGGGCCTTTCCAAAAACTTTGATCGTTTTCTTCTGAAGCTGCTCCTTTGTTGACTTGTATTTGTGCTTTGTGTAATTTTTCATGGTGGAAAGCGAAGAATTTCTCTATCTTCAGGTGTCTAACAGGTTTTGTGCCAAAATAGATTAGTGTTTGGAGGTGTCCATGATTCCCTCTATCTTGATCATAGCCCCAGTCCAAGATTAAGAGAAGCAGCCCCATAGCATGATGCTGCCACCACCATGTTTCACTGTGGGTATGAAGTTCTTTGGGTGTTACGCTGTCTTGTTTTTGCACCAAACATATCTTTTAGAATTATTTTTGACTCATTTAAGTCAAGGTTTCTTCCTCATTTCGTCTCATGGAGTTTTTCCTTGCCACTGTCGCCTCTCGAATTGTTCATTAGGGATCTAAATCTACATTCGTAATTCTGTAAAGCTACTTTGTGAAAATGTTTATTGTTAAAAGAGTAATACTAATAAAATTAGTATAGCTAAAACTAAAACTAATGCACTATATTCCGCAAAACACTTGTTGATGTGCTTAAACCTGAGGCTGCTGGTGATGAACATACATTTGTACATGTCTAAAGTCAATAAACAGCAAACTCTTCATCGTTATACCGCAAATCATATATTGCATGTCTACAACCGTACTTATTACTATACTTGCCATCTGACACTGTTTCCTCTTCTGTCCAGGTTGGTGAATTGATCAGAAAGATTCAGGATTCTTATGTGGAAACATTGGAAGAGCTGAACTGGATGGACGATCAGTCGAAAGAGAAGGCAAGAGAGAAGGTGAGACGGCCATAGTACAGGACTGTGTTTGAGTGTTTCTTCAGTCCTGTGCTTTTTTCATGTAGGATCTGAAGTAAAATAATCCTTTTTAGTGCAAAAGACAAAATAAAGAAATTAAATTATCAGCAACTAGACTGTCAAATGCCATAAATGTAATGTAAATAAAACATAGCGTTTTAGGTTTCACTGATGTTCCATCATTCATCACATATAACAAAAACTATCAAATTGTTTATGGAAAAATATTAAATAAGGAATAAAATACAATGGGCCCTGCTGTAATTTCCAGTAAAGGTACATCCTGAAGTGTTTGCTTCCTCTCTGTGTTCCTGAAGTATTCGCTACCACAGCAATCTTCAAACGATTACAATGTTTAATTTACTAGCAAATGACAGATCATACTTTTTATCCATTTATAGTTACATTTAATGTGGAACGGCCATGATACAAGTTAGGTTCCTGTTCTCACTTACGTTATAGCAGCTATAAACAGCTGTTAGCTTACTAGCCTCTCTTTCTTCTCTCTGCTGAAGTTAATAAGGCGAAAAGAAGCAGCTTGTCATGTTACTGAGTAACCACAAAGCGTAAACTCCTCTGTTGATTCTGGGCTATTTTGTGTAGATATACATATGTACACATTTTGTTTCATGACGTATAATAACAATAAAGTCCATTTCGGGTTGTAACACTACACAAGAAGGTGGACCTTTTTCCTGAATAGTAGTTAAAAAGTACTAGAAAGTCCTTTAATTAGAGAAGTACATTCAATATGGAACATATTATCATAAATAATTTTTGATATTCTGTCAGTACTTGAACCCACACAGACCTCACGCTTGTCCTGATTATTTTACCTGCCTGAATAATGAAATAATTAGTAGTTTAATTGACCCAGACTAGAAGAGGCATTTCTTTTTTTTTTTTTAATATCCATGGTCCAATTTCATTGTTTTTTGGAATTTTTAATGTTGTCAAGCTGAAATGTGTATATTTGTTTATACAAATGTGTAAGAAATACTTACTATTATATATTTTATATTATCTATTATTATATTTAAAACTGAAGACTCTACGGCCTGCATCCTCAATTTTAATTTGGATATTTTAATGTGCTACACTGAGCTTACTATAAGGATGTTTGATGTTTCAGGCGATGGCTATCTCGGAGCAAATTGGCTATCCGGATTACATCCTGCAAGAGGACAATGAGAAGCTGGATCAGGAGTACATCCACGTAAGCTCTGAAGACTCTCTTTGTGAAGTTACTCATTTAAAATAAAATGTAAAAAATCTCTTGTACATGTGGTTTACCTCCAATAAAACCGATAAAACACACTGTCTTTTCTTTTGTCTACAGCTGAAGTTCAGTGAAGAGAGCTACTTTGAGAATGTTCTGGAAAACCTTCAAGCAACTGCTCAGAAAGCTCACAAGAAGCTACGGGAACCTGTGGATCCAGAACTGTGCGTTACAGCTAAACACATTAAAACTAATACAAATAAAACTAATACATGAGGCTGCCTTCACACTGGGAGCTTTTCATCTGCCGGCACACATTTTAAAAAGTAAAAAAATTAACAAGCAATATTTGTTTAGTCAAAGATGTATGTCCAAAGTTAGCCTAAGCACGAAAGAGTGACGATCAATCAATTCCATGTACCTGAGCTCACAGACACGCACGATTGGCTAGTGTTGATGTGATTGGCAGGGGAGAGACAGTATGCCCCTCCCACCCAGAGAACACGGCCAGTTTTGTTTGCTTGCCTCTAGGTCATGCATTGCTCTGGCATTGTATGATTTGAAGTCACAATCTCCTGAAAAGGCGAATGCTTTTTTTTGTTATTTTGTTACTTAGGAGCCTCAAGAAATGTTTTTTTTAACCTCCTAACCAATCAAGTCACAAGTTGGAGGACTAGCTAGAAAACAAACAAGAGGACATAGTGCCGTTAAAATAAGTCTTGTTAGTGAACAGGTGCAAAACGATTTACGTCATGTTGAGTAAGATCGAAAATATTTGTGACTACAGCAAAAGCAAACCACCTCATGTGAAAGCACCCTAATGCACACAGGCTCATAATGTATTGTACAGTTTTTCCATCCATCTGTAGCCTCATTTTATGAATATTTTGTCAGGTGGATCATTGGTGCAGCTGTGGTCAACGCTTTTTACTCTCACAACAGAAATCAGATTGGTAAGTTCACAATAATAAGCACTGAAAAAGGTAAATAATTAGATTAAACCTTTTTAAGATGTGCAGTTCATTTTTGTAATACTACTACTACTACTACTAATAATAATAATGATAGTAATAACAATAATAATAATGTGATGCAAAATCCTGCTGAACTCAGTGACTTTTTAATTGTGAAAAGCCCATGGGATGACAGACATAAAGCACTAAACGCCAAACTCACAGTGGAAGAGGAATTTGTTTCTGGACACACTGCTCGCTAGTTGTGTCCTCGGTCTGAATGCCTCTTTAGCTCACTGCAAATAATGTCTGTAATGCACATAAGGCTTTTTTTTTCTTGTAGATAATATAAAGCTAGTTTCAGGCTCCAGTGCACACAAAGCTGTCGCCAAAAGAGATGCGCTCAAGGCACGGAAAGCGTGCTATTCAAGCTGCGTTAATACATAGACTGCAAAAGCCGGGTGATTATGCAGATTTTCAGCTGGAGTAATTTCCACATAATTACTCTTAGATTGCACATTTTAATGTTCCTGGACATTCTGGGAAACACTTCAGGCTAAATTGCTATTCTCGAGACAGAGAGGCAGCTGGAAGCAGAGGGCTTGTGGAGAAATGAAGAAAATATTAGATCTTTACTGCATTTCTCTGCATTCAGCAATAACCCTAATGGTTCAAACATACAGATATTTTATTTTAAACTGATCTTATCATCTCTCTCTCTGTCTCTCTCTCTCAGTGTTTCCTGCTGGAATTTTACAGCCTCCTTTCTTCAGTGAGAAACAGCTCCAGGCCTTAAACTTCGGAGGAATTGGAATGGTTATAGGACATGAAATCACTCACGGCTTCGATGACCATGGTGAGTCACCAATCGTCAATTCTTCCTTTGATTATTAAGACCAATTTTATCAGTCTTAGTCATACTGACAGTTAACTTCACAAGTACTGGCACGTTGTTGTTTTTTTGATAGAGAAACCTTGTAGTTACATCAGTTTTTTTTCAGAGATGACTAAGATCAGGTTTTATTCGGAACTGAGTTATTCATGCTTAGTGTGGATTTAATAGATAAATTGTGCACATCAGAGTTCAGACCAGGTGATTCGCATAATTTAAATGCCATACCCAGAAATGCAACTTATATATGTGCGTAACCCAACCCTGAATACAAGTAACTTTCCCCATGTAAATATTCACAGAACTTTTAGATGTAAGCTGCTGACTATGAATACGGACAATTTTTTTTTTTTTTATCAGATTTCAAAATCGTTGGCAATCATTAATACTTGGTGAAGCATTTGCTAAAGAGAATAGAGTCACTTTCTAATATGTAACAAGTTTGGAGACATTTTAGAGTATCTTGGACTCCTCTATACTTCATTTTAATCTCACTGATATTTTAAGGTTTCCACTTTTAAAATTGTTTATATTTATAGGTTAGAGGAAATATCACAGATTGTGTATTCTTCTGCACATTTTGAGCAACACCAGCCAGCTGTGTTACTTTTAAGGATGTAGATGTAGAAATCACTAACCTTTTGCTTTCGCACACACACTCTTCACTCCTGCAGGTCGTAACTTTGACAAAGATGGAAATATGTACAACTGGTGGAGCAACTTCTCCACAGAGCAGTTTGAGGAACAGTCCAAATGCATGGTGCAGCAGTACGGCAAATTCACCTGGAAGCTTGCAGGAGGTCAAAATGTAATTAACATTTGTTTTAAATATATTAATGTAAAAAAAAAAGAGCTTTTTATTATATAGCATAAGAACAGGGTTTAATATTAAATTAAGACCCTATTTTTTAGTGACTCACAGTCATGAATTGACACCCTTACAAGATGGAAAGGTTGGGATTAGATCAGGAGGTAGAGCAAAAGTTATAAGATTCTTAAAGTTCAACATTTTCTGTCTCTCTTCGGCCCAGGTGAGTGGCATCACCACTTTGGGGGAGAACATTGCTGATAATGGAGGAGTTCGGCAAGCGTATAAGGCATACATGAAGTGGGTGGAGAGGGAAGGTGAGGAGCCTCGTCTTCCTGGTTTGGACATGGATCATAAGCAGCTCTTCTTCCTCAACTTTGCCCAGGTGAGTGACAGGCATTAATGCAAGATGGCGGGATGGAGATGAAGGGCCTCAATCTGAGATGAGCTCAGGGGTGATTTGACTTTCACATGACAGGACTGATGATAATGTTAAGCTCCTGGGAGTTGTGTTGTGAAATAGCCCAGTTCCAGGAACAAATGGATGAAAATCTTCATCAGATAAATGGTAGTGTCTGGGATATGTCATTTATAAGTGAATCAAAGCTTGAATATCACAGCCAACATAAAGGCATGCCTATAATGTGAAGAAGGTTATTTTTAGTGATAATGTAATGCCATCCTCAGGTCTGGTGTGGAGCATGTCGCCCTGAATATGCCATCCAATCCATCAAGACCGACCCCCACAGTCCTCTGGAGTACAGGTAAGGAGACTTTTATTTAACATTTATGGAAGGAGTCTCCAGTGTCAGTGCTTGGTAACAGTCAGAGGTGAAGCTGTAACTTTATGTTTTCTGCCATCTTCAGGACAGAGGAGTTTATGCTTTCTTGATAACATGACAAGCTGTGTGTTTTTGTCTTATTAACTTCGAGAGAGATTTAAAAAAAAGTGATAACAGGAACTAACTTATTTCACCGACATTACATAATATTAAATAACTATAAATGGATAAAAAGTACAATGTGTCTAACACATTTTTAAAAATGCTGTGGTATAAGAGGAATTAAACACATCGGGGTAGTACCAGTAAATCTGCTTCATTGTACCACCCTGTCGTTAATGATTATTTTACATCATTGATATAACGGCAGCACAAAGCGTGTTTCATTACGCATAATCCATGACTTTTTCAATGTACATATGTTATAAAATGTGTATGCATAAATAATGACCCAGACCTCGTCGTCTCTATTCCCATCTCTTCACATTAGGGTATTGGGCTCCTTGCAGAATTTTGAAGCCTTTTCCGAGGCGTTCCAGTGCCAGAGAGGTACTCCTATGAACCCAGAGGAGAAGTGCAGAGTGTGGTAGTCTGAGTGGAATCTATAAGCTTGACTATTTACACCAAGGCAGCAGTTTTATATATAATATACTGTAAGAGCTGCCTTAATGTGTGTCTGTTGCAAGAGATAAGAAGGAGCTTATTATGAAAACTAGAAAAACTGTGAGTCATTAAAAAAGTCATTACATGAGTAAGCAGAGGGCGAGTGCAATGAAGGCGGGGTGGAAAAGAGACACTTTGAGTGTCATCACTTGTTGAGATATTTGTATATTTGTCTGTCATGTGTTACAATTCTGTACTGATTCCAGATTAAGAGGCAGATATGATATACACAGCTGCCACCTTTGATAGTGGACACATTTCCTAATATTCTGACAGATTTGTCTATTTTTAATGTGTATTGCTGGCTTTAAATGTGGTGAGTGCTTTAGAGAGAAAGTATTAAGCCTTTCACAAGATCCACCAACCAGCCAAAGCTCAAGGCTTTGAAGCCCACGTGTTTCTTTAGGTTAGAATTAAAACCCAGCAAATTGGTTGTCTCTTTTGGCAAACAGCAGCTTTAAAAATGTTATGGTGGAGCCAAAAGAAAGAAAGAAAGAAAGAAAGAAAAAAGAGATATATTTATTGTAGGACAGAAATAAACGACTTGCAGGTTGAAGTTTATAGGCATTAGTGAGATGTGAATGTGAGCTCTAGAGCCTCCATCAGGTCAAACATTTACCTGAAGACTTTAAGACTGTTAAATTCATGACACTTTAATCACCACATTTTACATATCTGTGGGAAATAATTTCTAAAAACAGCTTTATTATGTTGAACACATTTAGTTAACACACTAAACAAGTAGGCTCACTAATCTAAATCACAAAAGGGTAGTAAAATAGTAAAAATAGTTACAATATAGTAGTCCAGATAAATGCTTATATCACCAGAGGGTACCCCTGAATTGAAAAGTATGATTTTAGAGGGTTAAATCGTCTTAAATCTCAGATTCATACAGGTTTATAAATATTTAGCACTGAATTTACATTTTTATTATAATTTAGTTACAAAACTGATTCACATGGACTCAGTGTGCAATCTTGGCTTGAACAAATCACCTAATGTGAAAATTATGAGAGGATAATATGCTAGCCAAAGAACACGCATGCTAAGCTAACTCGCTAACTAGCGAGCTAATGTTGCTAATGTGAAAAACAAAACTGTGCTTGTTATAGATTTTTTTTTGACAGATTCTGATGAGAGGAAAAAAAAAAACTTAGGATATGACGATGAGTCAAGATTTGATACTAAAATCCCACTCTGCCTGTATCTCCCTGTGACTAGCTAGTAGCAAGCTAGTTTGCTAGCATAAATCGACTAGCTAAATCGCTAACTGAGTTAATGTTAGTGATAAAATTGTGATGAAATTGTGGTTGTTCTAGTATGTTTGAGGTTTGGCTGCTGTTAAATAAATCTCTGAGGATATGGAAATTCAAATCATACCTCAGATATTAAAATCTTACTTGTATCTACCTGTGACAAAGCTAGTGTTAACTATCAGTAACTAGCCTAACTAGTACTAGCTGTTTGTACTAACAGGAAAGCTCAGTGGACATAATTAATTTGTATTTATAGATATTCATAGATACTGGCAGTCTTTATTAGTAGTTTTCTGAGCATAAAACACATATTAAATAATTTATTATCCTACACAGAGTGTTTTAAATATTTTAAAATGAGAACCATGTTTAAATCTGCATTTGTGTATCTATCTTAAAATGCTATAAAACGAGATTTTACTTTGTAATGTACTGTAATGTACGAGTATTAAACAGAAAATTCAAAGGTTTTCTTATTAGCCAAGGCAGAATGTTGTGAAACATGCTCTTTACAGGAAGAAATGCATAGAAAACCTTTAGTAAACGATTATAAAAGTGTTTTGTCATGCCTTTGCTTAAATTAGCTTATGACTGCTAAATCTGAATGCTAATATAAATTAGAGCTGTTGTGTTTACCTAGGAGGGAAAAAAAATCTGATAACCACAAGGTTTCCTGGTTATTCTGTCCATATAATGAGAATATTTTTCATTAATGACCGATATGGTAATATTTTTAGACGCACATTTTGATCTCAAGAGGTTGTGATTTATTTCCCGCATACCAGGTCGACCACAAAGCTGTTTATTTGACATTCAGGTGGTGTAATTTATCACAGAATCCACAGCCGACTGCTTTTGGCATTGCTAAATCAGGCACATTTAGTTTACTGCATCTCAGCATGAGGGGTATCAGAAGGGGAATAACGATCAAGGACTTTGAGGAGGACAGGCAGGTGAAGTGAAGCCTCTCGATCTCTTAAATTGATCAGTTGCGGGAGGCGGTGTAGCAGAGCGTAGACGAAGGCCACTCCGCTGAGATAGCGTCCTCATTAGAGAAGTGGTCAGGGCCAGAGACTGTTCTCTTTCACCTTGATTAACCAGTAATGACAGCAGAACTAAACAAGACGGACGGAAGGGAAGAAATGAACTGGAGAGCATCAGCAAAAAGATCAAACAGTGCAGGAACACGGACGGCTTCTCGAGAACACACGCTCTGAAAGCTTAGTCAATAAGCAAGGAGGGGAAAAAAACAAATCTGGTTGCCATGGACCATTAATTTATGACTGTTATCTCTCATCACAGAGACTCTGATTAACAGAATATTCACATCTGCCTTTGAAGCTTTATTGCTAGCCTACAAGTTCTACAGGACCATAATGGCTTGTACTGTTTGGACGGCTGGGTTACGAGGGTTCAGACTAAATAAACAGGAAAGCGTGGTGTTCTTTAAAAATCTCGGTTAAAAAAGTCACAAATATAATAGTTGATTTAGCTACACTTCAAAAAAATCTTGACTATATTCAAATTTATCTAATATTTCTTATTATATGTATGAAAATAATTATTTTAATTAATAATAAGATTACTAAATATAATAGTAAATTTAGTAAGAGTGTTAAACCTATTTCTGAACATTTTTTTTTACTTATTTTAAGCTTGAAATAGTTTTTTTTTTCTTGTGCAAGATAATTTTTAATCACAGGGAAGCAAAATTATCTTGCAATTAAAAAAATCAACTTTGAAACCAAATAAGCAAAAATATCCAGAGATAGGTTTAGTAATCCTTTGTGTAGTTAGTCTATTTATTCTTATATTTAGTAATCATATTATTTATTATAATTGTAGCTTTAAATTAATTGAATAGTAAGTGTTTAAAAGAATCTATTCCTAAGTATAATGATTAGTTAACCTATTTCTGGACATTTTTTACTCATTCTTAAAGTATTTATCTTTAGAAGGAAGCAAAATTATCTGCCAGTAGACCAAATCAATTAGTAAAAATGTCCAGAAATATACATAATATCTGATATATTATAATCTTATAATATGAGTGATTAGATAAATTTGCATTTATTAAAGATATTTTCACTTTTTACATAAAGATGAAATAAAAATGTCAGTTAGGCTGGATGTCACAGGAAAACGTGCAGACGAGTGACAAATAAAAAGAAAAACCAACATAAACCTTCAGAACAGCTTCAGGATCTGGATCTGTACACGAGCAATGAACACTGTTCTTTCAAACACTGGTGTTTTGATGAAGATGATGATGGTGGTGGTGGTGGAGAGCAACGTTAACCCTACACTTAGATCAGCAAGTGACAAGTCGCTCATGTCACTTGTAGTTTGTAGTTTGTTCCTTGCGAGGAACCAGAGGCACAGACGATCTCTGCTACTTCTTTTCAGGCTTTATTTTTCTTCATAATGTCTCTGTGCACGTTTAATGAGAGGTTGTATATGACAGGATAAGATGAAATCACGGTCATAATTTTTTTTTGCTTGTCAAACAGTAAATGGGAACCAGCTGCAGGTAGGAACTAAATTTGTGAGTGGGGAACCAGAGGATTGGTCTGAAGAATCATTTGAGTCAGTAGGTTGGATTTGTCGCTTTACCATGCCATACCTAGAACTGAGAAAATCATGATTCAAATGTCGCTTGTCGTA
>CM040994.1:19397663-19477046 GCA_022985145.1 Pangasius djambal
AGTGTTATTTCTATGAGAACATTAACATTTAAATGAAATAGATGAAGTGGTGAGAATTTTAGCAAATGAAATAGAAATAGGTCAGATTTCATAATTCATGCCTCACTATTACTAAGTATCTATTTGAATAGCATCAGTTGAATAAAATGTACTTGAAATTAAGATTACTTGGTACAGGACAGACTTTTGGACCTTCTTGTGCATAACCTCAAATGTAATTCATACCAATTATCCGTGTGTATGTGTGTGTGTGTGTATGTGTGTGTGTGTGTGCGTGCACTCTGTCGTAGTTCTGCGGCTCCACAGAGGACGGCACCAGGAGGGGCATGGGGGTGGACATCTCTCTTCTCAGCTGCCAGTACTTCCTGGCCCAGATCCTGGTCTCCGTAGCGATGGGACCTCTGACTTCACTGGTGGGCGGGGCTCAGGGCGCGATGTACTTTGCGAGCCTCATGTCATTTGTGGGCTGCCTTTACTCCTCGCTGTGTGTGGTGTACCAGCTGCCACCTCCGGAGGGTGAGCGCTCGCAGAGTGAGAGCCAACCACTACTGGTGCACATATAAACACACACACACACACAAACACACACACACACACACTCATAGAGGCCTGTAAACATACACATCATGTCTCACATCATCACATCAAGAAACTTTTTGTAAACTTTTTTATTACCCAAGGCATGTTTGATTCCCTTTCCATACACTAAGTGTGTTTACATGCTCAACAATAATCTGATCTAATTTATCTGATTTTGGCAGTTGTAAGATGATTAAATTGGTTAAATGAAAAGCACACTGCGATATTGCGTATTAGATCATGACACTTGGGTTTTAGATTATATTCAATATTCAGATTATTCCGGACACATACACATAATACGATATCAGCCGTTTACCGAATTCTGTACAAGTGTGTACGTGTAACCGGTCCAAAACACGATGTTTTGTGCAATTCGAACACAATAAAAACTCCCTAAAACATAATTGTCCCATGTTAAAATAAATATGCTGCAGGTTCCAGAAATCAGTGTAGATGTGTGCATGTGATATTTAGAAAGAAATGTGATTATTGACTCACTCAGGTTTCTGACTGCCCCTGATTTATCCCTGTAGATCCCAAATAATTCACGCTAAGAAGTGGGCGTGTTGCAGGTGATTTACAAAGAATAACTGCGTGAATTATGTCACGTGTAAAGTAGGGTTAGAAAACAAATGTGTCGTTTAGGGTTTTGTGTGTGTGTGTGTGTGTGTGTGTGTGCTGTTTGCTCTTAATAGCTGTGATGAGTTCAGATCTCCAAGACACTCCCGGAAACTGAAACAAAACCTTAATAATAACACAGATTAAAGGCTATGAAATGTAGCAAAAAAAGAAAGAAAGAAAGAAAAGAAACCTCTTTTTTTTTTATACATGCAAACTTGCAGTCAATCAGTGCCCCGAACTTTTCCCATGATCACATTAGTTCATCGTTTTTAAAGCCCTCTGCTGCCTGAAACGAAGACGACGCACTGCAGATGATGTACTAGATGATGCAGTTTTCCTAAGGTGCCTCTGAAATTATGTAGCTATGAACCAATGCATCTGGAGTTACAACAAAAATCTGATTTTTTTTTTTTCCTGTTTGCGGTTAATTTTTTTCAGTATCAGATTACTTTGCGCATGTAAACATACTTACTGTAGTTTCATGGTAAGGAAAAACGAAGCCTACACACGCATCTACATGTATCACAGATTTCATTAGCCTGTCTTTCCTCTCACGATTCTGTTCAGCCAAAACATCATGAATGTTGGAGATATGTGAGAGCGTCCGAGTCGTACATGGGTATGGGTTTGATTTTTTTTTTTTTTTGACTGCAGGAAAAAGGAAACATTATAAATCCAAAGACGTTTAATAAAACTCGATGATAAACCAGAAACCACTCTCACATATCAAGATGCAGTGATACGCCCAGTGTCTGTGAACATGGAGATGATTGAAGATGTCTGGTGTAAATGTGCATGGGAATCAGCACTGATGCCTCACCCTACGTTCACACTAGCAGGTAGCTTCGTTTTCAGATTAGCAAAGCAATCTGCACTAGCTAGGTACACTCACCAGAGGCGCCAACAATCTCCCCTACTTCCTTCCAAGCTTTATATTTCTTCGTAACGTGTATATTCACATTTACTGAGAGGTCGTATATGGCAGGATAAGATGAAACCATGGTTACATTTTTTTTTTTTTTTTTCCATTTCCATTTTTGTGTCAAACTGTAAATGGAATTAAAGTTGTGAGTGGGGAACTGAAGAAACGTCACACCACACGTGCCGAAGTACTGGACGGAGGAATCATTCGAGTGAACTTTTTAGATTTGTCTCTTTACCAGGTCAAAACCCCAATTCAAATTTGTTTGTTGCTGAAATCGTGGCTCCATTTTCGCACTCGTCCACAGAAAACGAACATGACGTTGCCTGGCACTTGCTTGGGTGAACGTAGGGTAACTTCAGGCCTCTGTTTCTGCCTGTGAGACAGTAAAACAGAGAATGTGTCTACAGATTTTCTTAGTTTCTATACACTAGCATTAGGCTAAGTGTAGTGTATTTAATAGAAAAAAAACAAACAAAAACAAAAACACCCTAGTCCACATGCATGTTTCTGAGACGCAACTTGACAGACGGATGCAGAGATTCAGAATCATAAACCATGGATTTATGGTGAATGTGAGCTTTTGATTTTCTACTCAGCTGAGCGGTGTTTGAGTTGACTGCATGCGCTCGTTGAAACTTAACCATTTAAAACAAAAAAAACACCACATTCTCAGAACACTCTGGGATGGTCACAAACATGTCGCGCCACACTACGCTTTTTTCCCCCCCTTTTTGTTGTTTTTTAAACACTCTTCCGCCTGCTGCCATGTGATCTGGCGTGATGGTTGTAATGATGACGGTGGTTCTTGTCATTATCAGGCAGAGCGGATGTTGAGACTGGAGTGTGAGTGACTACAGCTCAGCTGTAACGGAGAAGCACCCACTACAGAAGAGACGAGCGAGCCAAATCTACTTTTTTTTTTTTTTTTTTTGGCTTGGCCACCAGGCAACAGATCAGGAAGACGCATTAGGAACTAAAGTGGACTCTACATGAGACTCAAAAAGTATACTGCCCTCATGTTCCACTAGGGGGCAGACTTACCGCTTTATTATTGCAAGTACGACAAAATGTCGAAGTTTTCTGCGAATTTTTTTGGATTTCCAGAACTCAGCAGTTTTGGGTGGTGGGGGGAGGGAAAAAAAAAAAAAAAAGGAAAAACACCAGAAGCTGAACATGTAAATAAAGCTCAACATTGTCTCTAGTTTTTTTTTTTTCCCAGTTTATCTAAGCATGCTTAATTTTAAAAAATAATAATAATAATAATAATAATTAAAATGGAAATAGATGATGAGCAATAGCAACTCAGGAATTACAAAGTGCTTGAATTAACGATTTCTAAACTCATTTGAGGAAACATTTTCAGTAGCAAAAATAAATAAATCACTTACTTATTCATATTAAAAATAGAATAGAAATGGGGGTAAGTTTATAGCCTATAGTGCTGGATGATGAGATTAAATGAGATTACGAACGCAGAAGACTCCAGGTCCGGTGAAAAACAGCAACGCAACATCGGTTTAAAAAGACGAGTGATTTTTATTTATACGCCTGAACCAGAATATACAAAGCAGTGGTCAAAAGCAACCAAAACACAAAACACCAGTGCCAGCATGTTGACCGTTTCCCATCCTGCACTGCCCATACGGAGAAAAAAAAAAAAAAAGGAAACAAAAACCCAAACTGTACATAAGGACGTGAAAAAAAAAAAAAAAAGGGTACAAACCTTTTGGAATGCATATGAAACAAAAGACCAAAAACCTTAAGGTTTAAGAGGGGTTAATTAACATAAGCTAGCCAGGAAAGGACAAAGTTATCTTTTCTTCTCAACTCTCGTGCAGTAAGGAGACCCATTCATGGACGCCATCTGTTGTGTTAACAGATAAGCCGAAGCAAGGGATTAACTACTAGCAGCAGAAAACAGCCAGGATCAAAATGTTGTCCATTAGCCCCTGCTTAAAACTTTTATCTTTGGTCTTAAGTGAATCTGAATTATATGATCACCCATATAAACGTCAGAACATGAAGAAAAAAAAGGGTACGTTATATACGTCGGCTTGTAAGTTTTTACGGGTGAGCGTCTGCTGGTCAAAAGAAACGCAGTAGAATACGTGCTTGCACGTTAAACTTGTGCATAAAAGAATTGTTTTAGTTTTTTTTTTTTAATAAACAGAACCCTAACATGTTGTTCCTACACCAATAAATAACATCATACAAAAGTGGGGGGAGAAAAAAGGGGGGGGGGGGGGTCATGATGTTACAGGCTTCAGTGTGATCGAATCTCTCGTAAGGGCGGGGCGATAACAGAATGAAAATATACACAGAAGCACAAACTCTACTACGTCAGATTGACCAAACAGAGGAAACGCTTTAGGCTTTCGCTTCAGCCTCGGCTTCTGTGGATTCTCCGTTCTCCTCCGTCTTCTGTTTCTTTGTTTCGACCGACTCCTACAGGCACAAAAGATTTAGTAAGACAAATGATACCGACGCTGGTCATGAAGTTGCTGGGTGTTTTTTTTTTTTTTTTTGGGGGAAAACATCGTTTTGAAACCCACCTCCTCCTCTGCAGGACGTTTCACTGCCTGCCCATCTGCTTCCTCTTCAGCAGCCTTCTCCTCCTCCTCCTCCTCACCCTCCCCCTCTGCAGCTGCTCCACAACACAATTTTCGCTTTAATTACTGAACGACAACGTACAACTGACTCATAAAGCGGTAATGACTTACGCTCTTCGGCTGCTTTGTCCTCTTTGTCGGTTTCTTCATGAGACGCACCGTTAGTCTGTCAGGGGAGTTTGGGTGTTTTTGTTATTGTCATTTGTGAAGTATCAAGAAAACAAAACAAAAAACAAAACAGATACAAGGGCTGTTTTTTTTTGGTTTTTTGGATGCAGCTCACTCTGAGTCACTTGAAAGTTATCAAGTACATGATTTACTGTGATGTGGGAGGTCCATTAATAACATTCCACAGACACTGAGACTTCATACTGCTCTGATAAACAGGCGCGTAGCCAACGCTAATACCATCTCTGACTGCGCTACATCTGTGGAAGTTCACAAACCTAAACAAAGAGCACAACCTGCACAGCAGCAGGGCAGAGGGTGGGCCTGCTGTGGGTCGCCCGACACCTGCACCATGAGCTGTTATACAGTGACAAAAGCCTCACAAGGCCTGCTGGGAAATCCCCCTTTACATACCGCCGTGCCGTTAGCAGGTGCGTCTCCGTTGCCGTTCTCCTTCTTATCCTCCTGAGCCTCCTCCACAACTTCTTTCTTCTCCTTCAGATCCTATAAACACACACACACACACACACACCCCAGTTTAGAAAGTCACCTAAACATCACACAGTTACAGGTTTATAGCACATCTGAGAAACAGTTGCTTTGTTCCTTTACTTCATGGACGCCTTTGCAATTCCGCTTTCTGGCGTTAATTTTATCAAGTTACTGAGTGGAAGTTTATTTTCTTCCGCTCGCGATGAGCAGAAGCTGCGTCATGACCGCAGAGCTTTATTAAAAAAAAAAAAAAAAAAAAAAAAAAAAAAAAAAAAAAAAAAAAAAAAAAAAAAAAAAAAAAAAAAAAAAAAAAAAAACGACCTGACAAAACGCTCAAATGTTTTCGATCCAACAAATTTTGCATGTTATATCCCATTTTCATTATTATTACTCTGTTCTCTTTAACAGAAAGTAAATATAACCTACAAGCCTACTTTTGTTTTGTGTTTTTTTTTTTTTTACATTACACCGCACGCAACTGTTTAGAATCGCCGTCCAACGTTTCCAACCAATCAGATGGAGGCAGATTCCGAACGCAACTCGCTCTCGCGCTTCTAACGGCGCGTGCCCGAATCCCAGACAAAGGGCAGCGCGTGGCCATAAGGAACAATGCTCGAGTGAGTGAGTGAAGGAGACGCGCGCGCTCTTAATGTACAACAATTTCCCGCCCATTTGTTAGGGCTCGCGATGTAATTTCAAAATGAAAAAGAATTCGAAATTCGTTATGACCGTTTTTTTTTTGTTTGTTTGTTTTTTAACCTCACACCTCAATCTGAAGCTGGTGGCCATTTAAGGCCAAAAACGAAATGTTCTTTTTCCAAAAATGGAAGAAAAAAAAATAGTCGCCTTTCCCTTCGATAATCCGCCAGTAAATAAGATAAAAGCAGCGTATATCAGGTGTATCGATAATAACTGCCTACATACATCGAAACACAGCGTAGACAAAGACAGTTAACCACATTCCGCGCTCGTTAGCTAGTAAGCTAACAGTACCTAACGCTCGGCTGATGGGTTTCTGTGGTACCCAGTGATGAAACGATTTTAACTAGCAACCTTAGCTTATATACCTCCAGCACAAACCTTCCAACTACTCGCTGTGTCACTACAATCCATCATTTTACAACACACTGTTAGGCTTTTTCCACAAATTTTCACACCAAATGGAATAAAATCCGTTTCACCTGACTGAAAAGTTGAGGTTTTTCACAATTTGCTTAACGTTCATATTTCCCTAAACTTACCTTTGCGGTAATCTCTGTGGCGGTGGTCGTGTCTACAGCTGTATCGGCCATTTTTACTAAGAAAAATAACTTAAAAAAAAATAAAAATAAAAAATAGTTGTGTTTTAAAAAAAGAAAAAAAAAATCCTCGTGCTACAGAACTGAGGTAGGACTCGGTGAGACGCGGGGAAGAAGAGTGAATCAAAACTGCTTCAACCTGAGAACTGAAAGGACCGAGCTAACCGCTGAGAAATCTGATTGGACAGATAATTCCTCTCGAGTTTTCATTGGTGGAGAGGATACATGGCACTTTTATTGGACAAGCGAGCGTCGCTCATTTTTAAAGCCCGCCTCCAAGCTCCTCCTACTAAACAAACCGGCTGTCCGTGTTCCTATTGGTGAAATATTATGTACTGGCTTTTACCCGGTCTTTTACAAAATGGACTCGCGCCAAATAGGTAGTTCATACACAGGAAACAGCCACATAAAGTGAATATTAGACTTTGATTTAACACTTTTTATGATTTGTGTTCACATCCTGTCGTTAATGGAATGCTCAGCGTGGTACAGATCATACTTGATCAACTTTTTTTTTTTTTTTTTTTTAGGGGAAAGTAGATCATGCATGCTCAGAAAGTGGCTAGAATTCCCCCAAGTGACGTCATAAGCTAATTTGCGTACTGAGTGAATCCTCATGATTCTTTGCATATCAAAAACGTGTTACAAGAAGAAGCAAGATTTTGTGAAGACACAACAGAATAGAATAAGAATAGAATAAGAATAGAATAAGAATAGAAGAGTTTTGTGGAATGGAAAATAATAGGTTTAACATTTCTTAAAGAAAGAAGAAGTGTTTGGTCATGTAGCGACAAACTATCTACATATTTACAGAATTCTATAATTCCTATCAAGAACGCAGACAAAAAGAAGCAAACGTAGTGAGTAGTCAGGAAATAGACAGAAGGAAATGGATACGGATGGAATCATTTGTTTTTTAGTACTGTGAATATCGCCAAGAAGAGAGTTTCAAATGAAGTACAAAGAAGCGCACTGTTGCAACAATCAGTGATGATCACTGGGAACGGCAGCTCACACAAGTGCAACTCAGTCAGGCTTTACACACTGGTGGCTAGTCGCGTGAACCTGCTCTCTCATTTTGTATAACCAGCAGCTGTGACGTGAGCTGGAGAGCCTTATCATATGCAGGATAGTCGCCAACATCTGCTGAAAAAGTCAATAGATTTGTTACTAGGCTCTTTTTTGAAATACAGGCACTAAAGGGGTCTTAAACCATTTACTTACAACCTATTGGTTATATGTGTGTGTGTGTGTGTGTGTGTGTGTGCTCAATAATTATTTTCAGCAGCTGTCCTATCTTTTCTAATTCCATGTTTTCTAATGGCCATGTTGTGATCCTGCATGCCCCTGACTCTACGGTCTACACACGCAAACAGCCCAAACAGCCGCTGGGTCTTTGTTTACAACCCCTATTTCATTAGCATGTTGTGTGTAAAGGCCATTGTGCCTTAGATGGAGATGCTCCATGTGGCTGTTTTGTTCTCAGTCAGGAGCAACACTTTGACATGCTAACTCCTCCCTCACCCACTCCTCCAAAAGCCCATACACAAATCTCCTCCCTTTTCATATTATAACTCATTGTGAAATCATCATTGTTTGGCCTGATTCTGCGTCTGTTAGAGGAGCATACCTGTTGAACCAGGAACAAAACTCCACTGTGCCTGCTATCATCCTTCTTCCTGGTATCATGTGGATCTTTACATTTATGAAAATGTGAGTGGGTATTTCTTCATATACTGTGCACATTGAGCATTTTGCCCTGCATAACTGTGGAGTAGGAGTTTGACATTTTCACCGGATGGTAACCTGGCCTAAAAATATCACCGTATCACAGTATTAACAAAGAGGTTATTGCCAAATCATACACTGTGACTAACCGTGAAACCGTGACACCGACTACTGTGGAGTAATCATTTCTGAACACCACCAATGCAGATTCATCAGATCCTGTAGCAAGAATGAATGATTTTTCTCTCTTTTTTTATTTTTGAAGAAGAAAGAAGTCACAGATTTTATGTAGTCATGGTAATCATGGTAATATTCTCCTTGAGAGATTCAATCAATTTGGATATTATTGAGATCTAGACATGGACACTGAATGTTTGGATTGGATTTAAACTTTAAAGGTTAAGCAAAATATTTAAACAGCATGATCAAAATGTATTTATTTTCTTTTGCTAGAACCCTTTAGAATCTATCGACAGGTCCCGACTTACATTCATCATTCTCCCGATTAGTATAAAACGAAAGCAGAAAAAGCAACTTGTCTTTCGTTATTAGTTTCACTGTAGCAACTGAATTATGTGCTTTATACCCCGGCACTTTTGAAATATTGATTCTGATTGGTCAGAAGGTGTTGATTCATTTTCTCTAACATCAGCTCTGACAATAGTGCAGCTGCAAATCACAGGTTTATATTAATGCACTTGTTCTAATACTTTATCATTTCTATAGTAACAGCTCATTCACAGGGACTTGAACTGCATGAATGGATTAAAAATGTGCTTAATTATTGATATGGTGAAGTTTTCTGTAAGGAGACATTTATTTAACAGTTAAGAAAGGAGTCTCCAGTGTCAGTGCTTTGTAACAGTCATTCAGGAGAGAGGAGTTTATGCTTTGTGGTTTCTTGGTAACATGATAGCTGCGTTTTGTTTTTTTTTATTAACTAAGAGAGAGAAAAAAGAGAGGCTGATGCTGGAATGACAGTGTGGTTTACAGCTGCAAACTAACTTGTTTTGTGGATGTTCCTCAACAGTAAATGTAACAATTACCAGATAAAAATAAACATGGACATTGGAAAATAATCCAATTTGATAATCAGCAGTAAAGTCGCTTTATCACACCACCCTGTTGTTGATCTTTTTCCTATAACAGGACAGCATGAAGTGTTTTATTCCTTACATAATATTCATATTAGTCATGAGCCAAGGGGTTAAAACTTCTTTGAAGTTCCTGTACAGTCTTCTGTGGTTCTGGAGACCTATATTTCATGTAAATGGATGAGATGATGATAAAAATTGACTTGACTTGATCGCCACTGTTCACCAGAACCAATGCTTGCAACTGGAACTGTTCAGAAATAATTTTTCCCACAATGCGAAGCTTTCTGAGGCCACGATCACAAGTTTTCCGAAGAGAACGTTATAATTATGGCCAGGCGGATGACGGCTGCAATTATACATGGAGATGAAAGCACTAAAATGTGTTGTAATCCCAAACCTAAAACCACAGAGCTCCACACGTTGTGCTTTGGGTGCAGATCTTCGTGTGGAGATGACAGCATTCGAGACTGTTGAAGGAGATTAATGAACATAATCACATAAAGCCTCTTGTTTATCTTCAGACAAAGGAGAGGAACTCATGCTATACTGTATATAGAGGCTCTTTTATTTAGGAAATGAAGTCCATGTGTAGACCCGGCACACCGAGACGGCTGTCTGCTGCACAGATCCAGACAAGCAACAGTAAGTTTTGGTAAGAAAAAAAAAAAAAAGCAGTGCTCAGGTCCAAGCATTACTCATGCTATGCCACTGGAAAATGGGAGCAATGGGAGAAGAGAGGTTTTGTTAGGTCATTTCCTGTAGTGCATATTCCCTCTCCATATACCCACAGCCTGCCTACGAGCTCGATTAGTTTCCATGGATACTGGATCTCGTCCAAAAATTGCCTGCTGCTCTTTGGTGCTTTTTATGAGGGAGGAGTTCAGTGGTGTTTTTTTTTCTGTTTCTTTCTTGCTTTTTTTTTTTTTTTTTTGAGAGGGAGGAGTTTAGTGTAAGTAATTTACGCTGAGTGATTCAAGGGATTTGAGATTTTATTGTCATTGTGTTGGACAACAAAATAAAAAAATGAGATATAAGATATGTATCTATGTACAATGAAACCCTGGATGTTATCATTATCCTGCAATTATAACTAAATTATAATTATAAACAATTACCTTTATGACTTATCCAGATAATAATCAATATTAAATGATAATACCTGAAATTTAATACTAAAGGTGACCGTGCATACTTACATATTACATATTTACATTATTCCCTTTTTAGTCTAAAACGTATGAAGTGATTGAGATTTTGCAGGCTTTAACAGTTAATGCAGTATTGCATCTTCACCTAAAAGGATCAAATGATCCAGGCTAGCTATGATGTGGTTAAATAATGCCTGCAAGCAAATCCATCCATCCATAATGATGTCTAGATTAGGTATAATTAAGGAGACTGGGTCATATCCCTTTGCGCCTGCATAGAGCAAATAAAAATACAAGATGATATGTATCTATCTGGCATTTGGCTTTACTCACAGAAAATGACTGTCTTCTATTTAAAAAAAATGTTTATGCCTGATGGCATTGCACTGAAACCATCACCTAATTATATCTGAGCTAACTTCATTCAAACAGGATGTTGTGTAGCTAAAGGAATGCAATTAGTGTTACACCTGAATTTGTGGACAAAAGACTGAAACATGACACCTGCAATGTTGGACATGGAGGGCGACAGGGGAAGGGCTGTTTCCAAAGTCAGAGGTCAAGATTTTGGAGGGAAAGGGATTACTATAATTGGAAAAAACCAGAGGAGGTCCTGTGTGGGCAAGCTGTGCTCTTTTGTTCAGAACAGCAGTGGCTTACACATTAGGTATGGTTTTCTCATGGCCCAGTATGGAACCTGGTAAACATCAGTGCAACCAGTGCATGTCCTGAGGTGAGGGACATCCCCATCACTTCAGGTTTATAAGATATAAGGTCATACCTGCAGTAACATGCAGTGATTTTCACCTGGCAAATGGAAACATCTTCACAATGGCTGATGTTAATTATGCTAATGATGCTATATACCAAATTCTGATTGGTCAGAAGGTGTTGATTAATTTTCTCTAACACCATTAATTTTCTCGGACTGGATGAGTCACATAAATGCATTAAAATTTTCTCTGTAAGGAGACGTTTATTGAACATTTATGGAAGGAGTCTCCAGTGTCGGTGCTTTGTAAAAGTCAGCGGTAAAGCTGTAATTTTGTCTGACATCTTCAGGACAGAGGAGTTTGCACTTTGTGGTCTCTCATTAACATGAAAATCTCTCTTCAAGACAGAGAAAAAAGAGAGGCTAGTGAGGGAACGACTGTTTATAGCTGCTATAACGTAACTGAGTACCAAGGTTAGGTGCCAGGGTTAGATGAGTGACATGAAGTAAATTAGCCTTTGTTACTAGTCTTTATGTGCTTTTTGAGATGTTTTAATGTTTTTTAATGCAGGGAAACATTGTTTAAATATAAAAAAGTAATTGACATGTTGAGTTGGCTAGCTAATAATGAAAGCTAGTTTTAGCTAGGAACATCAGTGCTAGTTAGCCCTATCTACACTACTCTGGTTTAAAAAAAGGTTCTAGTTCAATATCAATAGCTGATGTTGGCTGAAGGCTATGTAACGGGACAAAAGTTTTTAAAAAATGTTTAATGAATGTTACATTTCAATGAATTCGTTTTTTTTTTTTAAATAAATTGTTCAGCTAATTGTGCTTTTTATGGCCAAGAACATACTTTCCACAGAAAAGTTTCTACATACCCCCTGTGTTTAATATACTAACACATCAGTCAATTAAAGATTAACGCAGTAAGCATTGTCCTTAGCTGGATACATAAAAGTGTTGAAAAAATAACAAGTTATGTGAAGCATGTTGCAAATCTGTAATGATTACTGTATTGGAAATTTGCATGAAAGGGTTTAAATCGAGAGTAAATTTTAAAGCAAATGTAGGAGAAAATGGACTACGAGCTCAGCGTCCCCAGTCAGCTCTACCTTTCTGATGGAAATTTCCATAGATTGAGCCTTGAATGAGGTGGATCTTCTCAGCCGTGCCCTCCCCTTTACCTGCACTCACCACCCACACTTTGCTTTTTTTTTCTTTTTTTTACAAAAGCCTTGCCACCTAGCTAATGATCTAGCTTTCCTAACTGCACAGTCTCAACAGGTCTTTGCTTGCACTTGGCTTTCAGTTCCAACGGTGCTGTTCAAACATGTAGCACCTCACTTTTTACAGTTTCACACCTAGTCTTCTACCCTTCCATTGAAATCATTGCCTCCAGTGAAGTCAAGGCAGGGAATAGAAGTGGAGAGGTTGTGCTTGCCAGAACTTTGGTTCTTCTTCACGGTCTGCTCGCATGAGGGAATTGGGGGACGGCCTGATAATCCAGACGGCGAATTAGCATTTTTTCCCCCTTCAGCTCCAGCTGACTTTTTCTTTTTGGATTGCATCTTATCCACGTCACTTAGACTTTCATTTAATTACTTGTACACTTTTTTTTAATTATTATTATTTTCCAAAACCCACAACCTTATTCATGACTTGAGAAAAGTTGCATGTCCTGTAGAGACTGTAGAATCTGACTAGATTCGTGTGCAATCTATGAGAGATCACCATCTTGATGGAGGGATATTAAAGCATCAGATGGAAGAGAGATAAACTGACCTGAAGCGTGTGTGCCAATAGCGCTCCACAGCGACCTCAGTTCTATTGTAAAGCTTCAACAAAGAGCCATCTGCCTAGCAAGTGGGGCTAAGACAAGGGACACACACACAAGGGATGTGGTAGGATAGCAAGAGGGTGGGGAGGGGACTTTCAGAAGTCCCTGAAGAGCTTTCTGGGTGCATGATGAGAAGATTATGTGTGTGTGTGTGTGTGTGTGTGTGTGTGTGTGTGTGTGTGTGTGTGTTTATGTGTGTGGTTAAAGAGCAAACCAACTGCAGGAAACAAAATGATGGCTTATGCTTGATTATGAAATCTTAAAAATATTTTAAGTGCGTACTTGATGGAGCTTATTAAATATCAGAGGGAGGGTTCTAGCTGACCATGGGTACAGTTTTGCATGCTCTGACTGCATTTGTATTAGATTTTGGTGAATCAGAGCATGTTCTCAAGGTCTCATCATGGATCCGCATGCAACCAAAGTGCAGGACAGATATAGCTTCTAAAGCTAACTAGTTAAACACAAATTAAACAATAAACTAATCAGTGTAAATATTGGTTGTTTGATTTACATGTTACATACTAGCTTTGTTTGCAGATTAGCAAAGCAAGCTAAAAGAGGCATCAGCAATCTCTGCTGCTTCCTTCCAAGCTTTTTTTATTTTTATTGTAACACCTCTATACACATTTAATGAGAGGTCGTATATGACAGGATAAGATGAAAAAATAGTTATACATTTTCATTTTTAAAAACCATTTTAGCATTAGGAAACTAAAAAGCATTAGGAACTAAAGGTTGAGTGGGGAACTGAAGAAACGTTGGACTACACACTCCATAAGATCCATAAGGTCTGAGGAATCATTCAAGACAATAGTTTGGATTTGCCACCTTACCTCATCATACTTAATTTACATAGGATTGAGAAAATCTTTGATCATCTTGATTCAGATGTTGCTTTGTCACTGAGATCTTCAGGTGTGGCTGTACAAAGGAAATGAAAGGTTGCTTTGTTGTTCTGTCACTTGCTAGTCTGAGTGTAGGGTGACAATTTACAATCAACATCCCTAAACACCTTCTGTACCTCGGTTTCTTAATCAAATCTTCAAATGGTCAGTTGATTTTTTTCATCTTTTGTAAAAGATTTTCCCATTATGCTTACAAGATTTTGAAAGTAGTGTTTGCTTTAGTGATGTGTCGTTGGCGAACGAGTCGACTCCTATATCTAAAGAGCCATGATATGTCCCTGTGCTAAAAATTCAGCAGTGTTCATGATTCTCTAATGCCTTTAATCACATACATCATCATCGCAACCGTGACTGAAGTACATCTCTTGTGACTCGTATCGACACCCGAGTTGTTTGGAACAGCATAAGCATTTAGAGCCAGTTGTGATAAGAAACTTTATATGTGTGTTTGCAAAGTACAATGTTTTTTTTTTAGATACAGCAAGATTTTATTGGACAATTTTAGTAAATTTTTGATATAAAAAACTGGCAGTGAGCCATTTGGGAGCCAAAAGAATGGCTTTTATTGGTGAACTAAGACACATGATCTTACTCACTAAAAAAAAAAGCCAGAATTCCCATCACAAGGAGATCAGCACTTTGGAAAATGTAATAAAATACAGCGAATCAACCAGGACTAAAGCATACAGCTCTGTGAACAGGTGAATAAACCAGGATGAGTCGTTATCACACTAACAGTGTACAGTTCCTGATTGCTTAGCAACAACAGATACCCACAGTTACTAACAGCAGTTACTCCCATCTAGTGGTGAGAAACAACTGCTAGCTGCACATCATAACCTTAAAACTAAAATTTTAAGAGCTCATTGGTTTTTACGATTTGCCTCTCTGAGTGATATTAGAAGCTGAATTAAAAGTGAACAGAACACACAAACAACACCAACATCGAACAATAGATCATTCATGGAAGGTCTATGGAAATCTATGAAAATAAATGTTTAACTGATAAGATTAGATAAAAACGCTATAATCACCTGTCTTTAAAACATAGCCGATTGGTCTGGCCCCAGAGCTCTCAAGTTTCTTACTCATTAAAACTGGGGTTTGGAGGGAAAAGGCCCTGAGGGAAGCTATCACAGAGCAGCATGGAGGAGAAACAAGGAATAGTTGGCACTCAGCCAATTAAAATAAACAAGAGAGGGCAAGAAGGAGGAATGGAGGAGAGAACAGAGCGGCTTCTCAAACATTTTGCAGCCAGGGACCACTTTAACTGTAAAATAAATTCCACTGACTGACCTCTCTCCGAACATATTCCAATTATTCAAATATTAGGTTTATTATGTAAAAGTGTACAATATTGGTCTGGCTATTTATAGGAGCCATAGAGCTGAACTTTCCTAATCCTGAACTTTCCACCAACAGTTGGTATTATTTATAGACTTATTTATAGACTTGTTTTTGAGTTAAGGTTTGGATTAAACCCAGTTAATTCTAGTGACCAGACAAGCAGGCTAATAACTACAGCAGAAGTATTCAACAAATAAAATTTGGAAGTTCCAGCAACAAAATTACTTGCTTGTAAAAGTGAGGATAAGCTAACACAACTGAATGATGATAACTGTTACCTTTTAAGGCGATAAAGGTATAATGTCCATTGTTTTTGTCATCAACTGTCTTTTTTTTTTTTTAAAAAAAAGGTCAGCAGGTTGCTAATCAGACCAGATAGGGTAAAAAACTCTCCCCTTTCTGAGCTAAAGTCTTTATCCCTGTAGCTAGTTTCTGTTCCGATGAGCTGCCTTCAGCTAAATACTTTCATAAATGCATGTGACTGTTCACAACAGAGGATCTACCCCATCTGAGATGCCTTTCTGCTCACCATGGTGGTAAAGAGTGGATATTGGAATTACTGTAGCCTTCCTTTCAGCTTCTTTCCCACACTGGATGTGTTTTTGTTTTGTTTTTCGCACAACTTTTCTGTGTTACTCTGTAAAAACGACTAAACTAAATGACTGCTGTGTGTGAAAATCCCAGGAGATCAGCAGTTTCAGCAAAACTCAAACCAGCCCATCTGGCACCATCATCCATGCCACAGTACCAGTCACTGAGATCACATTTTCTTCCCCATTCTGATGTTTGATGTGAACATGAACTGAAGCTTGTAAGCGTATGCACTCACATTCTACCAACACTACAATTATCCAATGCGGAGACAGAATGTAATTAGGAATTCAAATTTTCATATCCGTCATACAAATATGACTTCTTTCAAATAGCATTTGTAATGCTGATTTAAACTTTTACTACTAGTCAGGTGGTCTCACATGCTCCATGTTGCAATGTCACGATTTAAAGCTATAATTAATCATGCATGCATGTCAGGAATCAGAGTGAGGGAGAAATAAAGAGCAGAAACGCTGATAAACGCCTAACAGGATCTTTCTGTGCAGTTAAGATAGACAGAAAACAAATGAACAGGATATAGAGCTGTTTGGAGAGCAGAGATAAGGCGATATGAGCACGTGTGTGTGTGTGTGTGTGTTGTTACAAAGCAGTCATACAATACACTAAGTACAATATGTTAAGTTCAGAGCTATGACAATATATAGAAATATATGACTAGGAGAGAGGAAAATGGAGTTCCTGAGAAAAACAAAATGGCCTGCATGCAAAATAAAAGATGGAGTCGCCCAAAGAGACAGAGAAGCGCGCGCGCGCGCGCACACACACACACACACACACACACAGATACACGCGAGAAAGAGACACAGCACGCGAGTGGTGAGAGTCAGCTGTCACTCTGGCGCTCGCGCGGCCTCTGATTGGCTGAGCCTCAGCGGTGTGGGTGGTCTCTAGTGAGTGGGCGGCAAGATGAGACAAACGCGCTGGAAGGGGTTGTTGCCGTGGTAACGTGAAGGGCCGCGTGCACAGAGCCGCCTGAACGCGGAAGTAGCTCGGGTCAAATTAGGAAAAAAAATTTTTAAAAAAGCGAGCAAAACATCCATCCTCTGATCTCATCCCATCCTCTCCCGCATTATCTTTCACCAGTGTGTTTCATACCGAGGGAAGGAAGAATTTATTCCGTGAAAATGAACAGATTCCGGTTTCCTACACGCTGTAAAAAATGCTCACAGGTCGACTTCCGGGTTTCACTTTTAATATTCAGAGCATTACTATACATGCATTTGCTCAGAAGTGAGGTCTCTCTCTCTCTCTCTCTCTCTCTCTCTCTCAATTCAGTAAGCTTTATATGTATGTATATGAAATGTATGTATATGTGTGTGTGTGTATGCATGTATGTACACACACACACACACACACACACACACAGTATATATACACAGTATTGCCAAAGCATAACAGGAAAGAGAAGAACTGTTATTATGTTATTAACAAACATATTAGTTATAACAATTATAATTAATTATTTGTAATTAATAAATGAGGATGGGTTCCCTTCTGAGTCTGGTTCCTCTCAAGGTTTCTTCCTCATGTCTTCTCAGGGAGTTTTTCCTCTCCACCATCACCTCTGGCTCGCTCATTAGGGATAAATTCATAAATTTAGAATCCTGAGTTTATATATTTCTGTAAAGCTGCTTTGTGACAATGTCCATTGTTAAACTGAATTGAATTATAACTCTTGAGTGTCCGTACAGAAACACGGAGATGAGAGAATAGAAATTAAGCATTAATATGAATAGTGGCAGTCTTAAAGAAGTCAAATCCATCCATCCATCTTCTGTACCGCTTATCCTACACAGAGTCGCAGGGAGCCTGGAGTCTATCCCAGGGGACTCGGGGCACAAGGAGGGAGAAAACCCTGGATGGGGTGCCAACCCATCGCAGGGCACAATCACACACACACACACACACACACACACACACACACACACACACACACACAGACACACACACACACACCCATTCACACACTATGGACAATTTGGAAATGCCTACAATGCAGGTATTTGAACTGGGGGAGGAAACCGGAGTACCTGGAGGAAACCCCCGAAGCACGGGGAGAACATTCAAGCTCCGCGATTTGAACCATCAACCCTGCTAAGCCACTGTGCACCAAGAATTATAAATAAATAAATAACAGAAGACAAACAGGGCTCTGCGTTTGCGTGTTTGTGTGTGTGTGTGTGTGTGTGTGTGTTTGGGTGGGTCTCTCTCTCTCTCACAGGCACACACACACACACACACACACAAAACAAACAAAGAAATAAAGATACCAAATCTCAGAAATAACGGTACCAAGCTGTACTTTTCCTTGTCGCTGGAGTGGTACCATGAAGAGGCCATCTTGTGTACCTGGGAATGTGTATCCAGTATCATGCACCTTTAATTCGCTTTTAGAGTAGATTAAGGCTCGAAAGGTACATCAGTAGTCCATTTATGCATGTTAAATTACTTTTTTAAACGCATGCTATATTCACATTTCCAGACAAAGCCCACCCCAGCAACAAGGAAAGGTACTATTTCTTTTTTTTTGAAAATTGAACTACCCTTCATGCGCTTTATTTTAGGAGTCATCACTTTGCAGAAATGATTGAATTCTAAACTATTTCCCCACCATTCATTCACTTAACATGCCTTTTTTTGTACCTCTAGTTACCTATAATTCAATGTATACACTCTCAGAAATAAAGGTACCAAATTTCTTTACCTTGTCGCTGAAGTGGTAGCATCATGCGTACATCTTTTGTTTGTATATTTTACCTAGAATCATGAAAATGCATGAAGTGTACCTCAAAGCTAAAGGGAAACCTTTAAAGTAAAGCTTTAAAGGTACATCAGTGGTCAATTTATGTATATTAAATGACTTTTAAAGCCATAAAGGGGACATGTTTGTATGTTTAGTATGTATCTTTTACCTGGAAACGTGAATAAAGTAAACTATATTCATGTTTCCAGGTAAAAGATACATACTAAACACACAAACATGTCCCCGAGCGATAAGGAAAAGTGCAGCCTGGTATCTTTATTTCTAGCTCCTTTCCTTGAATAGAGAGCTTAAAATAGTCATTATTAAGTTATTTTTCTGTGGAAATCTGTGCTGCATATGAAAATTTCCCATTGAAATGCATTTAAGTAAATGACAATAGCAGGAAATATTGAGCTTGCCCATTTTAATCATTGTTATTTATCTACAATGATATCATGTGACATCCTGAAAAAGTATTAAAAGAAAAAACATGACGTTTGTGTGACCTGAGTCCCACACACCCATACAACGTGAACTTGTTTTAGACCATGTGATATCAGCGGTCCATTTAGATTATTACCGGTCACAATGGATGAGATATTTCCACTAAAATCTCAGCTGAATCGTATATCAGACTGAGTGATAGCGTGTGTTCTCCGCGTGAGGTTATAAGATGAAGATCCTCTAACGATAGACCAGCGGTTAAAGAAAACGACTACGTTCTGCTTACGTCATCAATCGGCGCGATCCGGAAATCAGCTCGTGCAGAAAACAGGCTCGCGTCAACACAAACATTCATCATAGGATATTTTTTTCTGTCTTATTTCTACCTTATTTGTAGCTGTCTTGTGAGTTTAGCATCATCCTGTGCCGTCCTCCTTTCGGCGGCTTTTAGATGAGCGTCAGATGAGCGCTCACACTCTGGGATTTTAATAAAAACATGTCTCATGCTGCTGGAATTTTGTCGTCTGGTGTCTTTGGTTGCAGTGGCACTAAATCGACTGCCAATAGCGTGAGCATATCACATTATGCTATGCTAAGACCACAGATCTCAATGCACGACCAGACAATTGTTTTACGATTCTTTTAGAGGAAAATCAGGCCAGAAAACTGCACCTTGAACGACTTGTTTATTAATCTTTATAATGAACGTCACCCTCAGTGGCGTTAAAGATTTATTTTAGAACTAAATTTTGAGTTTTTGAAAAAAAAAAATTGTATTTTTAGTTTAAACATTTTTCATCAATATGTTGCTCTATTTTCTGGAAAATAATGAGCGAGCACCATCCAACAAACTGTCACCTGAATCACTACACACATCACAAATATTTCCGTAGAAACATATTTCATGTGTTTCAGAGTCAAGGTTTCCTTTAAACTGTGCAAATGACAACAAATGTGCCCCCTGCTGTTCTATTGCTGAACTGCAATATCAGTTACTGCCAGGGGTTAAATTAAATTAAGGCCTACTTTAAATAGTTTGTTTTCAGTATATCTGTGTATGTGTTGATTTAGATAATTATCATCATGTGAACCACAAGTTCTCACTTTTCATTGGTATTAAAACAATAAAATAACATGATGCAGTAAAGCCTTTAAATTTACTGAAATTATGCTCACATGCAGTTACATAAAATCTTTTGTCTAGAATGCAGTGTATTATTATTATTATTATTATTATTATTATTATTATTATTATTATTATTGTTATCTTGGCAGTCACTTAAATGAACGTGTCCCAGTTTAACCCCTAATGCCGGATTTTTTTTTTTTTTTTTAAATCTGAGGTGAGCCAAAGTCAATCATTTTTCAGATTTTTACATTTATAACATTTATAACATTTCTTCTCTTAAACAGTAGTAATAAAAATATCAAAACTCAACAGTAATATGTTTATTTGTCCTTTGATGAAGGCTTTAAACTCTGCCCACTTCATGTTGCATATTCCTGTAAAGTTTCTTTCCATATATATATATATATATATATCAGTATGTTGGCAGTATTTATCAACCCTGTAAACCACACTCACTGGTGTGGAAATACATGAAATCACTTTTTTTTTTCTCCAAATAATTTTTTCGTTGTTCAGGACACAAAAAAAAATGATTTATAAGCAAGTATTACTGTTCTATAAATACATTTATAAAGACACTTCAAGACCTATACTTCATTATAGTAACAGTTCTAGTCACATTTATATTATTGTTATAATTACTTACAAGTGATGCACTTGCTTGTTCAGGCCCCATGCTCATAATGCATTATACACTGATTTATAAGTATTAATTATTCAGTCTTATGGTTCCATGAATCTATTTATGATGCTGCTTATATGTAATTGCTTATAAGTAATTATAACAATAATATTAATGTAACTATCACTGTTATTATAATGAAGTATAGGTCTTGATGTGTCTGATAAATGTATTTATAGAACAGTAATACTTGCGTATAAATCATTATAAATGGGGATATAAATCCCCATTATAATAATGACTATGAGTTTGGGTTTCGTAGAAAGTGTTACTGAATTTCTTTTTCAAAATGTTCATAATTGTCATATTTATGATTATATATTACTGAAAATGGTACTACAAACAATATTTATAAAAGCACATGGTGTTTTCTTGGTTGAACAGTTAATGATTTTCCAACAAACTGTTCCCTAAAAGTCTTTCTCATAAGCGTGTGTTCGCTAACAGCATTCAAAGACTAGGTTTTTGGTTTTATAAAGCATGCAAATCTGCACATAGTCCCAAATTTCCCCTTGAGGATCAGTAAAGTACATCTATTTATCGATTCATATTTAAAAAAAAAAAATACAAAAACTTCTTGTAAGATATCAGAAGTCAGAGAAGATTGATTGTGATATCTGTTGTTTTAAAAATTACCCTATTCCTCTAGCTTTAAATGGCTGTGAAAACTAAAAGGAAATCTTGCATCAGTTTGCTTTTTCGAAATATTTTTGCAAGTAGAGAAAGTGGAGGTGCGATTTATTTCACACAGCATTTCGATGCATTTCTGTATTTCTGTATTTGTACACCAGACACTTTCCAGGTCCCAAGACACACATGTACAGTAATCAAGATTGGGAAGCAGAGCTGAGTCTTCAGAGGGTGGACTCGAGTGTGTGCTGCCTGTGGCTGGACAGAGCACTGACTTTAGCAGATCTGGCATCTTTGTTCTTCCCAGCATGCATCGCTTCTTCCTTATGAAGAATCTGCATAGAGACACACGTTAAAGCTTAAACCCAAAGCACGAAGTAACCTGATAAAACTAGAGACCAATTCCAGTGTGTGTGTGTGTGTGTGTGTCCTTACCATGTTCATAATGCGCTGCCGAAGTTCTTCCTGGGTCAAAGGTCGCTCGTCCTCGTGTGGGAGTAGCAACTCTTCTATCTCATAGTCATCCCTGGTGTATAAACGTAACTCAGTCATGCACAAGTTCTGAGCCGTAGCTTTCTGTAGAAGCTCGCAGTTCAGGTCATCGATAAGGAAAGAAATAAGTTTATCAAACTGGATGCGAACAAATTTATTTGTAATCCGTTCACAGGCGCATTTACAGAAGAAATGTTGTAGTGTTCATGAAAGTCCAGTCGGTTGAGAAAAATGTTTGTTTCGCTCCTGAGCTTGTGTAAATTTACGTATGATTTACTAATGTGAACCTCGTCTGGTCGGCTTCAGACTGTGTCTCTGTCAACGAGGTGCTGCAATTTTATATTGCGAAAGAAATGTAAATCACTCGTTTATTTCAAATACACATGAATTTAATGAACATTTTGTGAAACTCTGTCACTTCATATTAATGCACGGATTTAGACAAATAAGACTATCCAAAGAATGAAGACAAAAGTAATGGCATCCTACAAAAGGAGGAAGCGGTAGTGTGTATCTGTGGTATCTATGGCGCTCTTTCACCGTTTAATCGGCTCTCTGTGAGCTTGACCTTTTATGGAGTTTTGTGGGCGTGGCCAAATACAAATCACTTGTGTCATGAATGTGCTTGGCAATTTATGTCTGATTGGCGTTTATCAACATATGCACATGAAGAAATATGAAGAAAATCAGAGAAACTGTTTTAAATCTGGCGGGGATTTTGGTTCGTTTGGCCTTCAAACACATCGACCCACAACTTTAGTAAAGGAGTGATAAATGAGACCCAATGTTGTCGAATATCCGTGAAACCCTGTGACTGTTGATGGTCACCCACTTCACACTGAGAAGGGAAAAGTCACCAATTATTCATATGTGGTAAATATAAACTGTGGACCAACATTAACCTCATTAGGAGGCAACGGTGGATTGAGGTTCCCTGGGGCTTTAATTAACCGCCTTATGACCTATGAGTACCAGTGTGTTTAGCTGAAGCCCTCTCAGTTTTCTACTAACAGCTTACGAATAGTTTTTTCATGTATCACATGTCTCACCTCCCATCAACTATCAGCTCCTTTTACAGCTCTGTGCATGAAATTGACTCTGACTCACGTTGTAAGTCACTTTGGATAACAGATATCACCCGTAATACGTAACTTTACATTTCCATCCTTACCATCTCGACGTACTTACCCAGAAACAGGAGGCTGCACGACAGGAGCTTGCTTCTCCATCTCCGCACTTTGCCCAAGCAGCACCTGAGCCACCAGTTTCGGATCATAATCCTTCTCCGGGTCCTGTTAAGATATAAAAATATGGATAACTCAGTCTGATCTGTCGGAACTAAAATAAAACTATTCGAAACGTGTTTCTCTGTCTATACTACTGACCCAAATCTGCCTTAAATAGAAAAGAAAACCCCCATCTTATTATTCCCACATATAATCCCCATATATGTGGGAATATATGACACAAATGTCTCTCAAAATCCTGTACAGTAGGGGTACAAACTTTGTTACCGTCTCAGCCATGGGACAAAAGCTATCTAATATAATCTAATACAGTATAATTAAAAATAAATAAATAAATAAACTGCCACCGTTACACTTTAATTGAGGTGAGTAGCTTTATATGTGAGGTTTAATGACTTTCTAATATATAAATAAAGATTTTATAGATTTTGCTAGATACTATATTACTTCAATACGGTAACTGATTCCTGATAAATGAAAAATATTCATTTTGAAATCTCCCGTAATTGTCGTAATTGTTCATTTGTCATACAGATGTTTTACTGCCCAACATTTTGGTAAAATTAATGCAAGACTGTAGAATTAACAGCATTATCCTTTTAAAAAGGTCAAAGAGGAGCAGATTTGGAGCTAATCATAGGACTTACATCATAGTGACACCAAGTGTTCAAACTTAGAAGGTCATTTTTTAAAAAACATTCTTAATAGTAGACCAACTTTAAATGTATTTTTAACATATCTTTTAAAATATTTAGATTACACCAGTCTCTACTGTACAGCTCACAAAAACAAAGTGATTAGCATATAAGAGGTAAATAATAAAGCCTTCATTAGTGCTATTAATCAGAGAGGCCTAATCTTATTAAAACCAGGTGCAAGAGATTATCTCTCCAAAAGGAAGAAATGTTAAAAATGTGGGTCTTGTTTCGTCGTTATTGTACCCTGGAGTTGATGAAGGCATGCACAGTGAGCAGCTCGTTGGTTTTCTGCTCCACCAGCCTCAGGTACGTCATGATGTTGGAGTCTCTGATTCCTGCTGAAGAACCGAGCAAATCGTCCACCGCTGCACGGTCGCAATCGATCTTGTTAAACACGTCGCTCACTCCTGCATTGCAACACACACGAAAAACAAACTCTTAATGCTAAGGATCTCATTTAAAAAAACGAAACAAAAACAAAAAACGTCAACTTAATGCCAAGTTACTCGGCACGCTCGCACTTCCCTTGTTTTACTCATCCTCTCCATGTTTATATATTTATATATTTGTATATAATTTTTGTCACTACTTATACTCTCTACCTGGCTGTAACCCCAATAACTGCTATGTCCATATATAGTATAAGTTTAATATATACTTAATATAGTATAATGCCGAATACTATGCCATAGTATGTTATGTTTACATTTATAGCAACTCTTTTACACAAAGATTATTGTTAATATTTTGCACTAATGTCATCTGATTCACTTTCTTACTAGAACTGTGTACTAGTCGGCGCTGCACTGTACCTTACTGTGCCTATTGCCAGTTATGAGATGGGAGAGAAATGACTAGCACTAGTCATATTATTTAATCAGCACCACCTCTTCTCACCTGTCTTAATCTGATCCAGGGTCTCGGTGATTTCTTTAGCCTGAGCCTCATACTCCAGAGCCTGAGCTTCAGCGTCTCTCTGCTGCTCCTCTATCTGCTTGAGGGTGGTGTGATGCTCCTGCTCCTGCTGCAGATCCTCCACCTGGAACCTCTCCATCTCCTCTTTGATCTGGATCAGCGAACAGAAACACACAGTGGGCAATTATTTTTTTTGGATAACTGTGTTTGTGATATTACATATGAAAAAGAAAGAGTCGAGAGATGAGACGTAATGCAAGCCTCGCATAGCTTAGTATCAGTTTGGCACACAGATGAATACAGAAAACCACAAAACAGCAGAATAAGGCCAAAAGCAAATTTAAATCCGACTAAAAACATATTTTTACAAATGAACATGTTAATCTGTGTAAGTTTTTCTCAGGATTTTATATATTCTGTGTTTTATGTTTATTTTCTTTCCTTGATACTTATATTTTATATGCTCTTATGTATATGTACAGCAATTTTTGGTCAATGTTCCATGAATTAAATGTGTTTTATGAAAAAAAATTACTTATTTACTTACATTAAACACCTCTTATCTGACTCACAGTTTGTCACATGCAGTTCGCAAAATGCTAATCTGGTAATTACGAAGTTCTATTATTTGTTAGCTACATTAACTTTATAGCTCCAGTGCGACACTAAAGAAGCAGACAACAAACATCTCCTGGCTGAGCATGTACGTTTAGATTATGAGAGAAAACTGTAAAAAAAAAAAAAAACATTTTAGATTTTGACTTACCTCTCTGATTTGATCTTTCAAAGCCTCGGCCTGTGTGTTTTGCTCGTTCACGTAATTAAAGAGAGCAAAGTTCCTGTCTTCAGCTGCACGCAATATCATACAGCAACCGGTTTAACTCACAGATTAGACACACACTCTATTACAGAACCATTCTGAAGCATTAGTCATATTATTATGTCTGAAACATCATCTCAGAATAGGTTAGATGGAGACTAGGCACAGCTGACTCACCCTGGATAAATTTGGTGACTAGCAGGTCCAAATCGTCCTCGCCGGTCACCTTCTGGATCCGATGGAAAACTTCCTCTAGAGTCTCCACCGCCACCTCCGAGTCAGTCCTCCGCTGCTCCTTCATTTCTGCCATCATCATCACCATCATCAGCAGCAGTAGCATCATCATCATCATCATTCATATTTTCAGTGTGAGATTATGCTACTTAACCCCCGTCTTTAACAAGGGTGCCAATATTTATGGAGCTCTCACCGTGTGTGTGGCTGAGTGCGTCGTCCAGTCCTGTCCTCTCGCTGCACTTGGTAGTCATGAAGTCTTTAAGGCGCTGCTCGTGTGCGATCAGCCTCTCCAGCTCCTTCATCTCAGTGCTGTACTGCGCCAGGTCCTTCACCGCCTTCTCCTTCATCATCGTTATCTTCGTCTGGGCCTCCACTCTGAAGATCATGCAAAAACACAGAGTGTGTTTACATACACACTAATAATAATAATAATAATAATAATAATAATAATAATAATAATGATACAGTCATTATCTGATTATTCAAGTGATCACGTAAACATCATATTATCACATATCAGATAATCGATATGAGCAATACTGAATGAAATGAAGCTTCTCTTCTCATGATCAGGGCTCTACCTGCCGTATCCTAGGCCAAGAATAAAACACTGTGTGTCATGCTTTTACAGGAAAATAATCAACCACAGAGTGGCGTGATAAAGTGGACCAACTGATACCACTCCAGAGTTGATTGCTGTCCTATAACAGCAAGTCCTGGAGCGTTTTATTCCTCTTATACCAAGCAACGTACCAGTGAATGAAAAAAAAAAAAGATTAAAGAATGTCATATTTTTTAGCTGTTTATAGTTACATTTAACGCTGTGGAAGGAATTCTACAGCGCTGTGGTATAACACTTTAAAACACCACGTACTCATTTTCTTTTAGTAGAAAACCAGCCCTTGGTGTCCACGCGATACTTTTAAATATATAAAAACACAGTAAATTCAGTTCACCTGGCATCATAAGCTGCCGTCGACATGCCGACGACGTCGCCAATCTCCCGCCGGATTTCCTGAAGCTCCTGTAAGGCAGAAATTCTCCCAAATTAACCACAACTTTGCTTCTCGTGCATGTGATTAGATCCTGACCCCCCCGATACGCTATAAACGCTGACCTTGTCCAGTTTGCGGTGCAGCTGCTGGAAGCGGACGCGCTCCATGCGCAGCGACTCCAGCTCCCCTCTCAGCTGGCTGTTCTTTGCCAGCAGCTCATTGAAGCGAATGAGAGCCTGTAGGTGGGTAAAAAAAAGTGAGAGAGAAAAAGCTAGCACCTTGAAACAGGAGCTAATATTACAGCTTAAACCAAAAAAAAAAAAAAAAAAAAAACCTGCTTTAAAAAAGGTTGGAGTTATTAGGGAATATTTATATCATATTATTTCACAAATAAGTCTGCTGTGGTGTAAGAGGAATAAAACACTTGGAGATGTGCTGTTTTGGGAAAATAATCAATTATAGGATGGTAACAGTACCTCTGCATCATCACACCATTCCAGTGTTGATGATTTTCCTATAACACCACCACATAGAGTATTTTATTGCTTGAATTGTCTTCTTCGATTTGCCCCAAGGGTATGCAAACTTTTGCACAGCTTCCTGTCTTGCTAATTGGTTCCTTCTATAATTGTTTCCACCTGCCGCTTTTTATTGTGTAGTTGCAAAGTTTGCCATGTTCATTTGCATCCCTAAGCTGTGGTTTTCCACTAGTCCAGCCTCTGCTCTTAGCTCGGCGTGGGTTGACTTTCTGTATAAAGAATCCCCCTGATCTATCTGCCAGTGACACTAATTCCACACCTGCGCCGAATTTATGAAGTTTGGAAAAGTTTCACAGTCATACAGGAAGATTTAGACGCTGGTGTAAAAATATTTAATACGATCAGGCGATTTAATTTGCATCAGAAAGAGCAACTGCAGTAAAAATTCAATTAAAATTTCAAAGCAAATACAAAGCTGGTGACATTTCATCAGCAAGTTAAACCTCATGAGCCTCGATATATTGATTGATTGAAAGGTTTTTGAACTACGCCTTTTAAAAAAAAATTCAAGGAAATAAAAATGCTTTGTTACTGTATCCAAAAGCATTTTTAAAAAAATATTTATATTTATTTATATTTATATATTTTTTACCCCATTTTCTTGTAACTTGTTCATTTGCTAATGGGCTGCTTGCACGAACACTTCCGCATTATAATCAAAACGGCTTCCGACTCGTCCGCTATGATGGCAGCAATGCTATTTTACACATTTTAGATTGTTTGCTTCATCGTACATAAACAAGTGTAAAGGTAAGAAATATACCTATTGATAGAAACGTACACGTGAGCTAACGTTAGCCCAACACTATGACTTTATTGTAGGAATAAAAAAGGTAAACGCTGGACATTGCTGTCTTGCTGTCTTGCCGAATGTAAACAGTGCAACCGGAGACACGAGATTCGCACTATTTCAAAACGGAAATAAGTCGTAGCCCTGGCCGGAAGTAGCCCATTCCCGCGCACTAGCTAGTTCTCGCCTATCACATGAGACGTGTGAAGTCACTAGATCTTTTCAAACCCGCTGCTCAGGAGAACTCTCTTCTGTGCTCTCTTAGACTCCTGAATGCAACCTGATTGGACGCAGAGAACGTAGAACGTGAAACGGCTCTAACTCTAACTCACCCGGTCCAGTTTATTTTCCAGGGTGCGACTGGCCTTTTGGATGTGGTGAGTCTGAGACTTCTGACTGTGAATGGTACTAACATCTCCTTTTCTCAGCTCTTCCAGTTTCTTCTGGATACTCTGGATCTGTCAACACACACATATAAACACGCCTATGAAAAATGTCAGCCTTATCCAGAAAAAAAATGTAATTGACTTTTCGTAAGGGTCTTTAAAATCAGCATCAGAGGTAGCATAAAATGTGTAGTCCTCCAAACACTCACACACACACACACACACACACACACACACACACACACACACACACACACACACACACACTGTCTGTACAATACATAACATTTATATATATGATATAATATTCAAAACTGCTATACTGTTTATCTAATATTTAAATTATGGTGTTATGACCCTTTAATATTAGTCTCCTTCATAGGTCACATGACCAGATTTGCACAATGTCTCTCTGATGCCAAGCTTGTGCACACACTGAAACTCTTTCCAGGTGAATATATAATATAAAACAATACACAACTCACACTGAAATGCACTTGCACGTATTATGAATTTAGTAAAAGGATAGTGAGAGGTTTCGATTGGGTTTGTGTTTCAGCTCTGACCTCTGAGGATGTTCCTAAAGGAAGACGGCTGCTGTAAGTACAGCATGCGTTTTGAATTGTAAATAACTCAGGCACTTTGTTGCGTGTGCGTGCAGCGTGTGCGTGCAGTGAGTCCATGTGTGTGTGTGTGTGTGTGTGTGTGTGTATGATGTCGGAAGGTCATCACCTCTCGCTCGAGCTCTGCTTGAATGAGTCTCTCTCTCTCCAGCTGCTGGTCGAGCTCGCCGCGGCGGTTCAGGAGAGCTCGGAGCTGCTGGGTGTCGTGGCTGTCGGTCTGCCTGCGCGACTGGCTCTCGGATGCACGCAGGTTCTTCTGCAGCTCCTCGTGCTCCTCGCACAGCTTCTCCATCTCCAGACTGACAGGCGGCACACGTGCACGGAGTGATGGAGCACAGGATAATTAGAAAATTAAAAGAATAATATGAATATTAATAGAATTTGAACTGTGAAATTGATTCTGATGTCCCTTGTATAAACACCGTAAACCTAGTCTTTTTCATTCTGAAAAAAAAAAAGTTTTAAATGCATCAAGTACTTATTATTGGAACAAAAACACAATGCAGGCTGTACAAGTGAAAATTCAATATATTCATCAAGAATCAAAATCAAATCGTGAGGTTCCTAGGGATTCCCAGCGCTTTATCCTGTTCAGGGTGGCGGTGGATAAGGAGCCTATCCCAGGAAACACTGGGAATGAACTAGGAATACACCCGGAATAGGATAGCAATCCATTGCAGAGCACTATGCACATGTGCACACACACACACACACACACACACACTGTGCTGTTCAGTAGAGGCTGTTTGGAGTTTTGTATGTTCTCCCAGTTTCTGTGTGGGTTCATTCCGGGTTCTCCGGTTTCCTCCCAGCTCCCAAAAACATGCCAGTAGGTGGAGTCACACCTAGAGGCAATTCAGATTCACCGCCAATCCAACTACTGGCGTGTTTTTGGACAGTGGGAGGAAACCGAAGAACCCGAAAAGACATGGGGAGAACATGTGAAACTCCACACAGACAGTAACCTGTGCTCTGGATCGAACCAGAACCCTGGAGCTATGAGGCAGAGATGCCTCATGATGTGCAGTGTTACGGAATAAAAGTGCGGATGCGTGTCTGTGATTGTCTGACTGACCGCTGTTTGCGAATAAGCTCCTGTGACTGGATGCTGTAGGCCTGCCGCTCGCCCTCCATGATGCGAAACTGCCTCTGCAGCTTGCTCATCTCTGTCTCTGCTGTGACACACACACATACACACACAACATCTCAGACCGAAGCCACATCTAGTTTTTATTGTAACAGCTACACGTTCTTCACTGATACCTCATTTACACATTACTATGCGCATACCCAGTGCATCAGTGTCCATGTCGCTGGAGTCAGAGTGGACGCTTACCGCTGATCTTCCACGGGGCATGACGACAGTGACGAGCTAAAACCACTGCACTGTGAAGACATGGAGATGTGGTAAAGGGCCTTTTGAAAAATGGATGTTTTCACCACAAGATGTAGTGAAAAGAGCAGTGAGCTAGCCATCAATGTTCACGACCTAGCAACAGAGTTTATTCATTTTGATTTCAAAATCCTTTTACTGCTTTTCAGTATTTCAACACTCTTTCACACCGTCACAGAGAGAGAGAGATAGATAGATAGAGAAAGAGAGAGACAGAGAGAGAGAGAGAGAGAGAGAGAGAGAGAGAGATACTGTGTCTATTCTGAAAGTCTGTATCCGCGTTTTGGCAATACGAATGTTAATATTTGTGATGCCAATAAAGCAACCTTCTGACTTTGACTTTTGGGGGGGCGGAAATGAATAGAAAGAGGAATAGCTCTAGTACAGTAGATAGATAGATAGATAGATAGATAGATAGATATATAGATAGATAGATAGATAGATAGATAGATAGATAGATAGATGGATGGATGGATGGATGGATGGATGGATGGAAGATTTGACAGACTGACAGAATGCCAGACAGACAGAAAGGTAGACTGATGGTTAGATAAGACAGATAGATAGATGGTTGGATAGCTGGACAGACAGCCAGAAAGCCAGCCAGCCAGATAGATAGATAGATAGATAGATAGATAGATAGATAAATAGATAGATAGAGAGAGAGAGAGAGAGAGGGAGAAAGAGAAGGAGCCAACCTAGTAACAGATTTTATTCATTTTGATTTCAAAATCTTTTTACTGCTTTTCAGTATTTCAGCACTCTTTCACACCATCACAGAGAGAGAGAGAGAGAGAGAGAGATAGATAGACAGATAGACTAATGGTTAGAGATAGATAGATAGATAGATAGATAGATAGATTAAGATTCTCTGCTTAAACAACTTTCTTTCCCTCTAACAAAAAGCATCTTTATAAGAACCCCTATTTTAAATAACAGCATTTTCCATGAAAACACTGTGTGGCAAAATTATTGTCACCCATAAAGAATATTTAATATTAAAAATAATAAATTATATTTCAGTCTCCAACAGTACAAATTTGCCACATTGGGGTTGAACAGAAGAGAACACTAATAAATAAAAGATTTAACAACAAATCAGCTGCTAATCTCTTATAAAAAAGTTATAAATGTTATAAAAATATATCACTACACTGATATTATATCATCATATTTCCCCAGCCCCAGTACCAATTATTGGGGGCAATAATTTTAAAACCAGTGTTTATATTTATAACGAAAACATTGTGTTAATATAAAATTATATAGATAGCAAAATATGTCTCGTGAATTCATTTATTTCTAATTTTGGAGTTGTTTGAAAATAGCTGGAGTGCATTTAGTATGGAAGATTTTTAATTTATGACTTGACCCAAGTCTCTTTTATTATTATTATTATTATTATTACTATTATTATTATTATTATTATTATTATTATGTTTTATTGAGTGCCATATATTAGTTAAAAGTCACACTATAGTTAATGAATGTTAAATAAAATATAAACAAATAAATGAATAAATAACAGCACAACTCAGCTATATATATATATTATAGTTACTCATTACTTATCACATGAAGCTAGTTAGATATAGTGGACTAGTTAGCTAAGGTAGAGTGCTAGTTAGCCAAAATAATGCCAAAAAAAGACTTCCTTACCTTCAGAAAGTTAGTTTAAAAGCAGCACGGTGAATTATCCGCACTGGCTGGAGGAAGCCTCCTGAGAGAAAGTTGTTAGCAACCGTCGCTAGGCGCCTCTGCGTTTCTATCCGCCCTGCATACTACCGCACTAAACAGTATGCACCTGCCCCGCCCACGGCAGGTTTCTGTGCACCCTACTTAGTAACATAGTATGCGGTTTTGGATGTTAGCCAACGGTGGCGCCAAATCTCAAAAATGAGCTCTGTTTTGTGGCGAATGTAGACAGAAACACAAAAACATTTTCATTTGACTTTATTTATATTTATACAGAATAGTTACAGGAGTAACATAGATGATACATAAAATTATACAATTATAAATATATGTGTAGATACTGATTTACAGTGCCTGTGTTAGCATTAAAGTTTGGTTATGCCTTTAATTAGAGAGAGAGAGAGAGGCAGACAGACAGACAGACAGATAGATAGATAGATAGATAGATGGTTAGACAGACAGACAGATAGATAGATAGATAGATAGATAGATAGATAGACAGACATATAGATAGATAGATAGATAGATACTTAGCCTAGACGCAGGGTTGGAAAATGCTTAATTTCATTAGTTAAAAACATTTATTTTTTTTTAAGTTTTAATACTTGAGTACATTTAAAAGTAGCATTTTTTTTTCCTTTTTATTTTTTGGCTGGATACTTCCACTTTGACTATAATTTCTCAGTATATTTTCCACCCCTGCCTAGACGTCTATCACTGACACAACGGGCCAACATGGTTAGTTGTTATCCTCCTTATTTTCCTCCTTATTTTCCTCCTTATTTTCCTCCTTACTCTCCTCTTTACTTTCCTCTTTATCCTCAACTTTATCCTCCTCTTTATTGTCCTCTTTATTATCTTTTTTATTATCTTGCTTTTTATCTTGTGGGGGCTCCTCAGGTGGTATTGGTGGGATTCCCTCTAAGATTGAGGCGAAATATTCATTTTTGTTGAGGTCTGGCTCCTTGACCAGGAGATGACACTTTGGAAGGTAATAAGCAAACGTGAGTGCTGTATTGCTAATCAAAGTGAACACTACTTGAGCGATCGTCTTGTCTTTGTCACCCAGGCCAGCATAGATTGGAATAAATATGACCCATATTACACAGTAGATCAGGCTGGCGATGGTAATGTCTCTAGCAAAGTTATACTGCCTGACCGGCTTCGGCGCCATGAAAGTGCACATGAAGCAGATCAAGGCCAGCAGGCCGTTGAAACCCAGCATGAGACCAAAGTTCAGTATGGGCTCGATGGGGCAGGGCAGGAACCGCGTCACAAAATTCACTTCCAGACCGTCTACCCACTTGGTGAGCGAAGGCCCTTCAATGATAAACCAGCCAACAAGCCCTGACTGAACACCACAACACGCTAGCACCATACTCCAGCTGCCAAGGCCTTGCAGGCTCTCCATTTTCTCCGGAGCTTTTTCAGGGAACTCACATACATAAACAATCTGTCAATACAAAGAAATAAACAGAAAGGGATTACGCAATTTGAACAGCATATCTACAAATACTACAAATTTGACTTTTTAGCTCACCTGCATGGAGATAGCCAGGATGGTGGACAGGGCCACAGTGGGGAACATGACATACAGAAGGATCTGGATACGGCAAATGACATCATTCGGCTGACCCAGATACAGCACCAGACTAATACAGCTTCCCATCAGACTCATCAGGCCCAAGCCACACAGAGGTCCTCCCAATGCTTTCAGGAGCGGAGTCCCTCTGTGCTGGAAGAACAGGACGCCCATTGCTGCCTGACAGGACAGCAGCAGTAGTCCAGCCAGGATCAGAGCTACCGATTCAAAAGACGACCAAGCCAGGTATTCGTAGGTGGGGAAGACGCAGCTGGTACTGCGGAACTTGGACCACTGGCGTGGAGGACATTTGGTGCATTGGATATCATCTTTGAAGGAAGGAAAATAAGAAGATGTGAAAGTGGTTTTGACATATTTAACCCCTTCAGACTTGGCATATTTGCATAATTGCGCTGTAAAAATTTTATTATTAGTACACATATCTAGTTGGTATTGTTGGTATTAGTACTAGAGATATTGGAACAACAAACAAGAAGGTACAAACAATAATAATAAAAATAAAAAATACAGGAGTAGGCGGGATTAGGGAGGTAGTAGGTGCCATAATTCCTTCTGGAGTGGGCAGAAGTCGGGGTTAAAATATACACCTCTACTGTGTACTAATAAAAACTTTGATGGTGTCTCACCTGTTCTGTTTTGATAGGTTCCCTCTAAACAGTCACTACAGTCAAAGCAACAGGAATAAAATCCTTTAACTATGCGCACTTGTCCCGATAGGCAGTCTGAGGAGCATCTAGACGTAGGGACCTGTTATAAAGTAAGATTTAAAGTCAGATTTAAATGAAAGAACCATAAAGTAAATTCATGCAGACCTCAGAGGTTTCCTTAATACCGTATTATTTGTTGTGTGCCATTTTATCTGTTTCTTATCAATTGTCAGGTTCTGGATGAAGGTCCCAATGTTTTTGAAGCTCACAGTGCTGTTCTGAAAGACCCATGCTAACAAATCATAGCCGATACTCGGGTTTCCCTCTGTGTCAAAGCTGATTTGTGCTCCATTCAGTGATAGAGAAACCTTTCGTACCCATGGCAACAACTGTGCAGAAAAAAAAACAAGAAGGGTTGATTTCTGAGTTGAGTACAGGCCTTGCCATGTTGTGGATTGACTTATAGATGTGGATTGAAATCCTACCTGCCAGGGATAGATATTTTCCGTCTTGGGATGTCTGGCGCATCCGGTTGTGTTGCAGCCGAGCATGTCGTGCAGGGCCTGGGCCACGCTGTAGACAGCGGAGTAGACACTGAAGGCAGTGCGCCGCACCAGCTCTGTTTCGACGATGCTCACGTTTGCAGGGGAAAGATTCCAGCAGCCTGGACACGGGTTCTCCAGAGGGGAGACGTCAGGACCTGGCTGTGTGAGTTGCATTTGGACTCTCTCTTGCTCCATCTTCTTGAAAAGCTCCTGTACGTACGGGCTGAGCAGGTCGATGGGCTGGGTCACGTCGGTGAAGCCCAGCACGGTGCCGATGGTCTGAATGCCAGGCAGGGTGACGATGCTGCTGTGTACAGCCCAAGCCGTGCTAGCTAGCCAGACTCCTGTCATGTTCCTCCCGATTACCTGCAAAAAGAAGTAAAGATTCACTGATGCTAAGAATATTATTACTCTTATCTTTAACCTTTTTTTTTTTTACCTGCTTTGAATTATCCTACGTGTATTTAATAGGTCATATCTAGAAAACCTGATCAGTACTTATCAGTACAGTTCATCACCTGTTTTGATTTTACAGCAACATAATTTTAAAATACCCAATATAGCGTTATTTAAGAACATGGAACAAAACCCTTTCGTGTTCTTGGGAGTCATCGTACAGTAGATGTGATAGAAATAAGAAATTAAAAAAATGTACATCATGTGACAGGAACTAAAATCACTTTTTGTTTTATATTTTACAGTATTTTCTTTTTACTTTAGGTCAAAATGAAGTTCTGTAATGTAAATATGAAATATGATTTTTTTTTAAATGTTAATTTTAAGAAATGTGCTTTCATTATTGATTTTTTTTCTCTCTCTGATTCATATATTTACACACGTTAATTTTTCACATGTAGAACATGTGGTTTTATTCATCACATATCATTCATGTGATGTCACATGTGAGTCCTTGTGTGCAATTCCAGGGCATAACATGTTGAAATGTACTTTCATATGAATGTTTTTTGTATGAAAACACATATTACTCACAGCACTCACATGTGCAATGTGTGCGATGTTTTGTTAAGGGTAGTGCTAAAACAAATCCAGGGTGAAGGTGGATTTTTATAGGCACGCATAAATTCCTATGGATCTAATCCAGCTTTGCACCTCACCTGCTTTTTTGAGTATTGAGTGTAATGCATTAATGCTTTGTGCATGCAATACACTCAATAATTAATGCATTTAAAAGAAATTGCTTTAAGGTCAGATTCCTGTTTGCATAGCGTTAATCAGCCCGCTCTTATTTGTCGAGAGTGAATCATCTGAGACTTTTTTTTTTTTACTTTTAACTGCTTGTCAGAAATGATTTTATCTGAGATTACTTAATAAAGGCTCATTAATACTTTCACATCTGTGTGAGTGCATGGATGTTTTCACTTTCAACAGACAAAGCATATGTTAAAAGTTACAGTTGGGTGCTAAAAGTTTGCATACCCTTAGGACCAAATGACTAAGGCAAATAAATTTAAATTACAGCAACAAGGCATTTAGTGTGTTGGGTTTCACAGATGTTCCTTCTTCCAAGTTCAAAATGATATTAGTTTAAAAGTTAAAAACGTGCATCTCTCGAATGACTTGCGTGTCCAGATTTTGCTTTTATAACACGACATTAAATGCAGTTATAAACAGATAAAATGTATGACATGTCATTGTATAATAAATTGGAAAATTGCTGTGGAATAAGAAGAATTAAACACAGTTAACGGTAACTCTTCATCACACCACCCTAACATTAATTATAATCTTGTAAGAGCACAACACAGAGTGATTATGTCTTATATTTTGGTTGTATTGCTGCAGGATATACTCATGTTTAGTGACAACCTCGCAGTATGTTTCTCACTCACCTCTTTGAAGAAGGCGGTGCTTGCTGTGGAGGATGCGAACACCACCACCACGCCCACTTTGGCCTCCACTATGCCATCCAGGATCTCTGATATCATGGGCACCGGGTCTTCGTAGACTGGTATCAGTCCTTCGTACGCTACACAAATTCCCCCGTTGGCAGCATTCTGGGACACCTGCTGTTGACCCTGTTTGCCGTAAGTCTCATCACTGCCGATCACTGCCACCCAGTTCCAGCCGAACTCCTGCAGCAGCTGCACCATGGCCATGGCCTGCCAGCTGTCACTGGGGGCAGTGCGCATGAACGACGGGTACGTCAGCTTGTCACTGAACCCATCACTGGTGGCTCTGTAGCTGACCTGCAGGAGGAAGGAGCTAGCATGAAAATGAGTTACAGAATCATCTTAACATAGAAGACCTGATAAATGCTTTATTTGAGTTATTTATTCATTCATTCGTTTGTTTATTATAACATATTTACTTATTAATTTATTAAAATATGTTAATAAAATGTACATTCGAAAATATTTTTATTAACATGATATTTTCATATGGCAGTAAATTGGCAGATGCTTGATTTATGTTTATTTATTACAGTTTTAATGTATTAATACTTTCCCAACACACACTTTTCCCACTGGTTCACGCAGAAATGAACTTGTTTTTAGAACTCGTTGTTTTTAGGTGGTTCTTACCTGTGGCATCAAGAAAAAGCTCACCAGCTGGCCGATGACAGCGGCCATCTCAGAGCTGTAAGGGCCAATGACCGCGTGAACTCTGGTCATGTACTCGGTGTAGTTACACATGACGTCCACTTCGTCTGAGATGGCTGTGGTGAAGAAACGCAGGGTGGGCTTCATAATGATGGCTGACTGTCCGCAGTCATCATAGTTCTCGAAGCCCAGCTTCACATTAGGAAGAAAGTTGGGCATAGCGTTGATCTCGTCTATTGTATACTTCATCACTAGTGCCAGTGCAAGGCCATACTGATCAACCCTGTCGTAAAGAAAAACAGACTTCAGCCAGAAGGTCTATACAAGGAAATTGAGGAGTAATAAAAGAATACTCCAGTTTTATTTACCCCTAATCCATATTCAACCGAGGCCTATGTCGGTATCAGAATGATCTTATTCAGTTAACCGTGTGGAAAATAACTATGTTAAACAGGTAAACTGTTGACCCAGACATCAGTGGAGATTAAAGCCATGATGTTTTTTAAACTTTGCTTTACTTTTTGTTTCCACAATAATAGCACATAGCAATAATAAAGATAATAATAAAAATAATAATAGCAAATTGCTGTCAAAGGTGGCAGTAAAAAAAAAAAAAAGACGCAAAAACACACATTTTTCGGGTTCCTGAGGGATGCAACAGAAAGGGCCGGCCCTATCGAGATCACAAGTTTGAATCCTGACAATACAAAAATCCATGGCTGGGAGTCCAAGAGAGCAAACTGGCCCTGCTGTCTAGGTGGAAGAGACATACTCTCTTACCCCTGCCAGTCACAGAAACTAGCCAATCATCAGCATCTTTGAGCTCATGTATGCAGAAGAGGGCAGATAGCACTTTCCTCGTGTGTTATGCTGCACTGTGACGCAGCATGAGTAGTTAGAAAAGATGCGGTTGGCTCGCTTCATGTGTTTCAGAGGAAGCAGGTAGCTGTTGAATGATAAGGGAGAGCTGGCTGGTAGATGGGAAGAAAAACAAATGCAACTTGTTTCGCAAGCACGCATGTCTCAGTGCTCAATGCTCGCAGGACTGATATGATCTCAAACGTGAAAGGTTCTTTGCATGAGAACAAATTAATGGCACTTTACGCTCACTGATACTCTATATGTTCAGGTCAGCCGCACTCGCTCTCTCTATTAAAGATCCTGTTTAAGCCCCATAGCCTGAGCTTTGAGAACTGACAAAGATGTGCACAGTTTTTTTTTTTTTTTTTTTTTTTTTAATATCACAGAAGTGCCCCACCCCCTCAAACATTTTCAACCAGCGCAAGCTCAACAGCCACCTTTCTAGAACAATCTCATCTATGCTAGGTACAATAAATGTGGTATTATGTAGAATATAACATCACCCAACATGTTTAAAAGTGCAATTATTTTTACGAGTAATACTAGGGTTTTGATATTTGTATGAAATACATCAGTGAATGAAAGTCTTTTTTTTAAATAAATGAATTTGTACAGTCAGTGTTAACACAGTAACTCACTTTGTAACAGTCAGGGCTGAAGCTGTGACTTTATGTTTTCTGACATCTTTGGACAGAGGAGTTTATGCTTTGCAGTTTTTCTGTAACATGACAGATGCATTTTTTGTCTCTAACTTCAAAAGAAAGTTAAAGAGAGAAAAAAGAGTGATTTGTTTGGGGCTGTGTTTTATTCCTTACTAAACAAAAACTCTTTATAAGTAAGTTTCATGTGAACGTATTTCCTGTTATTTCCTTTATACAGGGAAATTTAAATTATTGTCTGGGGTAACTGCGCATAAGCTACAGATATAAATATGTGGATAGAAAATAAGGTTGATTTAATAGCAAGGAAAGTGAAATCCCTTTACATTTATGATAATTGTATGCAAATTCTCTATGGCCATATAGCACCTTTGTGTAACAAATCAGGTAATTGCCTTCTATAAGTCTTTAAAGACATTTTTAAATTCTAAAATCAGTGTTAGCCCAATTCTTATAATTCTTCTTTCAAAGACAAAAGCTATGTAAGCCAGTTCAGCATTCATCCTCTGAGATCTACAAGACCTGTGAGCACAAATGATTACTTCTAGTATAATCTACCTTTTGCAGTGAATATCATCTGGTTCCACTCTCTTGGTCAGGTTGCTGGTCAGTTGGTTGATGGGAAAAAGTCCCCCAAGTAGAATATCTCCAGGAGACCTGAAGAGATTTGTGGAGATGTTCTGGAACCACAGTGGATTCGCCCCAAGAGCAGAACCAAGTAGACAGCACAGAATCAGCAGCTTCGCCTGTCCGGCCATTCTGTAAAACATATTCATCAAATAAGAGAAAGCGAGTTAATGAGTCAGTTAACCTGGTTTTGCTTCAGCATTTGGGTAGGAACCGATTTTCCTGATGGTCTGGAGACACAGGTACAATGTGTCCTTATTCTTGGCTCAGGGTCTGTGCTTTGCTATGTATATATATATGGCCGGATGTGTATTTAAATCAGTGGTTTACAGAAAGCTGCCATCGAACCCACGCAAGTGTATGCAAATAAGCTGGTAGTGGAATCTGTGTCTTACTCCCAGGTTCAACAATGATTTTATAAAGGCTTATTCATGAAATATTACAAAGAGAAACAAAGTTTACACTTTATACATGCATGAATCAAACCTGAAGGAATATAGGGGAGCTATAGAAATAATTTAGTGACTGCTTTGTATTTCTTTGGTCTAAAATTGCAGAATGGCTGCAGGACTCATTAGTTCTGTCACACTGTAATGAATTTAAAGACTTTGTTATGTGTTTGTTGTGGGGTTTGTTTGTTTGTTTTTTATGCACTTATTGGTTACAGATTTGCTGCAGATATATTGTATAAGTGAGAAAGTGTAGCCAGCTGCATGTTCTCATATTTCAGTCACCTGAAGCACATTTCCATGCATTTGCTTGTGGGAATGACTCATAGCTCTTTAGTGAACATTTGGACCAGGGAACAATCAGTGGAAAGACATTATGCCTTTATGTCAACATTATACGGAGCAACATAAACGCACAAAACGCTTTCACTGATATATTTTATATATGACCTGAAATGGATTCTCTACTAATAGCTATGCATTGACATCAGAGATCAGAGATGAATAATATTGCAAGAAAGCTGATCTAGCTCATGACTTTTCTGTTACAATGAAGTCATTTATTAAGACCTTGGAGAGCTCTCGATATTCTAAGACTTCTAATTGTATAAGGTTTACTAACAGGGATGCTAAGCCTTAGGAGCTGTTCCAATCTTCTGGACTGAGACATTTATTTAACATTTATGGAAGGAGTCTCCAGTGTCAGAACTTTGCAACAATCAGAGGTAATGTTGTAACTTTAAGTTTGCTGACATCTTCAGGATAGAGGAGTTTACACATTGCAGTTTCTCTGTAACATGACAAGCTGCATTATTATTAGTATTATATTATTATTTTTATAAGAAATAAGAGTGGCTGGTGAGGGAACAGCTGTTTATAGCTGCTATAATATCAGTGATATCAGGAACTGACTTGTTTCATGGATGTTCCGCAACATTAAATATAACTATAAATGGATAGAAAAGTATGACATGTTGTACGTTAATAAATAAAACTTGTAACTGTTTGCAAATTGTGGTATAAGAGGAATAAACCACATCAGGACGTGCTGTTATAGGAAAACAATCAACATTATTATTACAAACTGGGTTGTACAAGGTTTATTGTCAGAGATGCCCTGCCTTAAGAGCTGTCATAATGTACTAGACTGTTCCGCAGCTCCCGATTGGTTTATTGGGTCTGGCTCCGCCTCTTTGCCGTTGATCATCACTCACTCACCTCTGTGTGTGTGTGTGTGTGTGAGCTGTTATCATTGAAAGTTTGTAAATCTGATTCAGTTTATCCATAATGCACCATTTGGAAAATGTGTATATTTTGCATTCATGTCTGAACACATACTAGTGGATATCCAGCACACTCAGAAGATCCCATGATGCACTGCAATAATGCCCAAACAGTGTAATTTAGATAATACAGAATAGTCATTCTGCCCTATACACATATCTAACTCTGATACAAACCCCAATATCATCAGCGGTATTTACAGTCTGAATTCTGTGGGAAAGTAAATTGCCTGGAACAAGTTTAACGACCGGTGTACTGTGATTACACATTTGCCTACAATATCCTGGTGTCCATGTGTGTTTTAGCGCCTGCCGTCTGTGTCGATGCCTATTCTTACATTAGCCAAAATGCATCACCTCTCTGATGTGTTAGAGCTAATTTAATCACTTGCTAGTCAGAGGTGTGATTTGGTCGTAGAGAATTTGCATGTGTTTACTTTTGAGTGAAACATTAAACTAAAGTATTAGTACAATGTTTGCATACATATTTTGGCTCTTCTGACTGTGCCACGAATTTCCAAGTGTTTTGCATGGCTTAGGGCAGACATGGCGTTGCAAACGTTCTTCTACTCTATCTTTCAGTTTTGTTTTGTTTTTTTTTTCCAGGACACAAATCAACAAAATGTTGCTATTCCCCAGTTATAGTTTTCTTTCAGACCTTGACTATGGTGATGTTTACAGATCTATAACTGGTCATAATTATTTATTTTGCTACTATTAGTTCAGTAGAAAGACCTATATTTAAAGATATACTATATCACAGTGTCCATGGTCCATGAACGTCCATTACCAAGCTGGCAACACTGGTATTCAATCAACTTAGCACTGGATTTGCATCACAAATATTTCAATAATAAAACATATTTCATAAGTTTCAAAGGGGACTTTTCATAAATCAGCCCTGACCTGCCTTGATCTGGCCTAAATATACACTGACTGTCCATTTTAATAGGAACACCTGTACACCTGCTCATTTACAGTTATCCAATCAGCCAATCATAGTAGCAGCAGCACCACGCATAAACTCCTGCAGATACATGTCAAGAGCCTCAGTTTATGTTCACATCAAACATCAGAATGAAGAAAAATCTCATTCTTCCCCATTCAATTTTTGGACAATTCCCGCCCATGTTCATGAAGCTCCGCCCCCAGGATCTATGGTGGCCCACAGGGTAGAGCGCCTATAAAATGACTGACAGGAGGCACATCTAAACACAAACAAGCTTTCCGGACCTGAAGCCAGTTCTGCAAAGGGTATTCTCATGCTAAGGCCATGGCTTAATGTATTGTTTTATTTGTTTATTTATATTTTTAAATCATGTTCTACAAATCTTCCAGGTTATTTGTACAAGTAAGGAATAAAAAAAATTGAGTATTGCACCTTTAAACATGTTACTTTTGACTACAGAATCAATTTAAATAGTCTTTTATATTATTATTTATGTATTTGTTTCCCGAGCTTTTTTAATTGCAGTCATGTTTTTATACTCCTCGCTGCCAAACGGCGATATCGTCACCCCAGGATGCTTGTGCATCGTGTTCACGCGCATGAGCCTCGATTGTCCGCTTCCGGCTTGCATTATCGGAAATAATAAATAGATTTTCGCCTGAACCTTGTTGATGGAACGCACTGAGCCTGGATTGACCTATGACCCGTAAATCAATCAAGACTATTTCATATAAACCCCGCTTTTATTAGCTCGCTTCTTACAGAGGGCACGTGCTGTGACTTGGCCTCACGCGCAGAGATGACGGTTGTTGCCGTTTGAATTTAAATTTCAAACAGGACGTTGGTGTTCTGCAGAATGCTAACTGTGCTAATTAACGGATTTTTCCCCTCAGTTGTTTACTCAGACCCTTAATAGCCTTCAGTCTGTGTGAACTTCTTGTTTCCGGTCGACAGGGGGCGCTGTGCAGTCAGAGCCAGAATCTAGGCTTGCTAATGACTGTAGAGTTCCTGCTAAACAAAATCTTGTTAGATCCGAGTAGAGAAATTGTTGAATCTGCTTAGAAAGAATGACTAATTTTGCCTCAGAATCTCAGGATGTATCTGTGATATCACCAAAGAATAAACACAAGAAATATAAGTTTGCATAACATTTATTATTATTATTATTATTATTATTATTATTATTATTATTATTATATTTGTTTAATACAAAGTGTTCAAATATACAAATATAATCACTCTCACTGATCATATCTGTGAACTTTTTGATTAACTAAACAGCAATATTTCCTTGAGCAATAATAAAACAGGATGTAATATAAAAATAATCAAAGCGAGGGTAATAATAATAATTTGTTGATTATTTTTTCTGTAAAAGCACGTCATGAAGCTGGCGGCTCAGTGGCATAGCGGGTGGTGCAGTGGCACAGCGGGCGGTGCAGCGGGTAGCGTTGTCGCCTCAGTGTTCCAGGTTTAATCCTGAGCTCAGGTGCCTGTCTGTGTGGAGTTTCTGTGCATGATCTCCCCGTGTGGGTTTCCTCCAGGTTCTCCGGTTTTCTCCCATCTCCCAAAAACAAGCCAGTAGGTGAATTGAATTTAACTTGCCGCTAGGTGTGAATGTGGGTATGCATGGTGCCCTGCAATGGACTGGCATCCCATCCAGGGTGTATTCCCGCTTCACTCTCAGTATTCTCCTGGGATAGGCTCGGGATCCCTCACAACCCTGATCAGGATAAAGCAGTTAGTGGAAGTGAGTATGAGTGAGTGTCACCAAGTGTTTTACTCTGCTTATACCACAGCAATTTGCCAAGGAATACAATTTATAATTTATTCATGAAAGGCACCTTGCACTTTTTGTCCAATTAAAGTTATGGAACTTCCGTGAAACAAGTTAGTTTTCAGTTATCAAGTATTTTCCAGTTGAACTAAACACACACACACTCACAAAGGTAATGTACCTGTTTTTACTTCATTGTGTCCAAATGTATAGTGTTTTGCCCTGTGCGTGGGTGGAAAAGTCAACCTAAACCCGTCCTGACTCTCTCTCTCTCTCTCTGTGTGTGTGTGTGTGTGTGTGTGTGTGTGCGTAGGCCTGCAAGCACGTGTTTTTTTTCACTGAAAGTGGCATTGCAACATGCAGCTTGGTTTGTGTTATGCTCCAGATTATCTGTTTTTTTCCCCCTCGTCAGAATATTAAACCCATGTGGCAAGTTTTACTTGATGAACCGCTGCATAAGACATAGAGCCAGTCACTGAGGATTTCCTATATTCTACACACACACACACACACACACACACACACACACACACCACAGTCAGATTTACTTCAGCAATGACATCTACAATGCGGATGTATTAGATATACAGTATATAAGTTATCCTTGCACATTTCCGATGTGTTCTTGAGGATTTTTTTCACACTGTAGAACAGCTCTGCTTGATAATGCAAAATAAAAAAATAAAAAATCATTAACACATGAATTGCTAATACAATCTAAAAAGCTGCCTTGGTTTTTCGAGTGGCTTCAGTGATATTCGGATTGACCCCTCAGCATGCTACCACTAGATGGCAGATGTTTGTTTTAGGACCAACCCTTCAACCCGGTGCTAATGAAAGGATGCTTTGCTGCAGTTTTTCACCATTGAGTCCAGGCTCATGCACAGAATCCTAAACTGCTACTAGTCTTTACTACCATTTTGATGATGCAGTTTAGGTTTAGCACTTTTTAGATGGTGGCAGTGTTGCTGCAACATGATTGGTAGATCTGTGTGTGGGCGGATGTTGACGGCCTTCGGGTCAGTGGCCGGGTATGCCGTGTAGTCAAGGCATGTTTGTACAGCTGATAATGCAGATGAATGTACCTGATTTCAGGGAACATGCCATTGTACACACAAGACCTTTAAGTAGCCCACTTTTAAGTGGGCATGTCTTATTATAAATAATTTACTCATATTTAGTTAAGCTTCTGTATTACAATAGCCTATGAGATCAAGTGTAAGTTGCATGGCCAATTTTTTTTTAAGAATTCAGCACGTGTGTCTTTTGTTAGTTGATTTTAAACCTGTCAGACTGAGTGTCGGACTATGCAAATGTCTGCGGCAAAATCTTTCCGTCATGCATCCATACAGACCTCCATTAATGTTTCGTGGAGTGCTCCCTAAGTTCGCCCCTCTGAGAAAGGCTGGATCAGCCTCGCTCTAATCTTCATCAGCAGCCCCAAAGAACACTAGGCCCCTTGTTAGTGTGCTGGCCAGACTTACTACAGCCACGGACAAATTATTAACTAGCCCCCCCACCCTCGCTCTTTCGTTCTCCCGCTTTCTGTCGCTCTCATAATCTTCCTTGCCTCATATCACCGTCTGTCTTCATCTGCACGCCTGTGTGATGTCGTCCAAATGGGGGAAAGTGTGTGTTCTGCAAATATGCAGTCTGGCAAAGTCGCAGAATTTGCAGTCTTTAGACAGAATTAAGCAAATGCTAAATCATTTCATTCACCAAATATTTTTTTTAAACCTGTACTGTCACAATAGGGCTTTTCACTAACTTCCATGCACCATGTGTGTGAGTGTGAAAGCGAGGCAAGGGAGTGTTAATGATGGTTGTATGTATTGGCTTAGCCTGCCTCATAAGGTTAAACACACGACACATCCTCGCTTCCTGCTCACCCCCTTTATCTACAGCTGTCCAACCTGTTCTTCTAGTTGACGAGGACTGTGTGTAACCATGGGTGTATGCAGTTCGCACGCACCCACACACTTTTAGTCTAGGAAATGTACTTCGTTCAGGACTTTTTTTTTTTCAATCAGACATGAACTTGAGCTGTCATCCACTCCTAAAATATGACCTCTGTAATTTAACTGGTGCGGTAACACTGAGTGACAGAAGACTGCCGGAAGCGCTGGGAGGTGAACGAACAGGTAGAATAAAAAATTAACAAATACACAGAAACTCTGACCCCGTAGCGTGTGTGTGTATATAATAAAAGGCAAACAGTTGGAACAAATTGTATTTGAACCACAGAGGCCAAATATACAAATTGTATTTAAACCCTCAGGCCAAAGTTGCTGAACTAGACCGGATGTTATCTCCATTTCTGCCATCTTGGAAATTTGAGCTTAGTTTATACGTAGCTAAAGAGCCCTTCAAATGCAGCATTGTGGTCTCTTATAGTGTCTTGCATAAGTATTCACCCCTCCAACTTTCTAACAGTTTGTAATTTTACAAGCTGGAACTGAAATGGACTTAATTGGGATTATATGTCATGAATCAACACAAAATAACCCATAATATTGATACTATATTGATTTCACTATCAATAATATTTGCAAAATATAAACAAAAAACATAAAAGTTGTGATTGCATAAGTATTCCCATTTTTGTGAAACCCCTCCTTAATTAGTTCTGGTGAAACCAGTTGCCATCAGAAGTCATACAGTTAGTTGAATGGAGTCCAACTGTGTGGAATTAAAGTGTCTTGTGATCACAGTATAAATACACCTGTTCCTGAAAGGACCCAGAGTTTGTTAGAGGACATACCTATACAAAGAGCATCATAAAGAATATAGAATAAAATTTCATGAACGTTTGAACATCCTGCAGAGCATCATTAAATCTATTATAAAAAAAACTGAAAGAATATGGCACAATGAGAGGAGGCCATAAAGCAAAATTCAGAGACCATATAAAAAGGGGGATAGTCAGAGAAGCAAGCAGGTGGCCAAGCCTAACTCTGAAGAAGCTGTATGATTAACATGAGTAAAAAGGCCTGATGAGACTAAAATAGAACTTTGGAAAGTGCTACATTTAGAAGAAACACAACAAACTCATCACTCTGAGGAAGCAGGGTGGTGGTGGCATGATGTTGCAGGGATGCTTTTCATCAGCAGGGATTGGGAAACTGGTCAGTGTTGAGGGAAAGGTGGATGGAGCCAAATACAGGGCAATCCTAGAAAAAAGCCTGTTCCAGTCTGCAAGAAACCTGAGATTGGGGCAGAGGTTCACCCTCTGGAGCACGTCCCTAAGCATACCACCAGACTAATACCGTGGTGGTTCTAAACCAAGAACTGGCGGGATGAACACTAACCTGTAATCCACTCCAAAAGTTTGCTATGAAAGCAAACTCCCATAGATGTTGCTTGGGTTGTGATATGTTGAGAAGACCATAGCTTATGATTTACATCATTTTCATCCTCATCACAGTGAGTCCTCCTGCCCTGTGGTTGGAGGCTGGGCCATCCTCAGAGAGGCCATGCCCATCAGGATAGAAATGATTCATCATAGAATAAAGACGATCAGACAGAAGAACTTTGTATTGTCTCTGAATGATTCTTCCGTCTAAGGTGACAAGAGGACTCAAACCATGCCAGCAAAATAAATAAATGCCGCCTACGCTGTTTTCCCTTTAATTCATCACCTCCGTTTAAAAATACCAGACCAACAAGACCAACATTAACAAAAGTATACATGTTAATTTTTATAGCTGGAGGATTATCATCAAAGATTGACACATTCTCAGAGTCCACACAGAGAGAATTGTGGCAAGAGGCAAATTTGTCCAATTTATCATTTGACTTTTTTTGTCGAAACAACATTTGCCATGTCCTCAAAGTCCAACCGGAACTGTGGAGTCATAAAAAGGGTGAAAGAACAATGAAACTGACACTGTGGGCTTGGGGCAGTGGTTTAGACCATGTCATTAACCTCAGCAGGTGGTCATTCCTGGAAATGTGTAACTTGTAACACACACACGCACACTATCACTGAAAGCTCATATACACTGGCTCATGTAGTCTATGGGTGAGCAGCTGGACAAACATCCATGAAGTGGGCGGCTGCTTGTGAACAGTACAAAATTGTTGTCGCCACGGTGTGTGTGTGTGTGTGTGTGTGTGTGTGTGTCTGTGTGTGTTTTGTGGAATTTTACCAGGCCAGGCTTATATAAGAGAATGAGTGGGCTGGGACAAGGCATACAGAGCCGCAAGGTCTCTGGCCTCTGTTGGTTTCACCCTAGCAACTAATAGTCTCAGTTACCTGCTCTGCTTTCTGCTGCTGTCACAATTAATTTCTGCAGATAAGGATAGAGTTGAGTACAAAACTTTGCTCACTCTAAGAACAAAATATATAAAAAAAAGACATTGAGAGTGTGAGGTTGCACTGATTTGCCTATATTTCTTTTATTTTAAGTAACAAAAGTATTCAAAAAGTGTACGATATGATATATAATGAGAAAAACTAAATAAGTTTAAAAGTTTGCATCTCCCTTACTGAATATGATATCAATTTTCTCACATTTCTCTGTTAAATAATGTGAGTGTGCATCATGCCCTGCGATGGCCTTGCATCCTATCCAGCACATACAGTGGCTTGCATAAGTATTCACTCCCTCTTGAGCTTTTCCACATTTTTGAAATGGACCGAATTGGGAGTATATGTCAAAGATCTACTCAAAATCGATATAGTTAGCAAATTTATTTACCAATAAAGAAAGTTAAAAGTAGTTATTGCAAGCATATGCACCCCCTTGCTAGTTCTGGTTGCCCTCAGAAGTCATATAATAGTTGAATGGAGTTGAAATGTGTGCAATGAAAGTGTCACGTGAGCTCAATATAGTTTACTGTATACACCTGTTCCTGGAAGGCCTCAGAGTTAGAAAACACACCTGTACAAACAGCACTGTGAAGCACAAAGTCCTGCAAAAGTATCAATCCCGTTTTGGTTATAAATTTTTCCCAAACTTTAACATCCCACAGAGTGACATTAAATCCATTATTTTAAAAAATGTATGTATGTGTATGTGTGTATATATATATATATATATATATATATATATATATATATATATATATATATATATATATATATATATATATATGGCACAACTGCAACTCTGCCTACAGGAGGCCAACCAAAGCAACCAAAAGGCCAAGGGTAGCGCTCAACATGATGCTACCACCAGCATGCTTCACAGGATGATTAGCAGTTCATTTTGTGCCAAATCCAAAAATTTCAAGTTTTGAGAGAACCTTTTTCCATATGCCAGGATCCTGTTTGGTTTTTCTCTGGTAGGTTTTCCCTTTTCCCGTTGAAGCACATGTAGAATGCACTTTAGACTTAAAATCACCACTAGTTTTGCTTTTGATCGCTCTCTCTGAATTAGCTACAAGAACCACAGGTTTAATGTACCTAAGAACTTTTCTTTCACGACTAAATCTCTTGCCTCTTTATTTAACCTGTTTAATTGCTCTAACTGGATCTATGTGGGTTGGTAGAACAAGAGGAGTGAGTGAGCCTGTTTTTAGGAGCAGAAGCACAGTCTTCACCTCAGGCCGTATGAGATCTCCAGCACAGGTCTGAATCTGTTTAAGCCGGTGCACATCATTTATTATGGCCATTCTGATTCTTAGCCTTCAGGTGCCCTCGAGGGACAATGTGCATGCAATTATCTCTCACCCAGGTGCCAGATTAGTCACTGGCCATGGCATGCACATGCAGATGTCTTTTACTGAGAGCATTTTTACAGGATAATACCATCCCCATCTAACTGCAGAATGAATACTACAAGAACAATGGGCGTGATTCTACAGAACCGACTGAATCTCAGACAAAGCAGGAATTGTCATGATATCTCCCTGGGTAATTTGGGCACGTCCGATGATTCACATCTCTTTTGTTTTTTGGCGTGGCTAATTAGGAGTCATATATAAACTGATGTAATTAGTGAGTAGGTTAGTCTATTATATTAATATAGCACAACTGTTGAGCTAAAGTGCTTTAAAAAGTAACAAATTAATTAAGCAGAGACCTTTCCTTTACACGCTAATACAAAAATAGGGGTTGAGTTCTTACTTAAATAGGGAAGAAGGCGCATGCTGTGTTCAAGAGATCTTGAGGTTGCTTTCTGCTTAATCTACGACAGAATAAGCTGATTAGGAGCCCTCATGCAGAGTACGCCGATCACTTATGTAAGAGGAAGGCTGTCCATGACCAGCGCGTAAAATAAATAAGCATTACAACCAAGTGAAGTTTGTAGATTTTGCAGTGGCGTCTTCTCCGTTCCTCTCCAAAACTCTTTAATTAACAAAACAGTAGTTGTCCTACAGAGATTTCTTCTCTTTTCCATTATTTTTGGTGTCAAAGGCCCAGGGGCAGCTGCGTAGGCGAAGGAAGGAAGACAGAAAGAGAAAGCAAGATGAAAAGAAACATGAGAGCGGGTCAGGGGAAAATGACAGGAAGGGAAATGTAAAGAAGCGATGCTGATGGATGACACATGATCCACTCATCTGAAAGGAAGAGGATTAGCTTTCAAAGTTAAAACCCAGATTTATAGCATGCTGGTTCTGGTTGAAATTTGCATATGTATTTTAGGTGCTTGCTTTTTCGACTTAAAGAACGTTTGTTTTGTACACCTGCAATCGAAGTAAGATAATGATGCAATTTCCTGTAACCGATATGTTAATCAGGTTGCAGAGTGAATCAGTCATGCTCACTTCTGGCACAACAGTCGTCTCTTGCTGAAGTATACCTTTTTTGGCTTAGTAGTGAAAGATGACTCAAGCTGCCTCTTTTGACACTCAAGGTTCTTTATGCTACAATGGCCATCTGACAGGAAATTCCACATTGCATGACTGTGTGGCTGAGGATGACAATAGCAGTCAGTGCCTCTGTCACGCTTTACAGTCATCCACCTCTTATAATGCTAGCAAGTAGAAAGCATCAGGGATCCTATAGGACCAAAAAAAAAACCTTTTATCTTGAACAATTTGCATAATAGACTTTGTAATTAACATGGGATGTTCAATGGCATCCAAGATTTATTTTGTAATGAAATTTTTTGAGTTTTTTTAAACGACTTTCCATGACATTTGTCTCTATTTTCAATTTTAGCGATGCAGCTCCATCTCTATGTAAAGAAAGCGATGCGGCGGTGCTTTAGTCCTTTAGTCTGTCCAGCTCTCTCACCTCCTCGTCTATACACTCTTCTCAAACAGATCAGATTCTCAAGCTTCAACTTTCATGCTAACACTGCCATCACCGCCATCGCACTCGTTGTCGCATAGAAAGCTAACTAGCCGAGCCAAGTCTCTGCTGCATCGGTGTCGTGTAGTAGCTGCACTGCGTCCCGAGACTTTTGAGTCTCAACTTCTAAGCTGGATTTCTCATTAATATGATATTGAACGTCACTGTAAAATGAAAAGTGAGTGAGAAAAGAAGCTCTTCCTTCTTTTGTCTTTAGGAGCTGACAGTGAAACCTGAACTTTATCATACTTTATCACTTATGTTTGAGATTGTTCAAAAATTTCCTCCTATTAAACGGCATTCTAAGTGCACTAGCAATAACAACGTCCCCTTGTGACATCAGAGCAGCACACAATTTCTAACTTCTCACGGGAATAGCACAGGAAAATACGGCACCAACCAACAAAATTAGCACCACAATCACTAAACACATGACAAACATTTCAGTATAAACATATTTAATGTGTTTCAGGGTGGATTCTTCCTTCAGCACATGCTAGCGTGGCTCTCGATGGTGCGTTTACAGCACTCAAAGTGTTTTATTCCGCTTATATAGTTACATGTTTGGCAGTTACATTTTAAATTTATTAATGAATGACACAATATTTTTTTTATCTGTTTATAGTTACATTAAGAAACAATGTCCTGAAACAAGTTAGTTCCACAACAAAAAAAGTCTCACGCACACCTCTACTAGCGGATGAGAAACCCTGTGTAGGTTTACTCTCTTTAAATCTTACCCTCACCTGTCAGTAATGTAATCTGGGATGGCCCGGCACCTGTCCTCATGCTGATCTACCTGTTTTGGTGTGAGTGAGAGAGTCACGTGAGACACCGTGGAGGATTGCGTGTGAAGAGCCAGGCTGGTTCGTAGCGGTAAGGCTAAAATAAGCAGGAGGATGTGGTTCAGGTGCGTCCCTCCACTTACACAACACCTGCATCGGGGTTAATCACACTTCTACCTGCACCAAGCCTACTGCACTCAGGACACACACACATACACACACACACACACAAGAGAGGGCGTGCTTTTTTGGTCGAGGAAAGAAGAGAATGAGAGAAGGGTATAAAGTATACTAATACCTAGTTTCATTTGTGCTGAACCCAATCAGGAAGGTCTCATTAAAAAGATTACTTTCATGCACTGTAGTCAGCTTTGCTAAGTCAAGCATAACACACACGCAGGTGCAAATATCCAGGCTAAAATCCTTTGACGCTTAGCAGCAAAATTACTGGTTTTCAGAGGAGTGTGGAGCAAAGAAATCCAGGGAGGGAGGGAGGGAGGGAGGGAGGTGAGAGCAGAATAAATGGAGACAAAACACTTCAGGAAATAGGAAAAAATGTGTACATGGTCAGTGTTTCAAAAGTAATTACACAGAATGAACAGAATGCATTGACTGGACCGACAATACAGCAAAGCCGGAAACAAATATCGTACATTTTTAAAAATGCTTCTATATAAACTATAATTTTACTTTCTTTAAAATTTGTATAATAGTAAATTATAGCATAGAAAAAAGTTTCATTTTCACATTCATTTTGTAATCTCACATAGACTTGCCATTGTAGTCTCTGATGCTAAATGACATACTGTTACCAGTAAAAATTATTACATTTTTATTTTCTGTAATGAAGTGATGTGCTAGTTTGGCTTGTTGACATACATGACATGGCCTACATGAGTGTCTACATTGTAATTAGACGATTATGTAATTGTATTCTGTCATTGTTTTCAATATTTGCTTCTTTCTTAGTCACCTCTGTGTCAACTGCTATTGTCCTGCCCCCGTCTTCCGGTACTGCATCTCTCTGCTTGCCCTGATTATATCAGGACAAGCAGAAGGTGGATTATATCAGGGCAAACAGAGAGGCGATAAGAAAAAGGCTTATGAGTACATCACCAGGAAATACGTCATGGTTTGTCTCCAGCCTTTCTTTTCTTAATAACAATAAAACTTCATGCGCCAGTTGAGTCAAGGCTTGTCCTCTCGTCAGGAGAGCGCCATCCGTTGGGAACCAAGAGAGCGCAATTTGTCCTCAGCTTTACCTCTGACTGTTACAAAGCACTGACACTGGAGACTCCTTCCCTAACTGTTACATAAACATCTCCTTACAGAAAACTTTACCATATCATCGATTATATGTTTTCTATGTTAAATAACAGCACATTTAAAAAAAAAAAAAATCAGTTTATTGTTAGCCTCAGATTATGTAGATCATCTGTGTGTCCCTCTGAAATAGTCATTACTATAGAAGCATATTAGGGCGAGTGCTGTGATTTGCAGCTGGACAACTTCTGACCAATCAGATTCAAGCATTCAACATTGCTGTGGTTTAACAAGTAAGAAAAGCTTATGACCACCAATTAGCTCATATAGAGAGGTGTTGTAGTTTCATAATAACCATAATGGAGACACTATTACCATTCAAATGAATCTCCAGAGAGCGTGAGTGCCTGGTTAAATTAAAGATTAAATGACACACAAAAAAAAAAAAAAAAAACACACCACAGCAAATGAATGAAGTAGAATTTTTCATTGTTTTTGTTTCTCAATGAGCAGGACAAATTTAACGTAATGATAGACAGACAGACAGTGAATCATCCGGAACAGGCTCGGTGTGTATTTCGCTGCACGACCAGCTGACACGCTTCCGTATGTTTGATATTGCGTCTCTGCAGATCGACCCACTTCACTGTGTCTGCTTCCCTCATGATGATAGTGGAAAAATTCTCAGGAAACCACTTGTCCTCAAGTGCACTCGTCCCTCTCCTCGTCCTTCCCTTCCCTGTTAGCATGACGGTGGTTTTATCCGTCATTTTCTGACGTACTCCAGCGCTGGCATGCACAGTTATGACTCATAGGGTTCTCTGTGCACCCTGATAGCCCACGACTGGCTTTTTCAGAAGGAACTGACTTGCACCCGATTGGATGATTTCACAAGGTTACTATTACAGGGGTGGTCTTTCCCAGCAGTCATTATTTGTGTATCCTGAGAGTATTGGGTATTTATATATTAGACAATGTCTTGAGCTGAGATTATGGTGTAGATTAGGCCGATGACAGCCGGATTAGTGAGATTAAAGGGATCGAGCGAGATGTTATGGGAATGCACAGACAAGCATTCGGTTGCTAAGCGGAGAAAACACTCCCTTATCTTTTCTTTTATCAGTTTTTTTTTCCATCCATGTTACTGTGTCTCTGTCTGAAAGGATAGATTTGTGGGTCATGCTGCAATGTTAACACTTACATTTGTGAAAAATGACACGCTAAGTGGTAATGATTAATAACTGTGACTATCAAGGAACGCAGATTCCGAGTGCCAGTAGATAAGGAGCTCATTCATGCTACAAAAGGAGCATCTAGGTTGATATGTGTGTGTGTGGGGGGGACCTTTGGCTGGTCCCCATGAGGAAAACGACATTTTATTTTTTTCAAAAACTGCAGCTTTCATTTAAAAGAGCTGAAAGGTTTACTTTTGGTTAATGAAGTTAAGGTTAAGATTTGGGTTAGGTTTAGGTGTAGCTTAGCACTAAGTAGCTGCATTAATAATTATGTCAATGGTTACAAGGATAGTAAGACAAACTGTGTGTGTGTGTGTGTGTGTGTGTGTGTGTGTGAGGATGGGTGTAAAGCTAGTGCTTGACTCCACAGGAATGTGGCTGCTGACTCAGTGTGTCTGTCAGTGTGTGTGTGTGTGTGTGTGTGTGTGTGTGGGGCAGTGGCCTCATTCACTCCAAGCTCTATCACACACACACACACACACACACACACACACACACACACACACACACACACAATTACATGTTCGCTCCTTTATTCTTTCTGGAGCCTTGCCTGTTTGCTCAGATTTCCGGTAATGCTTCTGGAATTTGTGGAACCAAGGTCGCTGAATTCCTCTGGACTACCTCGTGTTTTGGGTTTGCTGAACCTTGGATTTCCGCCCCACTCACAGCGTATGACTCACAGAGTGTGTGGTATTCAAGGTCTGACCGCCTCGTACAGCACACCCGCCTCGCTGTGTTTATATTAAAGCCATCTGACTTCTCGTCACTGTATTTTTTTTTTTTTGAGTAGGCATGGTGACATAAGGATTACCAAGGCAGGCCTGGCACTGTGTCCCTTTACAGAAACATCCAAGTCTTTCCTACTCCATCATCTCCTCACCTCCCAGCCTCTGGAACACCACTTATTATCCACCACTCCTGCATAAACCTGCTCTTACCAGCGAGTGGAATCTAACCTTCTCACCAGTCCCTAAAGCTGTCTGGTGACATCAGATGATGGCACTTTTCCACAGAGTCCGGGATTTGGTCATTATTTTCATTGCCATGTTATTAGTTTAATTATTATAATTATTATAATTGAGCCACCTCATTTCCTTTCTTTGCTTTTTCCTACTTTCCCGTCTGAGAACTGAAGAAAGGATGCAAGCAGAGAAAACAAGCACAGGAACAATCAAAGAAAGATGCGTTGTTGAGGTTTGGTGGTCTTCTCGTCAACCTCTGTGTGAGCTTGTGCAAGGTATGCCGTCTCCACCAAGAAGACTTCAAGATTACCACTAAAGTAATGGTATGGTTTGGGTTGTACAGTACGAAAGTAAGGAAGTATACACGGTAAATGTTACTGTACTTGTTACTGTACTGCACTTTTTCAAGTATCTGTAATTTATTACTTTATAATTCCCATTTTTCCAGGCTTTATGCTTTTACTCCACTAGATTTCGAAAGCAAAATATCCTTCTTTCACTCCATTACTTTCTGCAGCCTGTCAGTTGTTAATTATTATTCTGCCAATAGATAAAATTGAACCGGCTTAAATATCTGGATACGCACTTTTAAATTGAAGCAGACCAATCGTTGTGCAGAGCACCACTATTACAGCAAACCAATCACAGTGCATGTTTGTTTTACCAAAATGTGTTGCTCTGTTATGATTAATGTGTAAGTCGCACTGTCATACATCTGAAAGGAAATGGGCGTAAGATTGTGATCATTTGCTACTTAAATGTAATTAGCCGCAAATGTTAAGCTGAAGTTTTTACATACTCCACCTGTAGGCGCTTTTACACTGACAGCTCTTCGCTTTTTTTTTTTCTAAACATCTCGTCCAGTTTGGCAAGTGCTCTTATAAAACCACTCTATAAGCCATGAAATATGGAGGCACGCCCATTAATCATGAGTTATGACAGAGTGCTGTACTGCTGTCTGCTGTGTGTGTGTGTGTGTGTGTGTGTGTGTGTGTGTGTGTGCTACATTTCTCTGTTACTGCTGTGTGCTCTTCAGGAATGTAAGTCGCTGCACAAGCCCTGCTCAAAAAAAACAGACATCCATACACACAGACACTGGCTGACACATGTCACGTTAAAACTCATCTCACACACACGCACATACACACTCTTTCTCTCACACACACACACACACAAACACTGGCGCAGATACAAAACAGCTTCACACACCCAGCACTGCAGGAGACCAGAGTCCCGAGCACGGACACCTTAAAGCAGCTTTAAGCAACTTTTTTTTTTTTTTTTGCTCACTTCTCGCTGAAGCTCATGCTCCAAACACCTGCACGTGCACAGTGCGATGGTAAGAATAGACGAGAGCAGCCCTTTTGTCCCACACGAGCAGTTACACAACTGCTTCCTTAGCAACGCCTAAACTGATTGAATTGGTAGAATTGTAAACACAGCACAAATTTCAGCTGGTTGCCACACTCATCGCTCACTGCTTTGATTAGCAGGCCTGCACGCCACATGCTAGCTAGCATAGTTGATTTGATAGTTTGATTTCTGCTTCTCTGTCAAATGACACTGCTAGCAAAAGTTAGCAAGATAGCTTGCTAGCTGGAAATGTAGCTATGGCTTAGCAGTAACTTAGTGGAACTGGCACATTTGGTCAATTTGATTCATTCTGCCATCACTTCCGTAAACTACATCAATATCTCCAACTCCATCAAGCCTGAACTTCACTTCCTGTTTATTTACCATTTCCTTACTGATTAAGTATTACTTTTTTTTCTAGAAGAATTTAGACACTTGTTAAGCACTGGAACACAGACATATTGAACCTATTTGCAATAAACAATGCAAAATAAAAAATTTGACTCACATGTTGTTCTAATATCTATCTATATATTTGTTTGTTTGTTTTTCATTTCATTTGTCTTCACTTCCCTTACTAGCTAGCAACATTAGCCTTATAGTTCCCGTACAAATTGAAATTTAGAAACCATCACCAAATGTTAGAAAGCAAACATGTCGTAGCTGATAGGCTGTCTGCGTAACAAGAGGAAAATTGCATTCTTTTTTTTTTTTTTTTTTGATTTTCTGCCAAACTGTCTTTTTTTTTACAACAGAGAGCAGGATGCAGATATGGGGACTCATTTTTCTCTCAAATCATCTATTTTAGTGATAGCTATCAAGATGTAAAGACGGATTAGCTAGAAACTTCTTCTGAAAAATCGCATACTGCCACTTTAATATTCAGAATCTGAATTTTTAATGAAATTTCCACTTTCGTTTGCTTTAAAAAGTTTACCTTTGCTTTAAGAGAGATAAGGTAGGACACAGGAAGGGTATGTCTACGATGTCTTTCATCAGAACCTTGCAGTCACACATTTTTCTGCTTTCATAAAGCCTGACTTTCCAGTTTGACCCATTTCTTTCTTCCTTTCTTTTTTTTTCTCCTTTTTTGGAACACAAACACATGTAGTGCATGCATTAAAGGCTTTTAGGGCTTAAGAATGACCGCAATTACAAAATCCCGGCCAGAGAAGGTGTGTGATGAGAATGTGCACCACCCCCATACCATAACCCCCCCAATCACACATGCACTAGTAGACAATAGAGTTCATTATGAATGTGATACACACACGGATCGGAGGTTAGCACAATGCCAACATGTTGCACAATAAGTTGGCCTTGTTGCTGTTGCGTATTTGCCATGAGTAGGTGCTCAGAGTGCGCATGAATATCAGCAGGCAAAGATTTTGCACTATCCTGCGTGGCCTATGCCTATTTTCACCCATTTATTTTGACCCAAACCCAGGCTTAACAATCAATAACAACAACGAATTTCCAAAATATATAGTGTATTCTATATTTTTTCGGCACATATAGGCTGATGACAAACACAAATCTGTTGTTGAACGATCAGATTTATCATCGGTGTAGCAACTGTAAAACAAAATGTCTGTTCTTGTTTGAAAGCTGTGGGCATGCAATTAACTTGAAAATCGAATTATGAGTAAATAAAACTTACAAAGCCTTTGCAGAGTGCTGCTTATAATCTGAACAAAGTAACAAAAAAAAAACTCGTATCTTTTTTTAATGCTAAACTTTGGATCTGCAATCATGAATCGTACATTTCCTGTTAAGCCATTACCAAAATGCAATTTAAAACGTGATTTGTATTTTTCATGAACTTTTAAAAACATTTAAGCAAGCATGCATGAGGTTTAGGAGTTTGGCTGATATTTGCACTGATTGTGTCAGTTGAAAAGAATGGGAGCCATATTATAATTTAATTAACCGTAGGTTTTTTTGGTGATGTCATAAAAATCTTTTTATGCATGCAGATTTAAACAGGATAATGGTCGATTTTTTTTTTTTTTCCACTAAACCCGATCCTTTGTGGCTGTAATGCACACGAGTATATAAACACTGAACCTACTGTGTAAACCATTTTTGCAAGACTGGTGTCAAACCTCACCCAGGGTGACAGGAGAAAGGACACTGACACATCCCACAGAGCTGGTTCTGCAAGTCAGAGAGGACAAACCTTTATGATCACTGTCAGCGTCTGACACTCCACCACGCTGCGCTTCTGCAAATTTATAGCTATGTGCGTTTAAAAAAAAAAGTGTGCATTCATTTGCATAACCTTTGCACTTTGACATACATTTAATCAAAACATAATAATAAATGAAGTTGATCAGAACAAATTCGCACTTGGAGCAACAATACCTGTTGTAACCTTCCTTTTTATTTATTTATTTTAGCACAGACTATCGGGTGCCACTGCGCCATAAAATATTAAGGAGGATATTAAAATCAGCAGACTGAGAACTGAACTAACAGGTGGCTTCACAAATAATGAAATAATATGAAAACCAAATGCACACTCTTATCACAGCTAAACTGGTGATAAGTTACTTTGATTTTACTTTATACAACATTTATATTTTACTCCATGCTTTTCATGGTACTTAATTGCAAAGACTAGACAAAACTCTAACCTCGTCTAAAGTTATCTTGGTAACAGTTTAAGGAATATACTATATTTGAGTTTATTCCACTTACAAACACAAGACATGATCTCGTATTTATTTGCATGCACATGCTGCAAATCAAAGCAAGAATTTTAATATATATATATATATATATATAAAAGTTTCATTCCCTAACAACATGTTGTAATGTGCATGAGATGAATATGTTCAGTAATGCTCTATCACTGCAGCTTCTTCTGCTTTGGTTCAGTCACTGATGGACAACTCGGTAGCAATAGCAACAACTAAAACAAACAGCGCGTGGGTTTTTTCATGCGGATGAAACAGTAGAAGCACCGTTGCCATTCAGAATGCCGTGCAGTCATCGGAGGAGCAGCTTGCAGAAGAACAGTCAGAGTTTTCCTAAACAAATCCACTAATCTTCATGAGCATGTGGCTGCGATGGCCTGGCGTTTAATGACTCTTTGGATTCCAAACAAAAGGCTCTTTTTTGTAAATAGAGCATAGATTGTCACATTATTTAAATATTTATCTGAAGCTTAGCAGACATGCAAGTCTGTGTGTTGCTAATTTACTGTATTTCCATGGCACTGCAAGGCCTCATGGGTATCTCAGATACTCTAAGTAAGGAACTTTAAGTAAATACAACACGACAAGGTTGTTATAGGAAAATAATCAAGGAAAGGAATTACTGTAAACACCCCAAAGTGTGTTACATCTCCACTTACACCGCAGAGATTTGTCAACAATGAAACCATAATATGCATTTTTTTAAATCAACTTATAGTTACATTTAATGTTATGTTACTATAATGTATGTTGTCAAGTACAACTCTTAAAGTTACAGCTTTAAGCACTGACACTGGAGACTCCTTGCATAAATGATTCCATACAGAAAACGTCACCATATTAACCGTTCAATGATATATGAAGATGAGTGAATAATTGTGTATTGTGATTAATCACAATCATTAATCTCAAGGTTCTTCATATTCATTATACACTGCCAGGTTTCACAAGTGTACTTATGTAAATACTGATGTAAATCTGGTTAAATCTACAACGGTGTTCCATGTCTGCACTACTACATTTAATTTAACTTATTGTATTTTATATTTTATATTTTGTGTGTGTGAACGTGTTGTATCTTGCTACTGACCATGCTGCTGTAACACAAGAATTTCCCTCATGGTATCAATAAAGTCTATCTATCGATCTATCGATCTATCGATCTATCTATCTATCTATCTATCTATGAGCGTTGAAACAAAAGATAAAACTAAAAAACTTTTGAGTTTTGGTGATTGATATTTAGTGACTGTGTAATAGTTCGCTTTACTGAAGATGAATCACGCGTGTGTCTTTTTTCAATTAACTCAAATGTTTTGTTTCCCCGAAGAGCCACCAGCCGCAGTTTGACTGCAGACGAGACCACCAGGTCTGACACACACCATATATCCCCCTCACAGCCAATTATCGAAATATAGAGAGGAATAAATCCATCTATATCATGGAGAATAAATGGCTCTTATTCATGCCGGAGGTCTGTTATTTGTCCATTAGCTCCATCAGGCCTCGCAGCCTGACAGACGACCTTCGTCTGGGCAAACTGAAAAAAAAAAAAAAAAAAAAAAAAGTGTGTGTACATGCATGTGTACTGTATGTGGTGTCAGAACCACAGTGTTTTCCCACATGCAGTCTTAATCTCCTGTTTACATTTGAGTCATCTAGATCAGAAAGTTTAATGAGCGCACCGAGGTCAGCGTTTTGATTTACAGCTTTTCTCACGGAATGAATCATGGAGTTTTATCATATCATATTGTCTCAAAATATAAGACTGTTTACCAGAAGCGGAGTGTGTAGCCCGGAATCAGCGCTGATGTGGGTGTGTTAAAAGCATACAGTGCCAAAGAGAAAGACAAAAACATCAAGCACAGCAAGAAGGAAAAATATGTCATGAAGTAAATGTGGGATGTGAAGTGAAAAACTAAGGGCCAGTTAGAGCAGGAGAAAGATTTTAAAAGCTCGAGGACCTCCACACACATAAACACACACGCACACACACACACACAGACACACTCCTGACTCTCAAACAAGTGCTCTCAACGACATCTCTTTTAATTGTTGGATTTCTGGGAAATGAAGCTGTACATTCTTCTTCCACTTCTGTCCCTCTGGGGAAAGCTGTAAAATTTCTATGAAGAACCGTGCAACAGAGTTTCCTTTTCAGAAAGAGAACCAAGTAGAACCCTTTTAGAAAGCTAAAAACCCATAATTATCCAGTGACTCTGTAAATAACCCTTGTGCCAAGTACTAAGAGCTAAATGTTAAACTCCTGACAGGTTCTAGATATTAAGAGGAAAATAATTACCAATAAGTTGGAGTTTGTACTGCACATGTACCCAATACATAGACACTTAGACAAACCGTTCTTCACAGGTTCTTTGCATAATTACAGGTTCTTAGCTTCCAAAAAGGGTTCTACTTAGCATCCTTTCTCATAGCAAAACACTTTGCTGTAGAGTTCTACTTAGTACCCTTACTGGTTCCCACAGAGGGACAACCAAACAACCATTAAGGGTTCTAGGATCTATTTCTTAGGAAAAAAAGGTTAAATCTAGAACTAATAAAGGATATCCTGCTTGAAAGTTCTATGTTTTAGTGTTTCTCTATCAGAAAGGGTTCCAGGTAGAACCCCTGTAATATGCTAAGAACCCTTAATTACCCATGAACCACTGAATAACACTTTTGTCGAAGAGTTTAAACAGTTTTTAGTTTGTCGTGTGCACTTGAATACAGAAAAGGGTTCCTTAAAGGTATTTAGTTCCAAAAAAAAAAAAACGTGCAAAAAAAAGGTTCTTTCCAAGGGACAGCAAATAACCCTTAATAGTGTAATATGAACTAATCCCTAATACAAATCTTATGAATTTGTTGTAGGATTTTGTGTAGACATGTGTGTCATTTCCCTGTCTTGTCTTTTTTTTTTCTTATAGCTTGTGCATTTATCTGCGCAAGACGGGTCAATGTGTGTGACAGAGGCAGGTAGACAGGTAAGTCCCAACCCTTAATTACATTCCTGCTCACACACACACACACACACACACACACACACGAGTGAGTAGTGAGTAGTTCTTCTGGTAATTAAGATTCAGTGTTATATAACATGACTAGAGAGCAAGTTATAGAGAGAGAGAGAGAGAGAGGACCTCCACAACAGCACATTGTGACAAATACTGCTGTCCTGCCAACATCAAGTACAGCACGCTGGCAATAATACACACATTGTCCGAGTAGCGCACAGATACCCACTGTACTGTACTCTCATCTCACCACCAGTCTTCAGCAGAGAGATCAGAGAGAGACTACTGAATATTTAAAATATTAAAACAACTTATACCACAGTGCTGTTGAATTCTGGATTCTGATTGGTCAGAAGGTGTTGACAGTAGTGCAGCTGCAAGTCATAAGTCTATATTAACGTTCTAATACGATATCGTTTCTATAGTAACAGCTCGTTCACAGGGACTTCTACGGTGGACGCTTCATATAAACTGAAGAGGGCATTTATTTAACATTTAGGGAAGGAGTCTCCAGTGTGAGCTCTTTGTAACAGTCAGAGGTAAAACTGTAACGTTATGTTTTCTTTGCAAAGTTCGTAAACTTTACGACATCTTCAGGACAGAGGAGTTTGCGCTTTGTGATTTCTCAGTATCATGACAAGCTGCATTTTTTTTGCCTTATTAATTTCAAGAGAGAGAAAAAAGAGAGGGAACGACTGTTTATAGTTGCTATAACGTAAGCGAGAAAAGAAACTAACTTTCCTTCCACAACGTAACTCTAAATGGATAAAAAGAATGACACATCATTCTTTAATGCATACAAGATGTAATTGTTGGCAAATTGCTGTGGTGTAAAAGGAATAAAACACTTCAAGACACACTGTTATAGGAAAATAATCAACCACACCACTCCGTCGTTGATTATTTTCCTGTAACAGCATGACACAGAGTGTTTTATTAATTATATACACTACCAATCAAAGGTTTGTACACCCCTGCTTTTTTTATTTTTTGTACTATATTGGAATAATAATAAAGACATTAATACTATGAAGTAAATAAATGATCCAAGTGACTAACAAAGTGTTATACAAATCAAAGTTATTTTATTTTATTTTAAAGTCTTAATATTATTCCTGATGAAGCTTTGCACAGTCTCCACCAGCCACTTTAAAGCTTAAAAAACATTGCAACCTTTTTTCAAAGAAGAAATACAGTATAACTTCAAAATAATAATTAAACAACAAACTGGATTCTTATCTCCTGACTAATGACTTTAGATAAAACTGTATTACTTTATTATCTGTAATAAGGCAGACATGACAGGAAATCAGCTTCACGTGTTTCCACCTTGCTTGATGTTTCCATTATTCACCGAAGTTGATTGATATTGTTGGACAAGTGTGGGATTTGCTTCCTGTTTCTGCTTTGTGACTCACCCCGCAGCAGGGTGGTGGGCGGCAGAGCCTTCTTTATCCTCCGCCTGAGTTCTGGTAGCACAATAACACCCAGTGAGTCACTCTGTATTCAGAAGAAACATTAATATGATCTTTCAGATCTGATATGTCATATTTCTAAAGGAAAATTCCTGTGTACTTCCTGAGAATGAAGGATGATCATAGCTAAGCATAAATGCTTTGGATTTGTTCCACAGTACTCTCTCACTTCTCTTCACCGACCTATCTGTGCACCTCTCTCGTCCACTTATGCAGTCTTCCGCCATCCAGGGAGCTTATGGAAGGGAAGCAGAACCTTCTCTCAGTGCAGGCCGGGTGCTTCCTGTGCTTCAGATAACCCACTATGGAGCACTTCACACTGACGGCCGCTCTCAGTGAGTCCCAATCTTATCTGGCCTGAGATTGGTATGCGTCTGCTCGGCCAGCAGCAGAACGTGTGAAAGAGGATTAGAGACGTTCGTCCTTCCCACCGAGCTCCTCTGAGGATGCAAAAAAAAGGAAGAGGACTGTGCTGGCAATTCTGCTGTTTTGCTCAGGTCACTTGTTTTCAGATTCACACCACAGGTCCTATTCACGCTATCATTCCTTAGCCTCATGTGCTTTGTAAGAAGGCAAGAGCAAGATACTTCACCAGATAAATACCTCACCGGACCACATTAAAGGAATACTTTTAGGATTTTTAACCTAATCTCTATCCATAGCTTACATAACGCATGTGCTGTTACCAAGGACAAGAATTTCCATGTGTTTCCCAGCGCTGACAAAAGCATGAAAAACACACTGAATCCAAACTCTCTAATAATTTCTAAATAATTAAGTATGCAACTCTCTAACACACATTCAAAACTACAGCCCTTACCTGAGAGAAAGTTATCTCAAAACTGTTCTTATGGAGCTCTATCCGACTTTCCTACACTAGAACAATACAGTAAAATCATTCTGGTTCTTCATCTTTCTCAATTGGTTTGTGGTGTTCAAGCAGTTGTGTGTTTGAGTATTGGTAAAACACGAGCATGATTTTTTTTTTCCCTCTGAAAGAAGAGCTCTGTAAGCATGAATTATGTAAGGAATAAAACTCTCCGTGTTGCGCTGTTATAGGAAACTAATCAACGACAGGGTGATGTGAAGAAGCGGGGTTACTATTACCATCCTATAGTTGATTATTTTTCTATAACAGTAGCAATTTTTTAATTATTAAAGAGCGACACATCATAATGTTTATCCATTTATAGTTACATTTAATGTTGTGGAACATCCACGAAACAAGTTCCTGTTCTCACTTACGTTATAGCAGCTATAAACAGTTGATCTCTCACCAGCTCCTCTTTTTTCTCGTTATGTTACCAAGAAACCACAAAGCATAAACTCCTCTGTCCTGAAGATGTTGGAAAACGTAAAGTTACCGCTTTATCTCTGACTGTTACAAAGCACTGGCACTGGAGACTCCTTCCACAGATGTTAAATAAACGTCTCCTAACAGAAAACTTCATCATATTAACAATGCTAGTTTTTCTGTATTAAATCACATCATGTTTTTATTCTTTTTATTATTAGTCTTAGATCATGTGGAGTGTCCACCGTACAAGACCCTATGAATGAGCTGTTACTATAGAAACGATAACGCATTAGAACAAGCGCATTAATATAAACCTGTCGTTTTGCAGCTGCACTACTGTCAGAGCTGCTGTTAGAGAAAATCAATCAACACCTTCCTGCTAATCAGAATCTGCCTTTAGACAGAACGGCTTTTCTGTTCTTTTCTAAGTGCAGAGAAACATGCTGAAGTCACAGAGGTGGTAGATAAAAGATTAGGTTGAAAAATGCTGGAACATTCCCCTAAGGTGAACAAAACAACTGGCGAACACTTCAAATAGAACACATCGACTTATAAAAAATGAATAAGCACATCCCGAGGAAACTCAGAGATGTTATAATAAGAAGGATGAAGCGAATAAAATGTTCCACTCATAATTGCAGACCTGAGAATCAGCAGTACAAAGAAAGTGGGAGAATAATTGCGTAGGTCTCGAGACAACTTAATTACTGCTTCTGAGTCCTACTTTTAGCATGATTTTCATACAACAGCCGCATAATGTCTAGACACGGTGCCTGTGATGAGCCTCTTTTTACAGCCCTTTTAATGTCATCCCACACATAATGTAAGCTTTGGCTTGGTTTGTCAGCTTCAAGCTAACCATTAAATAAAAAATAAAATAGACAGAATAAAGAGGAACACCCTGTCTCTCTCCCACGAAAAGGTCTATTTTAGAGATGCGCTGTGTACCCTTATTATATTACACTATAAAGTGGGGTTACAGTGCAGGCAATAATGTACGATACTTCTAATTTTCACTTTATATTGGCCTCGCAGAGCTGTGGAGCTCCTCTTAACTTCCTTCTCCATGGGAAATCTTCAGCTCTATCTTTCTAGCTGAGTAAATATAAACATTTACTTCTACTTCCTCTGTCTGTCCAGTCTTCCTGGCCCAGCTGATAAGCGTGATTGTCCTTGCTAAGTGAAGTATGACACAGATGGTTTTATTGTGATTCATTGCCTTGTTGTGTATGTGCACCTGGAAACGGTTTAGTAGTTATTGTGTTATTTGTCAAAACGTTTGCAGAAATTTTTTAACACGCCTTCACTATTCCAAAAATACAAGATTTCCCTTTTCTCCCTACATATCTATTAACGGAAGAAAAAAAGTAATGGCACCCCTCTAGTGTCCAGGTTGCTATAAACCACACAGTTATCTGAAAATCTATAAAATAGATATCTATAAAATTCAAAAGGATGGCATATTGCTGAAAATCGAGCACCAAAGCTAGCATAATGCTAGCACTAAGCATAAGCATTAAGCTGGAATAGACAAAGCTAAGCGAACACATGAGAAAACTTGAATAAAAATTCAGTTCACTGCTTTTCGTTCTGAAGAAAGTCAGTTATGAGCCAGAGACAGAAACGCTGGAAAAGTGTCAAGCGTGCATCATAAAGTGTGCTGATGTGCGTGTTTAGTGTACTGGAGTGGCTTCTTCTTTTGTTGTTATGTGAACAGATCCCAGTTACGTTATTATGTTTATGCTGGACTGTGTGTGTGTGTGAACGTGTGAACTGTGTAATGACATAGAAAGCAGTCAAAAAAAAGGAAAATACCCAAGAATACCCCTTTATAACCCTTAAAAGCTACTCATGTACTGGAATTAAATCTGATGAAAAAATTTCAAAATATTCAAATTCAAATTCGATATAATTTTTTTGTATAATACTTTATTTGAAGGATACTGCACAGAGCCTTTATAACACACTGAGAAGTAATTATAAATCATTGCTGGAGCATTGAATCTTGAAGCAATAGAGGTTATCTGTGAATCCTCAGTTATCATTGTGAGTCGAGAGATTGAACTTGGTCCTGTAAATGTTTAATCCATTTCTTGTTATTAGTTATTAGTTTGATCTACATCTAGTGCTGTAAAAAGAGACAAGCAAGCTGTATTTCTCATGAATTAATCTTATTAATGCCTTTTATAATACTCACACATTGAAAAGCCAAGAGTGCAGTTTCTGACATAGGTTTTTATGTTTGTAATATGATGTCTTGTGTGAGATAAGATAAGCTCTTACTATGTTATAAACGGAAAAATACAACAAGTTAATCTGATCTTGCTGAGCTTCACGGATAAGAGTGTTGCTTCTTCACGGTTGCGATGCGATTCTCTGTTGCATCTCCAGCATGACTTTTGCCTTTTTCTGAGCTCTGTTTCACTAGAAATATGTTCAGAATACACCAATACGCTTATGTTATGAGGTGAAAGGACCGCGCTGTCGTTCCTACATGCTTGACTAGTACTACAACTCTCCACAAGTTGTTTTCATTGCCATGGAAACGCAGCTGTCAATTATTATATGATCAGATTTTTGTAGCTTTTAGTTATAATTAAATTCTACTTAATTCTATATGTACATCATTAAGTAGAAGATTATTTATGCTTGTTGCCAGGGGTGTTAAAAAAAACCCAAAAAAAACACTAAGCTGACAATTGTGGGAACTTCCTATACCTTACAGATTGATGTGTCTCATGAAGCATGGTGCTTTGGCACGATCGAGCTATCAGTGCTTAGGAGGAAATGCACTTGGCATCGTCAAGAATGACGTAAACACAAACCTGTTTGTTAGTTACTACAACTAGTTTTATGTTTATGATGACTTTATTGCAGATATGTGTTATCTTTTCACACATCGCTCACTAGTAAACATAACATCAAAGTCTAGGAAACATAGATTGATTGATACTGGGAACCATTTTTTTTTTCCGTCTGTAGCAGGAAAATACCAGGATGTTCTATTTAAAAAAAAAAAAAAAAAAACATTCCTCAAGTGCAAGTTCTTTCACAGCTATCAATCAAACCATTTAACGTTAGTGTTTCCTAACAAAATGGGCCATTGTGTTTTCGCCATCTAAAGTCTTTCCTCATTTTTTTCAATAATTATTATGCGATCTTCAATGACATTTAAGATTTAATACGTTATGAAATTCTGAGTTGACCTTTGTAGTTTAAACTTCTTTCATGGACATGTTGCTCTATTTTCACTACATTAACGACATTTTTAGGTTAAATGTTTCCTACATTAACCACAATGCCGTTCGACTACCTGCTGAAAATGGTGCAGTGGGATTTATGCTGCATTCGACTTATCTCAGAATTACATCAGTTTCTGCCTCTGTACCTTTGAGCTAAAAAGTGGGGGGAAAACTATGGACGCTATGGATCCATGTTCGTCTTTTGTTAGTAACGAGCTAGGCAGCTAACTGTGATGAGTGATGTATATTTTCCTCCTCAAAACTGTAGAGTCAGTGTCATAGATTTAACAAGTGAATATGTCTGTAAGTTGAGTGATCTAAAGCTAACACTCGTATATACAGTATAACTCATTTAAAGGTAAGAAGTGCTACTTTATTTCCTGTTCATGTTTAATTGACACCATGTGCTGAATTCACGGTTGAGGAGACCATTCCCGAGTTCCCGAGTTGGAATTTTGAGTTGAGGGAAGTCAGAGGTGAGAAATTACAAGCTATAACTGTTAGTTGAATGCAGCATTAGCCCTCGCTTCATCTAAAGAGAGCCCTAGCTAAAGAGAGTGATGCAGCAGAGCTTTACTCCTTTAGTCTGTCCAACCCTGTGAATATTTCCTCCTTGGGCACCTCCCCGTTATGTGAATTGATGACATGTCAGTCGAGTGAGTTGCTGTGTTTGGACTTTAGAATAACAGAAACACATAGGGCTTGTTTAACTCCAGCTCTCAGGGTCCAGGAACTTCCTGTGGGTCCTCATCCATCTATCCACGCTTTCAGTGTGTGAGAAACCATATGTGAAGCAGGCCAGCTCTGTTATAGGAGACCTGCTGGGCACTACAATAAAGTTTCTATCTATCTATCTATCTATCTATCTATCTATCTATTTAAATACACATGCATGAACACACATATTATTGATATTATTAAGACTAGATCTATACAACAAAAAAGATCTTAGAATCTTAAAGCTGTGTCGTGTATTAAAGTATATTCGGAGTAGATTTTAATGAGAAGATGAACAGAATTAATTAGTATTCTGTGTCATGGAGAAGAACATTTGAAACAAATTGAGGATTTAGGGGCTTACTTACCCCCTGATGTGTGGTGTGTTTGAGCTCTTGAAGAAAAAAAGAACCCACAGTAGCTGAAAGATCACAAAAATAAATCTAACATCAGAGGAGAGAGCTTTCTAGCAGTAAAAAAAAAAAAAAAGAAAAAAGAAAAAAAGGCAAATGAGATTTAGAGTCATTTTGGTAAAGCCATTATGCATCCTATATTCTACTGGGAATTTAGTGAGAGAATTCCACCTACAGTTTGTGCGCTTGAAGACACCCACGAGAAACTCGCGTGTGTGTGTGTGTGTGTGTGTGTGTGTGTGTGTGTGTGTGTGTGTGTGTGTGTGGTGTGTGTATGTGGTGAGTTTAAGGGTCATTAAGTTGGAGCAAACTCATGCATGAATGCCATCATCTCATTAAATCACCACGTCATGCTTGAAAATTACATGTGCCACAAAAGGGACCTTTTGAGTTCCGCAGTCGTCTCCACCTCCTGTTTCCATCCCGACAGTTCGTCCTAAGACTGCCGGTCCTCCATGAGACTCAGCTGTGGGTAGTGAGGACGTTTTGATTAATCACACGATGAGAACATGATGTCATTATTGCAAAGTTGTACAAAATCACACAAGGTGAATCATGAAGGAAAAGGAACATCATAAGCTGCAAGGCGTAGGAATCAAGCAGACTCGAACTGTCACTTGTCAGAGTTCCTATCGATGTTGTGTTTAACAAATGATGAATTGAATAAATTATGATAATAAAGAGTTAAGTTTGAAGTTGAGTTGTGCACTGGAACTGGGATCCCTCTGGACAACAAAGAAAAAAGTCACAGTAGCGACTCGTCGGATATGGAGCTCATGGAGCAATGAAAGCCCATGTTGACTGACGTGAGAGTATCAGGTATCGTGTTCATGAATTCATCTTCAGTAAGCGCTTTAACCTTACTCACTGTTAGGGTCAGGGTCACTGTGGTTTAAATCACTAACTTAAAAGAATTAAAGTTATGTTTAAACTTAAAGTGGAACATCCATGAAGCAGGTTAGTTCCTGTTTTCACTTACGTTATAGCAGCTATAAAAAGTTCACCAGCCTCTCTTTTTTCTCTCTCTTGAAGTTAATTAGACAGAATAAAATGCAGCTTGTCATGTTACTGAGAAACTGCAAAAAGCATAAACTCCTCTGTCCTGAAGATGTCAGAAAAGTTAGAGCTTTACCTCTGACTGTTACAAAGCGCTGACACTGGAGACTCCTTCCATAAATAAATGTTAAATAAACATCTCCTTACAGAAAACATCAATGAACAAGTGTTTTTCACCTTTTTAAAATCTGTTTAAGTGGAGCCTCTGCCATGCAATGAAGTAAAGTGAATGAGCTGTTGCTATAGGAATGATAACGCATTAGAACGAATGCATTAACATAAATCTGTGAAATGCAGCTGCAGTACAGTCAGAGCTGCTGTAGTACAAAATTAATCAACTTCTTCTGACCAATCAGAAGTTATTAAAAACAGCCCCATGTCCCGTCTCTAGCTTCAGGAACACTGACATAGTGTACAGCAGGTGTATAAAATGATTTCAAATCTATTTTAAAAACACAGCTCATGAATGATGTGTCTGTTCACTTTTCTTTTTTTTTTCTTTTTTTTGACCTTTTTAACTTTAAGTCTTTGTTTGTCTTTTAGTCTTAAGTTCAGGGTTAGTGATGCAATTAAAGCCTTCCACCTAGAATCACCTCAGCCCTGTATTTACACCAAAGATGTGAAATCTGGGTGCGTCTCCCTCAGACTTTACATCCTGCAGCGGGCTACTGTTTAATACATCGCTGGCTCGCAGGAAGCCCGTAAAGCTAGTTTAAATAAACTTTGAGTTGGCGTAATTTATAGGTCTCTTAGACCCACACCATTTTTTAAACCTGTTGAGAATCCAAGCAGTTACCATCTCTGAAAAAAACCAGATGTCTTTAGTTGACACCTACTTCAAAACAAACGTCTGCCGAAGTTGTTTCTGTGCATTATGGTTAAACCAGGTTCCAGCACTGGATAGATATTGAATAGCTGTTTTTTGCTTATAAACACAATTTCATTTGAGCATAAAAGAGTCAGTATGTATGAAGATTCATTTTATGAGGCCTCTGTGTTACGTTTTTTTTTTTCATTCACAAAGGACTGAATGCGTGTAGTTGTGTTGCAGGGCCGGTTTTATAATTGAGGTCTCTCGTTAAGGTCAGTGTTTTACAACGTGGCAAATGGCAAGTGTTTTCACTTCAAACTATGAGAACAGAAAAAAGGGTCAGTATTACATTCACACTTACTTTAGATGTTAAATAGGGTTGTTCTGAATGTGAGACCAAGTACTATTTTAAAAAGAATAGAGATGCTAAAGCATGTATCTATTCGTATTAATGCAAACATACAGTATATGCTAGCATGATCAACATTTATACAGAGACATTTTTAAATTATTTCATTTATTTCATTAGCATTTTTGCGAATGTTAGCAACCTGAAGCAGCGCTGCTTGTTCAGTACTGCACTCAGCCCTGGCATTTCCACTCGGCCTGTCCTCAGGATAAGTTTTAGATCAGGACCATGCATTCACACCCACTGAGCAGTACATCATTTAACCCAGGACGAATGCATTCGCATGGCCCCTGCACTTTTAAAGGATGGAAAAAACAACTTTGACATGCCTATTGCTGGGGAGCATTAAGTCCCGCAGTGAGGCGAGTGATGTCGAGAATTAATGTAGTTGTCTGGATGTGGTCTGACGCCTGAGGCCGTGACCTCTGTGGTTAATATACGGACCATTAAATGGAAGTCCAGTAAAAGATCAGCAGCTCATTAGCATAACTAAAAGTTGAGCAGAAAGAGAGCATGGATTAGTCAACAGGGTGCGTTAATTCCAAGGTAATATCAAACCTTTAAAACGGAGTAAAATCCAAAAGAAATGCATAAAGCTTAATTTAATAGGACATAGAGTTTCAAAAATTCTAAACAGTTTCTGCTTCCGCATCTTGTAACATGATGCCCTGTTGAACTAATCTTTTTATCCTGGGAGTTATTTTCCCTCCTTCTTTTCAGGGAGGGGATCTACATCACTTCGTACTTGCACTATTATGAGTGATCTGTAAAAAAGAGATGGTCTTTGAAAGTGATGGTGTGGTCAAAGGATATCGACCTTATTTTAACTCATTTTGGATTTTTCTTTTGCTGGAGTTTTTGATATTCTTTAACGCTAGCCTGGATGGCCGTCACTGAATGACACCACTACACAGCTAAACCCAGTTTTGGCCAGAGCATCTGAAATCATTATTAGCAGTAGGTATGAGGAGTTTGAGTCTATGTGTCTCAGTTCGTCAGTCCCTGAGGAAGTGCTGGAACAGGAAACCAGGAGACCAGCAAGTCCCGCAGCTATCAGCTCACAGTTTAGACAAATTGATCGCTGCAACGAGAAAGCCTTGACCTTGTGACTGCTGCATGGAAACACAGCACAAACCTGGAATACTCATCGGAGGCATGCCAGGATGCTGGATATTAACTGTTTCAGTGCCAAGCTCACACACATAAAAAGTAACCAATAAAATTCACAGCTCTCTCACTTTCTTCTGCTTGATTTCAAAGAAATGATAATATGATGACACCATTTAACCAGGGACAATTTTTTTTAATCCTTTGTGCCCAAGAAACAGCCGGAAACAAGTCCAGATAAGGATTTCCTTCCATCTTTACATATTTCAGCATTTTTTCCCCTCTTCATCCTGCGCTTGGCTTTGAACCATGAAAATAAGAGGCTTAATTGTGTGAGGACATTCCTGATTAGCCCACAGCGGTTGGGTTTTACAGCCTCTCTCCGTGCAGTTCTGTCTGGAAAGCTGACATGGCAGATGCACATGTTTACATCTGACAGACTGACCTCTACACACACACACACACACACACACACACACACACACACACACACACACACACACACACACACACACACACACAGTGATAAGCAGGACAGTAAAACAGTTAAAATGGACCATGTTACATTTTTATGATTTAGCGTATTATTTAGTTTATTTTGCAGATATGAGACCTGAAATGAAATAAAGATGAAAAGAAAATGAGTAAGATAATATGCTGACATTTCTGTATGTAAGGACTAAAACACTACATGTTGTGCTGTTATGGGAAAATAATCAACGACATGGTGGTGTGATGAGTTAACTGTTAAAACCCAGGCATTACGTCCTGAGGTGTTTTTTTTCCTCTTATATCACAGCAATTTACCAACACTAAATCTTTTTTTTTTTTTTTTATTACTGAACATGTCATATTATTTTCTGTTTATTGTCACATTTATTGTTGTGAAACAAGTTAGTTCCTGTTCTCATTTAGCAGCATCTCTTTTTTCTCTCTGTTGATTATATCATGACAAAAACACACACCTGTTACAAAGCGTAAACTCCTCTGTCCTGAAAATGTCTGAAAAGTTGCAGCTTCACCTCTGACTGTTGCAAAGTGCTGACACTGGAGACTCCTTCCATAAATATTAAATAAACATCTCCTTACCGAAAACTTCACCGCATTAATGATTACACACGTTTTGTAATCCGTGTATTGTACAAGTCCCGGTGAATGAGCTGTGACTATAGAAACGATAACTTCTGCTGTTGTTAATCAATACCTTCTGACCAATCAGAAGCCAGAATTCAGCAGTGCTGTGGTATAAGTACATGTAATGCATCTTCAGCAAATGCTGTGACATAATAATCAGATCAAGCATTCATGCCCCACCCACTTGGCCGCGATGACCCTCGCACTCATGCCACCCCCAGGCTCTGCCTCCTCTCGCTTGGGCCAGCATACAGGTATCCGTGTAATTCCTAACGAATTTCCAGGAAAATCGGACCCATTATAGTAACTGAGGAAATGATTAATAATGGCAGTGGGTGGAAGAAGAGGCTGAGTAAGCTTTTTGTAATCATTTCCAATGTTGTAATATGGTAATATTTACATTTTCATGCGAGATGACAGTCTGTGGGTGCTTGGATTTGTGTCACGTCTCCGTGGCTGAGAAAGACAGACAGAATGTGTGTGGACATGTTGGAGTGAGTGAGTGAGTGTGCGTGAGTGTGTGTGTGTGTGAGTGTGTGTGTGCTGCCTCAAACCATATGGCTGACTCTGAGACATTCTCAGTTCCCCACAGCATTGACTAAACACAAGGATATGAGCTCGGCTGGCGTTCTGACCTGATTTGTCACCATTCTTTCGACAGCTGTTAGTTCTGGCCGCTTAGCATTCTGGCCAGATGTAGTACAGCAGACTAAATTAATGTAACATGCAGTTTAGCAATGTTTATTCATTGTATACATTACAGCGATTAGTAATGGCACTGATCATTATTATATTATTATATTCAGTCCTTACACATTCCCACTAATGTGACGTCTGAGTTCTTTCACACCAAACATTGGAGTCTTCCATGTAAGGAATAAAAAACTCATTATTACACATATTTTTATATTCCTCTTATACCACAGTGACTTACCAATGGTTACAATTTTTTTATTAATTACAGCATGACACATAATACTTTTTATCTGTTTATAGTTACATTTAATGTTGTGGAAACAAAGTTAATTCCTGTTCTCACTTACCTTATAGCAAGTACAAACAGTCGTTCCCTCATCAGCTTCTCTTTGTTTCTCTCTCTTGAGGTTTATAAGACAAAAAAATGCAGCTTGTCATGGTACTGAGAACCTGCAAAAAATGTAAACTCCTCTGTCCGGAACATGATGCTAAAAAATTAAAGTTACAGGCCGCTCTGACTGCTACAAAGTGACACTGGAGACTCCTTCCATAAATGTTAAATAAACGTCCCCTAGTTCACCATAACAATGATCACAGACATTGTTTTTAAATCTGTTTATGTGGAGCATCTGCCGTATATGTCCCTGTGAATGAGCTGTTACTATAGAAACGATATAAACTTCCCAATAAGCGATTATAAACTTCTTCTTCCTCCAGCATAACAGTGTTGCGTGACGTAGCAGGCTGGCGTTATCTCAGAGATTGAACTTTTATACCCGCTGTTAGGACCAGCTACAGTGAGATTACATCAGCAGGTGGAGGTTTGTGACCTGGTAACCTCCAAGTGGTGATTCAAGTCCTTCCCCTCAGCGTGGACACACCCTTCCTGTTGGAATCTTACCGTGTTGTGCCAAGGTGTCACACGTGCTTTGTGAAGTGTGCCCCAGGAACAGGAAAGTCCCCTGAGGTTCCGGGGTGAAAACTTGTAAAGGGAAAACACCAGGTTTTGATTTGAGATGATTAAACAGGATAGAAGGGCAGAAAACACTGGACAACATTTGGAATCTTTGAAAAATATGTGTTGGAGCTAATTCAATTCAATCCAAACATCATAAACATAAAAAAGCTAGCAAGAACATAACTTATGTAAATACAAATCACGAACATCCTGTTTAATAGGATCCAGAAAAACACAATATATGTGTGCGATTCATGTTTTGGTTAGATGCCGAAAGGCAGGTTTTAGTCTGGTGTCCTGCTTTCACTCTTGCTTCTTCAGGCCTGGTGCCATGTGCACTGCTGCTGCTGCCTGCCTTTATAAGGCACTTCCTTCTGAATCTCTGTGTGTGTGTGTGTGTTTGGTGACATCACATCACCCATGGAGTGTGTGTGTGTGTTTGTGTGTGTGTATATGTGAGGCGGGATCTTGGCGAGAAAGAACGAGGGAGGGTTCTAGCAGGAGAGGAAAGTTCATGGCTGGGTTTCTTTCAACACGAGGCAATCTGTGCTCGCATCAGGTTTTTCTTTTTTTCTAGTTTTTGATTTCTTTACCTGATTATCAAGTAATGCAGGGAGAAAAGCAGAATAAAGCAAAACTATAAAAATATGGAGGTATTGTTTGAAAATAGTTGAAGGAGTCATTGCAAACACAAAGTAAAGAGCAGTCAGGTGCGTGCTCACAAAAATGCATGCATGCCTGCAGAAAAAAAATGCACAACTGTACTTTATGCCATATTTTATACACAAGCAAGTGCATGGACTTTCGCACTGGTTCACCTCGGACTCTCCTGCTCTGCAAACACACAGCCAAAGAGCGACAGGCTCTTCGTTCTCCTGCTGGCCACGACTGGCTTGAGGGAATGTGAAAAATGCACCAGAAATTATAAAAGGGGCTTAGCTGAAAAGCCTTCCTCGTCCCCGGCCAAATATCTTATGATAAGCCTGTTCGGTTTTAGGGGCCAAGGCCAGGCATGGGGATTTGTAACAGTGTAACACAAGTACATTTTGTTCCTGCTGTCTTTCCTTTTCATAGCCCGTGTTTGCTTAAGCTCTTATGCTGTTTTTTATGTGGGACATTGTGACTGTGTGCTTGTTCAGCACTCCCATCATGTCACTGCTTTATTTGGTTTTGCCGGACTCTGTGACTCGTCAACTCTCGTGCAACCTGTTTCCAAGAATCTATTAAAAGGTAAACCACTGATAAACTGTTCATTTAACACTAATCAGAACAGGAAAAATATTTCATGGCTGTTTAATTTGTGCCCCCTTTTGTTACGGCATTGAGTAAACACAATCCCTCAAAAGTCAGGATGTTTGGACCGACCTGTCTAGTTATCGGCTTTCCAATCCAATGTTATGCCTTGATTGGATCCCACGCTGCAGAGAGATATTACATTCAGTATCTGAACCTGTCTTACCAACCACCAGCCCCGCTCAGGTTACACGACCTACGTGCATCTGACGGAAAAGCTACCAGATGATATGGGCAGCATACAACAAACACACTGCTGATAGTGTGTCTTTGTGTGTTTGCTGAGTACACTCGCTTATCAGACCTGGAGCCATCTCCACATCTGCCTCCCACTCCCGCTGTCCCTGCTGTCTTCAAACACGTCTTGTGGTTGTTTTTTTTGTTTTTTTTTTATTATCAATTTCCAACTCTTGTTCTGGAACATCATTCTGTAAGAGGCCTTCAAACATCATCTGGAACATCGTTCTGTAAGATATCATCTTTTTTTTCCACAAGAAAAATCAGGACATGAATGCCCAGATAGTTCTTTTCAAAAACAGAAGATGCTTGTGTTTAGCAAGCTCATCATGGAGCCTCTTAACACAGGGTTGTTAAAGCTAAGCTAAGGGAAAGTTTTAATTACATGGGGCAACTTGCATGTTTGACTTAAACCTGTCAAAGTTATTTTTAAAATCCAAACACCAACCTGCGCATTAGATTCAGAACAGTGGACGAGCCAATGTTACAGTCACGCAATATTAAGCTAGAAAGAGCACAAGATTTCTCCAGATGCTTGGATTTTAGTTTTTATACTTAAGTCTGACAAAATGTGCATAAAACTTTGGTTCTAAAGGCAAATGAATGGCGCAAGGCTTGGCACTTCTGCATGACAAACCAGCCTGTCAGTCAGTAATGAGCTCAACAAAGCCATTAAATGATCTATTATTAAAATAATTTCTATAGATAAAGAATTAGATTAGAATTAGCTTTAGAATGAGGAGGCCAATTTAGTGATACATATGTAAGGAATAAAGCATTCCATGTGTTCCTGTTATAAAAAAAAAAATCAACGACATGGTGGTGTGATGAAGCATGGTCACTCTTACTACACCGAAGTTGATTATTTTTCTCTAACAGCATATCCACAAGTGTATTATTCCTCATAACCACCACAATTTGCCAATAATTAATTTTTTAAAATTTATTAAAGAATGGCACATCGTACTTTTTATATGTTTACAGAATGTTGTGGAGCATCAAGTTAGTTCCTCACAAAACAAGTTAGTTTCTGTTCTCACTTACGCTATATGGGCGAAAGTATGTGGACACCTGACCAACACACCCATTTGTGCTTTGTTGAACATCCCGAAGTCTTTCCACTAGATGTTGGAGCGTGGCTGTGGGGATTTGTGTTCATTCAGCTACAAGAGCTTTAGTGAGGTCAGGCGCTGATGTTGGGATGTCGAGGAGGTCTGGGGTGCAGTCAATTGCACACAATTGTATATCATGTCTCTGTACGCTGTAGCATTTCAATTTCCCCTTCACTGGAACTAAGAGGCCCAAACCTGTTCCAGCATGACGATGCCCCTGTGCACAAAGCGAGCTCCATGAAGACATGGTGTGTGAAGGTTGGAGTGGAAGAACTCGAGTGTCCTGCACAGAGCCCTGACCTCAACCCCACTGAACACCTTTGGGATGAACTGGAACACCGACTGCACCCCAGACCTCCTCGACAT